>JANAVB010011600.1:168143-486245 GCA_029216955.1 Iris pallida | reverse complement strand
GCACGAGCATCGGCGTAGCACAGCCGTGAAATAGAGCAGCCTCTGTTATTGCCAACAGTAGGTACACCCCTTTCTCGTTCGGTTATCTCCTATTCTACTCAATTATTTTCGATGCAATAAATTCCTACGCAAAGCCTAGGTGACACTCTCGACACCTGGTAAATAGTTCGGGGTGTAGTCTGCTATCGACCTGAGAAAACTGCTCTAAAAAGCCATAAAAATTGTTCGAGAAACAGTTAGACCAGTTTTGGCAACCCTTTTTGGCGATCGATTTCGATCAGCTCGTGCAAGAAATTTTGAGACTAATTAATCAATAACCTAGACAACCTATAGTTGTTTAAAATCATTCTTTTAGATTCTTTCGTCTATTATACAACACGTAACGCTTTTGCTAAATTTGAGAAACTTGTTTTAGAAAGTTTGATTTTTTAGAAAACTCCCCGATACGACATATGCCCAGACAACCGGGCAACGTGGTCGCGAACCGAAAGCATCTAAAGGTGCGTATCGACTTCGCGGACATGTGGGATTTGACGAAATTCAAATTGGTTGCGTATGCTCAACGAATTTGATGCATATCCGTTAAAATTTACCGTATCGGCCCCTTTACAAATTTTTTAATTACTTTGTGCACGTTCGTCAAATCAAAAAGAAACTGGCGCCAATAGGACCGTATCATTTTTTTGGTCTTGTATGCCAAATTTGGTCCGATTCTGAGATGGTCGACCGGAACGCTATTTTGGTGGGTCCGCGACCCGATCCAACGGGCGAAATTGTGCATGGACCGTCGGAATCCAACTTTAAAATACGGTTGGGTTTGACTCCTTAAACCAGACCCGTAGACATGTAGTTTGACGACTTTAGAGACCATAGATACTGGCACGCATTTCGGTGCAAAATAGGTCAAACGACGGACATCGTTTTGGCCCAAAATTATGATTTGCCCCTGTTCCAGAATTGGACTTTTAGACAGGAGTTTTCTAGACATATATTTTACATCGGAAATATTCTTGATGTTTGTTGCAACATCCAGAGCCGTTCGTGGATTTTGAGTTTCTTGCTTCGTCGATTTGCTGGTTTGAGCTATTGGATCCTGTTGTTTTGCACACCACCTCAGGCAATATACCTTGTCATATTTATTGCTTATCTTTAGTTGCATTTTCTTTAGTTATTGAATATTCTTGTCTATTTATTCGAGTTCTTTCAGTTGATTTACTTGCTTGCTTTTCGTGATACATAATGCAAGTACTAGCCTTATTTTCATAATGTCTTTAAATTATGCATATGGACCTAGAGTTAAGGGACTACCAACTATAGTGTATTGCATAAACCATGACACAGTTATACCATGAGATACGTGTGAGATGAGTAGCATGTAGAGGTACTTGCGTGTTGGCTGATCATCCGTGCGCTTGCGTTAGATCTAACTGCTAATAGAGGCATGTTATGAGACTTAGCAGTTAGTAGAGGTACATGATTGCGGATGCGACTTAGATAGGTTCTTCGGGTGGTAAGAGCATTTTCTTGTCATATGGGCTTCTATTACACACTCTCTTATAACCCGGAAGCTTCGCTGGAGATACGGGTATGATTAACCCCCTCAGGTTGGCCCCTAACATTTTTGAACGTTATGTGCTTCATCACTGGTGCCCAAGAGGGGACTACACAAGATCTATTTTAGCCAGGACTCATGCGACTAAAGGTTTGTTCTTAACTGCATAAACACATTAGATTGGTTAGGTAACCTTAGTTAATGTTATGTTACCCCCGTTCCATTAGTAGCTTGGAACAATATCGCATCGTGAAATAGTGTGCTACCCCTTGTCCTTGTTTGGTTGTAGGGATAGTCCACTATTTCGATGATGAGATATTGGATCTTATTACGATTGAGACTATTTACTTTGATTTATGACATATTATATATTCAGTTATGTGGCATGTTCTTCCTGTATCTTGTTACATCCCTCTGATGACCTGGTGATCTCTCCAGGTGTGTGCTTTACATGGTGCTTCGCAGGTGCTCTAGCCAGGATCGTGGTCATCCCTTCTATATCGAGGAGGACTGCTCTTGGATCTTCCCTTACCATTTTATTCCATCATTTTCTTGCACTTTCTTCTCATTTAAATTGGTTTGTAGTGGATTTGTCTCCGCCCAACTGCATGTATAATGACAAAATTCATAGATGATTTATATTATTGTTCTTCTATTTGGTGGATGATATTTAGTTGTCATGGTTTACTGCATTTTATAGCTTATGTACGTATACGTGGATTCCATATATTGGAGTATTCTTCGTATATGTGCAGCTGGCATGTCTACGTACTTGGTCCTAAGTATTTTGGGACTGAGGCATTACATTATTGAGTAGTATTTATTCAGTTTATATGGCATGTTCTTCTTGTATCTTGTTACGTCCCTCTGAGGACCTGGTGATTTCTCCAGGTGTGTGTTTTTGTGTCTTTCCGCAGATGCTCTAGCCAAGATCGTGATCTTCTCCATTCTTCGAAGATGACTTGCTTTTGGATCGATTTTTGCTACTCTTACAAATTCATTCAACTGTATTTATTTCTTTCTATTAAAAATGGTTGGTATTAGATTTGTCTCCGCTCAACATCTTGTACAAAAGACAAACTCTTACTTAATTCTGTAAAATCTTTATCTTTATTTTATGGATGAGATTAGTTGTCATGGTTTTACTATATTTTACAGATTACGTATATTTACCATATGGCAGTCATGTCTACGTTTCTAGTCCTACATATTTTAGGACTGGGACGTTACGTGTTTTTATGGTAGCCCATGCAGGTCTACATAAATTGTTTGGTTACTTTACCGTACCAAGCAAGCATGCATATAAGATTAGAGTCTAGAATCCCATCCACATACTTGACCCATTCTTCGATTCCATTTTCGAACTCTCGCTTGACACATTGATTGCATCTTGTCAGATCCCTTCTATCGGAATCCTTATCTTTCCTTCATGCTTGATAGAGGTTAGGAAGGTGACTCATACTAGGTAAGACATGTTCCATTTCTCAATTACCCTACTAGTTGAACTCTTATTAGTTGGGTAGAATGCCTCATGACTTATTATCATTGTTGTCCTTACGACCCCTTTCAACGAGAATATAAGAAGATTACCTAGACAATAGAGCTTAAGGATCCATGCCCCATTAGGGAAACCAATGCCTTATATAAGAGGACAGTAGGATGACTGTATAAGCACGAACAAAGGACAAGACTTAGATTCTTATAGAACTTGAATTACTTGTACCTTCTTTCAATCATAAATCTCGCGTACTTATATTTTGACTACCTTGACTAACGCCGCTATTATAGCCTAGTTTTTGCAAGCTTATTGTTATAAAGCTTGTTCAGGACATGTGTTTATTAGGGACGCCCATTAACATATTGTCTACTTAGAATCAGCGTATTATGGTCTGATCAACCTTAGTGCTCTTGGTTCACTCTTCATATTATTATTTTATGTGGATTGACAAACATTGACAAATATACTTGCCCTCTAGAATCTCATCTGCAACTGCCTTTGACAACTCGCTTGAACTATTTAATCGCATGTGGAATCTCGTATTCGTATTTGATCCCATCCCCTTGAACTCTTTATTGTTTTCGTCTTTACCTATTCCGGAAAACCAAATCCTCGTGCTTGAGGGAAGATAGACATAGAATGTCCCTCTTAGCTCACTATACCACCTATGGCTATGAAAGCTATATATACATTGTTCTCCATCTATTCGAATTCGGAGAACTATCTTCAAACTTGATCCATATCTACCGTATCTCATTTTTAGTTTTCTTCTAAAAACTTAAAATTTGAGGTACGATATCGCAACTTGAATTTTCCTAACTTCATTAACCATAGAACCGTGTCATAGTTTAAATTAGAGAAAGGAATTTCTGATATGTATAGGTTGTAAGCCCCTCTAAATTCTCAAAATTACTAGGATCATCTATTGATTAGGATAAGTTGGTTTCCATTAGGATGATAAATTAGTGCCTCATGAGACCCACTTTCTATTAAGATCATTTGGTGTCTCTGACCATGACATTGATATTCGGAGCGCAATACTAGTTGTTTCCTTCCAAAAAATTTCATATGCAAGACCTAGACGAGTCCAGCTTCATTTAGGCATAACATGTCCCACTCAAACATGTTCCTTGTACACTATTTTTATGATACGACTTTTGGCTCAAAAATGCCAACTATAACCCTTACCGTAATACCGATGTACTTTTCGACTGCAATTAGAGATCCAACCTCAACTCAAATCTTTCGACCCAATATATGGTTGTGATCTACTATGAGCCCACTACGCACAAGCAACTAGTGTACCACTCGATGGAGATCCCCTGTGCTACTTAAACACAAAAGTCAAAGAAGGCGCATTTTTGGGCTTAAGGAACCTAGCTAACCAACCCGACAATTAGCCCAACCAATTGAGTTGGAACCTATTCTATGTTACCCTAACCTAATAGGAATGGTTCAGATTGATTTTATGGGATCTTATCCATCGGATATAGATTAAAACCCAAGTTCATTCAATCAAAAGATGGATGTTTTGATAAACCTAGCCGTACTGCCAGCTAGAATAATACTACAAAAATACTGTATTTTAGCGACTAATCTTACCGATGGGAGTAAATCCATCACTAAATAGCGACGGAATAGCGACCGCTTAGCAACTAATATCATATGTAAAATATAGCATTAATTTACGTCACTAATTCTGTCAACAGTTCGTCGCTACCAATATACCGACAACGTAGCGACGGATATTACTGTCGTTGTCCACGAGTAAAAGTGTAGCAGTAACCCTTTGTTACTCATTCTCAAATTTTTATGAAAGTTTTCATTTCCCCCCAAACTTCCCTCCTCCCCGACGACTACGGCAACCCCTTTGCGACGGTGGTGAGGCGACACCTCTCCGATCTCGACGGCCGACGACGACCATTCTCCCACTCTTCATGCACCCTCTACAGCTCCCCTGTAGCCCCCTCTCCGCCCTAGTCCCCCTCTCCATGCCCCCCCCTCTCTGCCCCTTCCTCTCCACCCCTCTCCTCAACCCCCTCTCCGCGCCCCCTCTCTGCCCCCCTACAACCCCCTTCCCCCCTCTCCACCCCCTCAAGCCCCTACCAAAGCCCCCCTCCTCGATGCTCCGGTCAGACCCCCTCTCTACGTGACCCCCTCCTCCTTCATCTTTCATAAACCCTAGCATATTTTTATTAATGTTCTCATATTTTAGATTTTGGACACGGTTGAAGATACATATGTAAACATTAGCTAGGGTTTTGGACACGGACACAATAGAGCTAGGGTTTTGGACACGGACACAATAGAGCTAGGGTTTTGGATTCATGGAAATGGCTAGGATTTTGGGTTTTCGTAAATTATTCGAAATTCGTGAAATTGGAATCGGATATACGAATATTTTCGGACATTAAGATATCGAATCCGTTAATATTGGATTATGATATCTATTATTATTCAAAATATTATTTATCTCTAGGATGGTGTTATAGGATTTTCAATACTATAATATAATGATATCGATATGATACGGCCGATACTAATCCGATAAGGCTAATACCAATCATATACGGCCAATACCATTCCGATACGGCCAATACCAATCCTATATGGACGATACCTATCGCATAGGACGATACCAATTCGATAAGGCCAATACCAATCCGATACGGCCGATATCAAACCGATAGGCCGATACTAATCCGATACGGCCGAAACTAATAAGAACCAAACGTGAAGCAGAGCTTCATATTCAAAACATCTTCTTTCTTCATTCTCAGAATCTCATGGCTTCCTCTACCAGAGTAAAATATAGAACCAAATGTGAAGCAGAGCTTCATACTCTCTCTCTAGATTCTTTCTCGATACTCATAAGAATGGTATGATACCGATTTCGAAATTACCTATTTTGATATCGATACTCATAGGAATGGTCTCATACCAATTTTGATATCGATACTCATAGGAATTGTCGATATTACCGATTTCGATATTGATACTCATAGAAATGGTCTGATACCGATTTCGATATCAATACTTATTAGAATGGTCGATATTACTGATTTTAATATCGATACTCATAGGAATGGTCTATATTAACGACTTCGATATCGATACTCATAGGAATGGTGTGATACCGATTTCGATATTGATACTGTTAACCTTGGTTGTTACAATTAGGTACTAAATTAATTTTTACTTGTATTTATCCAATATATGGTACGTGGTACAGAATTGGTTTGAACAATGAGTCGATATTTAGTTGACTGTTCGTGGATGTACAATTGGCGACATGAGAGCAAGATTGGGTTGACGAATGATTTCAAGGCGGGCATCAAAAAATTTCTGAGATACGCCAGTAGCCAACCTTATTTCATGGACGGAAGGCTCATAAAGTGCCCTTGTGTCAATTGTCATAATATACCATTCAGAGAGGTTGATCTCATGGGAGAGCACCTCTATAAGAAGGGTTTCGTACCGAACTACAATGAGTGGACAGGTCAAGGAGAACCTTTGGTTTCGTAATATCAGTCCTCCTTCAATACGGAGGTGGGAGACCCTACTCTTGGAGACCACTTCCAATATCGGCATCGAAACTTGGCACGTGAGTTGGTATTTGATGTGACTTGTGCCGGTCCAAGTTTTGATCCAGAGGATCTGAATCCTGTTACAAAGGAGTTTTATGATATGTTCAACCATGCTGATACTCTATTATATTCGGGTTGTGATTTTTATTCTGTCCTGTCGGTGGTGATGCGGTTGTTGAACCTTAAGTCTGATTTTAACTTACTGTAAGAATGCTACGACCGGATAATTCAGTTTGTTATAGAGTTGCTTCCAAAAGGAGTGAAGGACTTGCCATAAAACTTTTACAAGTCGAAGATGACGATACGGAAACTCAGTTTAGGCTACGAAAAGATAGATTATTACCGAAATGGCTGCATATTGTACTACAAGGAGAACAATGATAAAGACAAATGTATTTTCTGTCACGAGAACCGGTATAAGCCCATTCGAGAAAAAGAAAAATCAACTACACAAGCAAGGTTGTGCCCATACAAATATATACAGTTTTTGCCGATCACAAAGAGGCTACAGAGGATGTATATATCTTCGAATACAGCATAACACATGACATGGCATAGTAAAGAGCGGAAGATGGATGAAGGAGAATTATCTCATCCATCTGATGGAGTGGCATGGAAGTATTTTGATCGATGTTATCCTAGATTTGTTGCAGAGCCTAGGAATGTTCGGCTGGCTTTATGTTCTAATGGATTCATTCCTTTCGGACAGTCGGGGGCTCAATACTCTTGTTGGCCGGTGATTTTGACCCCTTACAATCTACCACCGTGGATGTGCATGAAGACTCCTTATATGTTCTTGACAGTTATCATATCTGGTACAAAAAATCTAAAGAAGAACATCGATATCTACTTGCAGCCATTGGTGGACGAGTTGAAACAATTGTGGCAGTTCGGCGTTCAGACGTATGATATATCGATGGAGCAGAACTTTCAGATGAGAGCGACGTTGATGTGGACCATCAATGATTTTCCAGCATAAAGAATGTTATCTGGGTGGAGTACTCATGGTATTATGTCTTGTCCGATATATATGGAAAAGAGTAAGGCATTCCGCCTTCAGAATAGAGGAAAAGCTTATTTTTTTGGATTTCCATCGTCAATTCCTTCCTATGTCCCCTCCATGGAGAAGGAACAGGGATGCCTTTAGATCTGGTAAATAGGAACTAAATCCTCCCCCATTAAGATTGACTGGACATATCGTTTGGGCAGAGGTAGAGGATTTGTCGACTGTAAAGGAAGATCCGAGATCAGTCCATCACTTAGAAGGATTCAGACATAGCCATAATTGGACGAAGAGAAGTATCTTTTGGGACCTACCTTATTGGAAGGACAATCTCATAAGACACAATCTTGATGTCATGCATATTGAGAAAAATATATTCGACAACATCTTCAATACGGTGATGGATATCAAGGGAGAAATGAAAGACAATCCCAAAGCAAGAAAGGACTTTGAAATTATTTGCAGGCGTCCAGAGTTGCATCTAACACAAAGATCCAATGTTAACTGGGTTAAGCCCTCAGCACCATTTACACTGAGTAGAGATGATAAATTGATAATATGTAATTGGATTACAAAGTTGAGATTTTCTAGCGGTTACATGTTGAATCTGCCAAGATGTGTTGATCTCAATGAACGCAAGCTGATAGGGATGAAGAGTCATGATTACCACATGTTCATAGAGTGTTTACTTTCTATCGCTCTGAGAGAGATGTTGCCTGCTCAAGTATGGGGTCTGCTGGTCGAGTTATCTATATTCTTTAGAGATCCGTGTTCAAGTAAGTTGACGGTGCAACATATGTTTGAACTTGATGAGAAGATTGTATGACATTGTGCAAGTTAGAAAATGTGTTTCCCCCCGAATTTTTTGATAGTATGGAACATGTGTCAATTTATCTTGCATACGAAGCACGTAACGGTGCTCCCGTCTATTATCGATGGATGTATCCATTTGAGAGGTATAAAATATTAAATATCTAGTACTAATAATTATTTTATTCAAACAGTTCTAATATTGAATATATTATTTATAGATATCTACATCACCTGAAGAAGAAGGTGGACAATAAGGCTCATATAGAAGTTTCGATATGGGAAGCCTATATTATTGAGGAGGTCTCAAACTTCTGCTCAATCTACTTCATTACTCATGTCAGAACAAACTGGAATAAAGCACCATAAAATGTTGAAGGTAAGGTCGATGAACCGAATCATGGAATCTGCTCTATCTTCAATGTTGGTGGCAAGCCTACAAGTGCTTCTAAGTTGCGATGGTTGGAGGATGATGAGTTTGAAGCCGCTCATCAGTATATCTACGTAAATAGTGGTATGAAGAAGATGGAAGATATAGAGAATTAAGAGACATAATTTTGCTTTGTTATACTCCAATTTTGCGATATACTTGTAAAAATTTCTCTAACTTTTCTCGTTTTTATCATAGTATTTTTAGAGCTGAGATAAAAATGGAGAAACCTAGCATTGATGATGATGATCTTGCTAGAGAGGTTGACAAAAAAAATTCGTCGTGGTTCCATAACTATGTAAGGATTAGTATCATTTAACTATTCTAAATTCAATTGACCGACGAAAGAGCTTTATCTTAATGACGTTATGATACGTGATGTTTTAGGTTTTTTGTCCTGGCACACTATTGACCGACGAAAGACTTCGAGCACTAGCTATTGGACCGAGTAAGAGGGCAAAATATTGGAATGGATATACCATCAATGGCTTCAAATTTAGAACCACTGATAAGCCTATCAATAACTCATTTTTCGATGAGGAGGCTAATTACACAAAGAATTTTGAAGTTTGTGTAAGGGTTTTATTCTACGATGCAGATCCAGAATTTGACTATTACGGTGTTCTAAGAGATATTGTAGAGATGGATTACTCTTTTGATACGTAAATTGTGTTGTTCAAATGTAATTGGTTTGACACAACACCCAAGCAAGGATGGAGAATTGACAAACAGTTTAGATTTATTAATATAAAATATAAAAAAAGATATGTAGGTTTCGAACTATTTGTGTTGGCTAGTCAAATGGTCCAAGTGTACTACCCGAGTTATCCTAGTCGACGACGCAATACTCATGATTGGTGGGCTGTATGCAAAACTAAAGTAAGAAATACATATAATATTGGAGATCAAGCATAGCAGGAGGATGAGGTAGTCATGCCTCAACCAACATATATGAGTTTAGCCGACGTTGACGACATGGAGGTTGCCGTTACTGTAGAGGATGATATAGTTGACGAAGATATTGACATAGAGGACTTACCTCATGTAGAGGAGGAGTCTGAAATGGACATATCGGATGAGGAGGAAGAATTTGAAGACGAAGGTGAAAGTGGAAGTGATAGTGAAAATGAAGAAGATGAAGATGAAGAAGATTCGGTTTACGAAGAAGATGAAGAAGATTAGTACATATTTCCTATTAGATTTGCAACGATTATTTGTATCAACACACCTTTATTTAATTTATATTAGATTTGTATTGATTATTTGTATTATAACATCATTTTTTTATTTCTTTCAGATTTACATACGGCGGGACGAGGCCGTACACGACGTCGAGGATCTGGGTCGACCGCCCTCCTGTCCCTCCTAGTACTTCGGCTACAGATCGTAGAGGAATTAGCGAGGATGATTTGGTTGATGAGGAGGATGGCTTATCTTCGTCATTCACTCATTCTTCGGTCGGCGGAGCTATCCCTGATATTCCTTCAGCATCTACTCCTACCGGTGTTCGTGCCCCGTCTTCTACACCGGAGACTACACCTGTCGCTCCTACTACGGCGAACCCATATCCTGGCCTTTTGGTCGACCTTAGAGTGTACATACGTCAACCAGGATTTACAGACCCTCCTACTCTACCAGAGCGGCCAGCCAACATCACTCGTCCCGAGTTATGGGCCGATGGAACGACGTAAGTATATAATTGTTAGCAGACACATTTATTCATACTCTATTTATTATCTAAACGTATATTATTTTGTTTATTCCAGGTTCTTTCCGGTTCAGGCTGGTAGAGATTTGGGCGAGTTGATGCGTCGTCAATTCCATGGTCCCTATCTGAACTTCTGGGACATCCCAGTTGATAGACGATACATTTGGCTCGAGATGCTGGAGGTATGTCTAAAAAATATCGTCTTTGTTTACAATATTTCTTAAATATTTGCTCATTTGTTTTTTTGTCCTTATTTGCAGAATTGTACTCGTGGCCGGCGCACAAAGATCATGCGATCCGGAAGTGCTACAAGTCCGTCGCCAGCAAGAGGTTGAGGGATATGGACAACGACCAGAAGGAGGAATTCTGGGAGGAGATAAAGAAGAAGATAGAAACTCAGGCCTATAAGGCCAAGTGTGAGAAGGCAAAGGCTGCTCGTGCTAAGGGTGGTCACCACACGGGTGGATCCATCCCAATTTCAGAGCGTTATCGACAGCTGGTGAGTATTCTTATTTGTTATTTCTTCAATTGTTTAAATTTAATGTTTAGTTATAAATTGATGTTTAATTGTTACAGTGCGAGAAGGTCACCAGGGGAGGCGGAGACCCGAATGTCGTGGACTTTCCTAAAGTTTTCGAGCGTACCCATAAGCAAAAGAAGGATGGGAAGCTCGTAGATGATCGGGCGACAAAAGCCTGTGTAAGTTTTTTTACTCATATATCTAATTACATTTTGCTTTTGTCTTTACGTACTTAACTATATTAGTTAGTCCGAACTCTAATATGAATATTAATTATAAATCATAACCCTAAGTAGCATTATAAATCAAATAATAATTTACGAGACGTATGAGAAAGTAACCATAACAATACTTAATAGTAACTAAAACATGAGTATTAACTCTAAATCTATTCACCTATATAAATATAGGAGACATATGAGACTTTAGAGAGTCGAGTCGGTGAGGGAGGGACTACCGAGGGTGCAGAGGTTATTTATGGTGAAGGGGACTGTAGAAAATATAAGCTGGCATAGACGGGAACATATCGAAGGAGTGTTGGATCACCCATCTAATGGAAAAGCATGGCAGCACTTTGATCGAATGTATCCAGATTTTGCTTCAGATCCGCGTAATTTCAGATTGGGTCTCTCCTCCGACGGTTTTACCCCATTCGGACTTTCGGGCTCCCAGTATTCATGTTGGCACCTATGACTGAAAATAAAATAAAATATAAAATATGTTTAAAGATGATTGGGGTAAAACCGAATACTCAGAGTCCGAAAGTCCGAATAGGGTAAAACCATCGGAGGAGAGACCCAATCTGACATTACGCGGATCCGAAGCAAAATATGGATACCCTCGATCAAAGTGCTTACATGCTTCTCCATCAGATGGGTGATCCAACACTCCTTCGATCTGTTCCCGTCTGTGCCAGCTCATATTTTCTGCAGTCTCCTTCACCATAAACAACCTCTGTAACCACGGCGTCAATGACAAGTAGTGCATCAAATCGGTTGGCTTTCTTGCACCGGGAGTCCTACTTGAACTTGTTGCCTTGTAGCAATCAGCTCCACAAAATTTGCACACGTCTTCATCCTTGTCATCTTTGTAGTACAACATACACCCGTTGCGACATGCATCATTTTTTTGTATCCCATCCAGAGAGATCTCACCATCCTCTTAGACCGGTAGAAGTCTGTAGGTAACTTTGCACCTTCCGACAAGATCTCTATAATCAACTCGATGATTCGGTTATAGCATTCTTGAGACATGTTAAAATTGGACTTGTTGCTCAGCAGTCTTGTAACCACCTTCAACGGTGAATGATCCTCACAACCAGGATACAAAGGAGTCCTTGCATTCTCCAGCAACTCCATGAACTTCGCAACATTCGCATTCGATGCCTCCTCTGTCGCATCATGATTGTCTGGATCGAAACTAGGCCCTGCAGCATCGAAAACCATGTTCACCCACCCTTCGTCGTAACCAGCGTGGTCATGGACATCCATATACAGGAAATTAGGCTCCAGCTCTGTCACGAACCACTCCCGAATAATCGAACACGAGTCAGACACGCCTAGCCTAGGTCGAAAGACTCAACGTAGTAAGTTGTAACAAGCTAGGGAAACTAACAAGTAAATACGAATAAGTATAAATCACAGCATCTATAAACGATCCAAGAAAGATCACCATAATCCACAAGTCCATATAACTTAAAGGTACTAGAGTCAACAGGAATGAAATACACTATGAACTCTAAAAATAATATCTTGGAGTAAAGCTAAACACTCTAAACCTGAAGCCTCTAGCTAAGTCATATCTCCATCCTGCTCAGCTAAGATCCTAGGCTCTGGCCCATAAGGTAGAACAATATCCTACAAGTACACCTACAACATATCCAGTCAAGAGCGGAGCAAAGTACAATCCTAGATATTGAACAAGAACATCATGATATGGAAATGAGTACAGGAGAACATGAAATATAAAGTATAGGAAATAAGAACATGAATGCTGAAAAGTAAATACAGGAAATACAGGGAACATGAAATAAAACTTAAACATAAAATATAGAAGGAACCTGACATGTGCAATATATTGAAATACATCCAGAATATGTGACCGGCTTGGGTAGCACAGGGTATAGGACACATGAATAATGGTACGGCTTAGGTCCCGCATGCACAGTACGAGGCCTAAGCTATTAACATAAATTTATTTGGGTTTGGTCACACATATGTAGTATTTCCCCTCTCTAGACACAAGTAAAGTACATGGAACATGAACCAAGAGTACAAGACCATATCGTGCAATATCGTGTCCAAGATGAAAAGTACAAGACATGAATGTAAATGCACAAGACCATAGAATGTACTTGCCTTGCTCCGAAAAACCAAAGGTAATGAATAGAGCTGGATGTCCTCCTGGTATGATTTATAATTTGATTAAAATCTAAACAAGTTATACTAGCTAGTCACATCTTCTAACCAAGTTCAAAATTTTTATGGTTTACTAGTCGTACCAGATAAGGATAATAAGTTGTTTAATTACTAAGCAAGTATCAATTAGCCATCTTTTCTAATCATGTTCTGGCTAAAAATATCTATAAGGTATAATGGTGGTACTCTAATCTAACTAATTATAGACTAATAAGTTTGCACTCAAGAATTGAATTGGGACACATTACTACACCATCCTCAACTAACAGTCTATGCTCTACCTACAACTATCCATAATATAATTAATATAATGGCCATTCATATGAATAACTAGATATATCATTAATCTACACTCCTCTATAATTTAGATATAGAAATGTAATTTATTAATAGAAATCATAAAGTTATCCAAAAGTTATTAGCTTAGACAACTAACCCATCTCTTTTTAGAAATTACTTGCTTTATAACTATTCGCATAGTTAATGATGGTTATTACATAAAGTTTTATTAGGAATCTTGCTAGCAAAATATACTCTTTAAATATAGTACTCAAGTTTTAGAAAAATATAGGTAAAACTTTTAAACATGATCAGTATAGACATTAAACCCACAGTCTTAGCAGTCTGGCCTAACCCTCTTGGCATGCACAGTTTGGTTTACCATTCAAAAACACATCATCTATTCCCAGTCTTAAGGTCACCACCATCACCTATCATGGCCCAACCTACAACAGTCCAACTTTCTAAACTGAAATTCAACACAAATTTTTATAGGAGAAACAAAAGTCAGCCCACAAATACAGGCATATAATTTGAAGTTACTCACAACATCATTACCCAGAATAATAGCAACCCAGAGCTAGGCTCAACTCTTGGATCACAACCAGGCTTCATATACTTCCCAAACCACGCATTCCAATTAAAGCTACTAATCTACCATAAATTCAGTACAGTTAATACATAAAACAAACCAACTAAAATTGAACTCAAACTCAAAATATTTTGCAACCCAAGCTCATATACTGGATTCAAAATTTCCAAAAATTCCCAATCAAGGTTCAGAAGGTCATGTAACAAAATCTAATTCAGTATATAGCTCATACAAATCTATATTTACACAATTGGCAGACCTACAGTTCAAAACTCCAGCACATCGAGCCCCTCCCAAACCCTTTGATCTCCTAATTGTTATATGCAATATAAAACCCCAGCAATCCTACACGAACTTGACACTCCAATCTGGAAAACATTCGCCCACCCGACCTTGCACTCGATTCTATCATCGAATACACACACAACTGGAAACGAATGCAGCAGGACACGAACCAATTGGACACGAGCAACTGGACACGAGCAAAGAGACTTAAATTTGAATTTAAGACAAATTCTACAATCAAAATAGAGGAAGAGATTTACTTGGAGAGAGTTCACTCAAAATTTGGGGACATGGTTCAAGATCCCGACACAACTTCGATCCCAAGATTTATTGCATCAAAATAACAAGCAAATCCGCACAAAGAATTTAAAGAGGTTTCAAGAATTTAACTTCAGAATGTTCATACAAAAATTCTGAAATTAAGAATACCTTGTCCCGATTGTTCCTCGATCCGACTTCGATTTCACAAGAATTACTCACTATCAAGAAACCAGAAAACAAAATCAAGGATCGATCAACAATCAACCGTTCAAGAACACCTAGATCAAGACTCACCAATGACCGTTCATCGTCCTTCGAAGTCGAACTACTAATCGAAGAAGAAATTTGTTCAATCTGGACCACACGACTCCAATCAATAAAACTCAAAAATCCACACGATTTCGGAATAAAAATAATGAACAATTCACTCCAACATCTATACTAACCTGACGCCGGGACAAGCTCGGTCACGCGAAAGCCGCTGTGTTGTCGGAGGGGATCGTCCACCACCGCTGTCAGAGTCGAGGTGGCAATTTTGTCGAAGAGCTTCGAGAAGATCAAAACAATATCAACTATGGGAGATGGTGTCGTTGCTAGAGGAGCTCTCCGTCGCCACCGCCATTCGAGGAGGCCGTCGTCGGTCATCGATCGTATCGTCCAACTGCACCACCGAGGGAGATGTTCGACGGATGCTGCCAGAGTGTCTAGTCGCCAGAGAGAAGAGGCAGACCGCCGCCACCACCATCCTCGGCTACGCAATTAGGGTTAGGGTTGGGGTTGTGGAAGGATAGGATTTGAGGAGAGCTAGTTTCTCTAAAATAAAAATAAATGATAGTCTCTCTCCAATATCAAATAAATAGAGAAAACATTATTTTGCACTTAGGCCCCTCCACTCCATGCCTTTAATCACTTGGGTCCATCCCCTTTTCATCAATTGTAAGATATATTAAAATTTAGTTAGGGAATTGGTTAGGAAGGGTAGGGACCACACTAGTGGATGTAACCAACTAGAAATTCCCTCCCAGCCATATATTCAAATCTCCCTCCAAATTAAATATTATTCAAAATTTGTTAAATCAAAATTATTATTTCTAGAAAACATTAAAATTCTTAAATTTTGGGGAGGTGGAGTAACAAGCTCCGATGCTAAAGTCACAAATCTTCGTGTGACGTCCACTAATAATAATTCGGTATAAAACCTTTCGAGTACAAATGTCACGACCCGCACCCGGACTAAGGGCACGAATGCGAGACAACATCCCAGCCTACGCCGTAGAAACGACGTAGAATGCTGTCTAGGTCTACTATCTAACAACAGTTAAAATATCAAAACCTGTCAAGAATGGTCAACTCCGAACGGCGGACAAGCAATGACAATATAATATACTCAACCACAAATTATAAGAAGAAAAAATGACACTAAAAGATAAAGACAACAAGATATGAAAATATTATCTTGAAAGTCCAACACAGAATAATATAAGTTCAAAGTCTCAGAGTCAACAATCTCAAATACAAATACTAAATAATAACAAGCCCAAGTGTAATCTGGAGACAAAGTCCAGTACTAAACTAATCTAGCATAGCTACCACTAATGCCTCATCGGCTGGAACTAACCCCTGCTGGACAAGGGTCTCCTCGTCCTTGCCATCATCTGTAAAATTTTATCAACATATCCAGTCAGGATGGAACAAGCACAATCTACTAACAACAGTTCACAAGATATGACAAATGCTACGAGACTGTAAATAGAGAGTATATACAAAAGTAATGAAAATGTACATGTAAGTATCATGGCAAGGTAAGCTGTAAACTAGAGCTAGAACAAGGCAAGTAAAAATGATCATGGCATGTACAAGAATCAAGAATCATCTATCTAGGCATTTGAATACTAGCTTCGATATGTGGCCGGCTTGGGTCTGAATAAGGTCTATTGATCTAGCCAATCATATGTCGAGTGTAGGATTGGCAAGGTCTACAAGAATAAACAAGGCAGATAATGACCACACATCTACACTAATACTCCCCGCCACCGACTGGTAGAGTTGATCTAAACAAGACACATTACGATACGGGATTCTACGAGAAGGGAGCAAGTCTTCTCGAGAATCGGTATCCATATACTGTACAAGAACTACAAGGGGCTTGCACAAAATATACCAAGATAAAAAAGGAATAACATCTCATGTTGGGATCCATGAATACCAATCCGTGTGACCAATGTGTCAAAAATAAGTATATCTACACTAAGTACATGAATTATAACAGTTATCCTAAATTAGAAAAGTTATCAAAGAATGTACTCGCCTGAGATCTGGTAGAAAATATAAACAATGTGTCGAGGCTCCGAGTGAAGTCACAGACCTAGATATGAGATATGCATGAGTTAAATATGGTTTAACAGTGTTAGGCATGATTTTTAGTATATGCTATGCTAATCTAGGTCAAACTCAGTTACACTAAGTTAAACTAAGTCATACCAAGTCAAACTAAATCAAACTAAATCATACAAGGTCATACTAGGCTAAATAAAGTCAAATTAGGTCATACTAAGTGAAACAAAGTCAAACTAGGTCAAGATAAGTCAAATAAAGTCAAACAAGGTCAAACTATATCAATCTAGATCATACTAGGTCAAAGGTTGACCTACAGTTGACTTTTGGTTAACTAGTCAACTCTGGTCAACTTCTAATCCAATCTAAGTCAAACTGGGTCAATGGTTGACTCATAGTTGACTTTTAGTTAACTGGTCAACTCTGGTCAACTCCTAGCCCAATCTAGATCCAATGTTGACTTGAAGTTGACTTTGAGTCAAAAATAGTCAACCTTGGTCAAATAGGGTCAAATCTAAGTCAAATACCCTATTTTTAACCATTACCTTCCAAGATAACCCACTTACCTTATCTCTATAGGTATCTTATATCAATACCTTAATATCTAGGTAATATCTTAACACTCTATCTACTTTAGACTAGTAGATAACTCACTATCCTAGTCTAATAGATCCTACCATTTCTTTAGACTAGTATCTACCCATCTATTTTAACATCCTACCAATACCTTACCCTTAGACTATAGGTAAATCCTATTACTTTGTCAATACCTTAGACTTCTCATTTACCCTCCAAGATACTAATTATCCCTCTAAGATACTTACTTGTATCTAACACTCTAACTTACTAGTATTATAATCTCTAAGATACTAAAATATATATTTAGGACACTAGCTATATACATCTAACTATCTAACATATACTTCTAGTATCCTAAATTCTAAGTTACTAACTACTAGTATCCTACTCAAGGAAATATGACACACTAACCTATGACTCCAAGATACCAACTTACATCTCTAGACTACTATCTATCCACTAACTTAGGATACTAATTTCTAATATAGGATACTAACTCTATACCTAAGCTATCCTAGGATACTAACCAAGATACCATATACTTTATCCCTATTGGTATTCCAATACTCTTACCTTGGTTGGAAGTCCAAAACCTTAGTCTATGTATAAATACCTTTGTCTCCCAATATCCAAACTATAGTTATCTATCATCTATTTATCTACCCCAAGCCATTAGATAACCAATACCTTAGTATCTAGCCCTAGTATCTAGGTAACTATACCTTACCTTGAAGGTAAACCCCCTATTACCTTCTCTTGAAGGTAAACTCACTACCTTACCTTGTGATAAGGTAAACCCCTTTACCTTAAAGTAAGGTAAATCACAATATCCTAGGATGCCAACATCTAGTATCCTAAGATACTACCCATCTACAAACTAACCACTATCTAACTTAACTCTAATCTATACAAGATACAACTTATCTAACTATCTAAGATATCTAACTATTGGGATACTAACTCATCTTATCTTCAACCACACACACACAAACCATGGATAACCAAGATATTAATATCTAACTATAACATATATGTATATATATCCATCTCTAACTCTAACCAACTAATATATGTCATATCTAACTAACAATAACATAGACTAACACAACTAACTATCTAACTTATACAAGATACTACTATCTAACTTCTAAGATACCTCTAATCTCTACATAGATTCTAACATAACCACTAACATACTAACATATCCATACATACAACATCTAAATCCCTCTCCACTCCAATACTAACACACACACACATATACCAAATCTACCCCCTCTCTTCTAACACACCTACACATCTATATACAAACACACTACCACTCAACCAAAACACAAATCACTCAACAAACCACACTAGCCTCAAGTCAAATAGGATGGCATGATCCTCTCAACTCTCTCACCTTCACAACACACACACTACACTACCATCTATACAACATCAAACACACACTAGCACATATTTTCTATCAATCTCACTCCTCTCCACACATCCTTATTTCATTCAAACACACACACACTATACTAACATATATTACCTAACAATAATATATATATATATATATATATATATATATATATATATATATATATATATATACTATATCATACATATTTTTGACAACCTATGATACCTACATTCACTTGATATACATACTACATAGGCTAATAGGATGCACAAAATGTCTATATCGTATAGTCAGTTTTCTACTTAAAATCAATACTGCACCTATTATACCTATTCACTAAATTCAAGGATTAAAGTATGTCGTAGCACTTCATATTGGCTTTCCGAAACTTCAAACAGATCGCATTTTTGTGCCCGAAAGCTTCCGAAATCGCGAAAACACAAAAACGCGTTCGTCTTTCGGATAGCTGACACTCAAACAGTTTGACAGAAAGTTTTAGAACGATTTTAGCCTATTAATATATATATTTGGAAAGCTAACTTCGATGCGGTTCTTTTAAAATAAACGGGAGATTAATCGGAGTCTTGAACTTGGAGTTATGGCATTTCTAAGTTGCTCTGGCTACTAAAAACGTGGACGAAAATTATGACAAATTTGGATTGTTTTGGACAAAAGAAACACATACTAACTATATTATCTAGGATACTAACTAGATTATCTAACTCACTAACTTAACACTAACACACCCATACTCTACCACATACACACAAGACACATATCAATATATATATACAAAAAACCCCAAATTAGTCCACATCCATAAATATAAAAATATTTGATATTTTTACATAAAAATAGGGCTTGTGGGCCATAATACATAGATTCAAATATTGGTATTCAAATGAGAACAAAGGTAAATATCCTAACCATGGTTAATCTTCTATATAACACATGAAAATCAAAAATTAGAAGACAAATAAGCCTATTGGGCAAAAACACAAACACATGGTGTGCCCCCTTTGGAATCTCTCCATGGGGGACACCAAACCTATCCCAAACTCCTAAAGATGACTCAAAATAGCCTTTAAAACATTCCTAATGGTGGTTCATGCATGGGGGTGGTTCCTATGGGTTCAAAACTAACAAATATGCAAGGGAAAGATGAAATAGAGAAGGTTTAGAGAGAGAGATACCTATTGGGAGTTGATTCCCAATGAACAACCCAAAGGACACAAATCTGACACGGACTCTTCTAGCAAATGGATACCCCTCCTTGCTCTTGGCTCAACAATCCTTATAGTTCCCTCTCCTTGCAAGAATGAGAGAATTTTGTGGAGAAAAGAGAAGATTTAAGAGATGAATCAATGGAATTTGCTCTCAAGATTGGGAAGAACACTAAAATGGGAATGAAGGCTACTTTGCAAATAAAAAGGAGATGGAACCCTTTCTTGGCTGCCATAAGGGTTAGGTTTGGGCCAATGGAAAATGTCTAATATGACCCTAATAGGTCCCTTTTGGTTAATCTAAGTCATATAAAGGTTTGGGGTCAAAAGGGTCAAGTTTCTAATCTCTAAATAACTAAACTTGTCATGTGGGTTTAGTCTAAATTCACTAGCCTAATGAAATAAGTTTGTGGGCCATGCCTAACTAATCTTTGGGTCCAGACTAGAGTGTAAACTATCCGGGTCACTAACACAAGTCAAAACTAGACGAAACTCAAACTCGGCTAAACTAATCCAAAAAATACAATATTAATAAATAAATATTCACAAAAATATTAGAATATAAAAAATGACAAATTTACCCTCAGTTTTAAAAATAGGCAGTTACAACAAATGATATGTCACATCCACTTCTTGATAATATTTCATGTTGCAACATCTCACACATGGACACTTAATTTTGGTACGATCCATGTATTGAGGGAACGCCTTGGCGAACTGCAGGAATTGCTCTACCCCATGTATAAATTTATCCCACACACCGTATATGTCATCAGAATGATGATTGTACATCTACGAACGATGTCGTAGATAGTAATTCATATCCATTTGACAATAATTCTGCAAAGATAGATATACATTAATTGAGTATATTCCAAATTGATGTATATAGATACATGAGTATCAAATGAGTGTCATTACATGTTCAACAAGAAGGCCCCCTCTCTAACCCCCTCTACTTCTCTGCTTCTTATTTGACTCTCTCAGCATTCTATTCAGCATCATATGATATATTTCTCAACCTCAGCCTAGAGAAGTATGGAAATATTAATGTTAACCAAGGTTCACAGTATCGGTATCAAAATCGGTTTCGGTATCATTACGGTTGATATCCTGAATCTCATAGCTTCCGCTAGCAGTGCACAATGTAGAGCCAAACGTGAAGCAGAGCTTCACATTCAAAATATTAGAAGTAAAAAGTTTTCGATTGGTGGTGGGACGAATCAGAATCCTTTTTCGTCCCACCACCAATCGAAAACTTTTCACTTCTAATATTTTGAATATGAAGCTCTGCTTCACGTTTGGCTCTATATTGTGCTCTGCTAGCGGAAGCTATGAGATTCATGATATCAACCGTAGATAATACCGATAACAATACTGAAATCGATACTGTGAACCTTGGTTAATATTAATATTTCTACACTTCTCTAGGGTGAGGTTGAGGTAGATATCCTATGATTCGGAATAGTCGGCTCAATGACCCAAATGAGAAGAAAGGAAGTAGGGAAGCTCACTCTTTACACTCTAGGATACTACGATATACTACAAGTATACGCACTCTATACACTCTTAATTATGCAAGCATTTTGAGGCAATCAGTGTTATACTAGATTTCTAAAAAATCTATAACTCTGATAGGCCCAAAAGGCTTGGCATAAGTAAATTTAATTTCTATAAAAGGGCTCAAAATACTGTACCAATGTTACCTACACTTCTAGGATACTCTATACACTATAGGTACTAGGATTCTTCTTAGCAAGGTTCTCAGAGTAGGTAATCCCCAATATCTTAGGATACTCTATACACTCTAGAGGATAATCTATAGGTACTAGGATACTATATACACTCTATGTCACGTCCCGAGTCGACAAACCGTTCATCCCTGGTATTATTATGCCGAATCGATCATCCTCGCTGAGGCGTGATGTCCTATGAGTCTAAAATTGCACTCATACAAGGCAAGAATGTTACGTTAATTATTATATTGAAACACCAAATTAAAACTTCGTAAATCACATCAGAATATAAAATGCAGTTTAGGAAGATAGAAATATGCTTTCATTCATAGCTTGTAACGAAGTGCAAGTTGTAATTACATTGGATGTCGTTGCGGCTACATTGATTGAAACAAAAAAATTATCCTCGACAAGCTGCCTGAACTAATACTTGTCGTTCCATATATTCGTCCCTTTATACGTAAGTCTATGATTAAATTGGCTTCAAAATACTTAAGAATATGAAGAGCTTCAAAATGCCTCTTCGTACTTCAACTTTAGTTTAGAGCTCCCGTCGCACCTGGAGAGTTGGAGAAAGTGGTTAGCACACTTGCTAAGTAGATAAGACAAACCCACTCGTCTAAACTGACTTTGATTGTTAAGGTATGCATGCTTTAGAGTTTTCTTTCTATTTAGAACTAAATGAATTCAGTTCATATCGATAGCCATCTTTGAAGTAATAAAGCATACAGTAAAATATAACGATTTATCACAGTTCTTACCACGGCCGTGCTTGTTCCTGCATAAAAATAGAGATAATACTTACTACCTGCATAAGACAATAGGTAAGCATGCTAATATCTTATATGTGCGGTCACTGGTGTTACATACCACTTGGGACTATCTCAACGGTATTTTGGCCCGTTCAGTCTAGGTTGCAAGCCTGACTGACGGTCCCGAAATGCATCAATGCCGAAGCACGATTATTCATTCCCCCTTGGTCGATTCGATACCGATGCCCCGGATACCGATTCGAGGAAAATCAAACTTGTGCACAAGCTGTCCATGACCATGCCAATGCGTGAACAGTTTAATATATGCAAATAGATTTATATAGCACGGGTAGTATTAAACGGCATTATCATTTCTTCCAACTCATGCAATGATTCATTTTCTCCAAAGCCATACTTTCGATTTAGCATTCCATAGGCACCAAATTGCTCGAGGCATCATAAGCCACGATCGATATTTTATATTATTTTACAGCACGTGAAATAGTCTATCTTTTTACTAGAAGCTTAAACTTTCTCGTTTTGGTGCGAAACTTATATTTTCAGAGTAGATTACTCTAAATCGATACGTTTTTTTCTAAGTTCTTGACCTTAGTAGATTGGCATGTATTTAACTTGGCATCGTCAATTTGAATGAGTTCGAGGCAAAGGAATTTTGTTTGCGGGACAGAGTAGAAAAGAAGGGGCCGAATCACCCAACAAGTACTTTGATCGTGCCGACCGTCGAAGTGCTTCGTAACGTTCAAGCTTTAGTTACGCAAGCTCCTGCAATGGCATTAACGCTTAGTTAGGATTCCTTCTTTATTCCTTCGTTTCGAAATTCGTAGATTGCATTGAAAAAATGACGCAAAAGTACTTTTATCAAAACCAAACGGCAAAAGCTCCAAGAAAACCATATAGCAGTCCAGTCCCGTCGAAGGGACTCTTATTCTATCAAAAGTTGTTCCATTAGTTGGATCGATTATCGTAACATTCGTCCAAATTGATTTGATCGATGCTGCAAGGTGTTATCATTTACCAAGCTCAGCGATCGAATCAGATGGCCATCTTGAAGAATAGATGGCAACTCTAAAGGGGGTGAATAGAGTTTATAGAGATAATATCCAATTAAAAATTCAACTCTATCACAAACAAAACTAATCAGAGTAAATACGGAATTTAAAGTGAGAAGAAAGAGAGCATACGCAAACACAGCCGATTTTAACCTGGTTTCCCTCGTGGAGGACTAGTCCAGGCCTGAGAACTCTAGCTCAGGATTAAATCCACTATTTATGAAATAGTAGTTTACAACCCGTGCCTTTTCTTCAGAAGAGCACGTCAACTTCTTACAAAGGATCGCAGTGGTGATTGCTTGGAACTTTCCAAGCGACTTCTTCAACTCTTGTACAAGACTCCTAACTGAGAGATGCTGAGCACTCGAGACTTAGGATGCTTGTGGCTAGTAGATGGGAAGGGTATGGCTTATTTGAGCTTCAAGAGAGAAGAGAAGAGAAGATTGGGATGGTTTCAAATGAGAGAATTCTTGGCCTTTTTATAGGGTTTTTGTAGGCAAAATTCGGCCAGAATTCGGGTAGAAATTTCAAATATTTGGCCGTTGGACAACTTGCAACCAGCTAACCCTAAAATTTAGGTTGCTAATTTTTAGGGGACAGAGTTTGGCCCGAACTCTGTATGGAGGCAGAGTTCGGCCCGAACTCTGTCTCCGGAGCACAGAATGGTTCTAAGGGACCAATGGGCTTATTTCTGGATGGTGGAGTTTATGGATTTTTGGGTAGGCTTTTGGTCAAGTCTCAAGAGCTCAGCATGACACGGTTTACAACAGTCTAGACTTAATAAAAGTATAAAATACAGACTCATATATAACTGATTTGTAAAGACTGAGCTGTCGTCTGACTTGAGCTTGATGTAGACGTCGTGTGTCGTATTAAATTATTACAAGTATTATTTAGTCAATGTTATCGATATTTGGTTGACTGTGACTTTGTGTTAACAATCTCCCCCATATTGATAATTGACAAAATAATAATTGTATATTCAATATTCATAACTGGACACAGTCAAAGCATATCTCCCCCATAACTGGTGCCGAGCTAAATAAGATGGCTCCCCCGTAAACAATGCGTTGAACCTGTTGGCCTGATAAGGAACATCTCATAAAAAGCACCAAAAGCACATATATACAAAAAAATGATAAAATATACATATCTCTCCCCCTTTTGGCATTTAGCAATATAAGCAAGTAATAATGGGCAAACACACCAAAAGAGAAGAAACTGCATATTAACGAACATAACGAGCAGAGAGTAATAGAACTATGATAATCATAAGAGTCAGCACTCATAACTAAAACATAAAGAGTTTACGACAAACCAAGTACATAAATCCAACTAAATAACTGAAAAACTGGAAAGCATAAAACATAAACTATGATCAGCAGTAGCATCATCTGGTAGAAGCCATCTCCATCATGGAGCACGAGAAGGCCCAGCGGTGTCGGAAGGATCAGTGAAGGAACGGCTGGGGTCCACAATAGCAGCATTCGGATCCAGGTAGCGCATGACCCAAGGATCGTCAATGCGATATCCCTCGCGACCGGGATCCCGCTCCATGGAAATGGGCATAGAAGGATGACGAGACATGGAATATCGAATATCGTGCAGCGAGTTGCTGAGGGCACTCATCTACAGGGTAGTACGGTAGTCCATCTGAGTCCAGCGATCGTCCTCTAAGGTAAAGCGATCTCGCAGCATGGTCTGGATGGAGTCAAGGGTAGCAGGAGGAGGTGGCGCATCCTGTCCAAGTGGAGGGGCGTCGGGCTCCTCATCAACGGAATGCTCAGAAGTGGCAGGAGAGGCTACGACTGCCTGAAGTCGTCATGCCTTAGATAGGAAGGCAGGAGCAGGCAAGAAAGGACAGTCATGAAGTGGTACAATGAATGCACGAAGGACCATAGGAAGATATAAAGGATAAACCAAGGCTCGTGGTTTCTTCCAACAGTTAATCATCCAGTCCATCATAGTACGTGAAAGATTAAAAGGAATGCGATAGTGGAGATGATAAAGAGCAGATATTTCAAAATAGAAAATTTTATCGGTAGAACCCGCTTTGGGTAGAATGGTGTTTAAGATGATCCGATGAAGTTCATAGAAACAAGGATTTAGATATTTAGCCATAAGCTTGCGAGGACGTGTGTTCGGAGTACACAAGTCGTCCTTGAAGTTTTCAAGGGAAGTCGCGTCGGGAAATCGGAACGACCGAGCTTCAACAAGCTTTTCCCAAGAGTTGGGCTCTTAAAGTTCAAGATATTCGGCTAAGTCAAAATCATCAAATGAGATATCAATACCCGCAACACGTGAATAGATGTGAGTATCATCATGAGTCAAGTTGCAGTAAAACATTTGTATGGCACTACGATATATGACCGAATTAGAAGTAACAAGTTCATCAAGACAGAGGTCATTAAAGAGTGCATCATATTGAGAGAAAATTGTGAAGTTTATGGGGTATCCCGCAAACACCGGACGTGTCCGAAAATCACTAAACCATTTATTGGATGCGTCTAGTGATATAAAAAGTCGATCGTCGTAGGTGTTTGGATCACGTGGACGTGAAGGGTTGAACAATGGATGAGGTGGTTGTTGTTGTTCAACGGGTTGCTCAACGGGAGGAGGAGGATTCGACGAGGATGCTCCCTCGGTCCGAATTCTCTTCCCACGGTTGAACAAACGAGGAGCCATAGCACAAAGTAGAGAAAATTGAAATAGAGAAGAAGAGTAAGTTATACCTCAAATAAATGATGAACAGTGAAAGAGAATTGGAAAATAGCCCTTCTCCTTGAGTTTGGGAAAGAATGGAGCACTATAGAGAAGAAATTAGGGTTAGGGTTTTGGGAGAATAGTGGAGGAGAAGAGGAAAAGGTGGTAAGAAAGAAGGAGGTGGAAGAGAAACCGAATATATGGGAAGGGTTTCTCTTGGTCGGAGTGAATCAGGACCATTGGATCAAGTTGTGATCAACGGCTGGAACCTGTCCCCGATTCTGGAACAGGGAGGCCGAACTTGGCCCAAACTCTGGTAAAGGCAGAGTTCGGCCCAAATTCTGGGTCTTTGTCCCAGAACTGAAATCAGGCTGAAAGGATGAAATATTGGTTAAGTATGGGAAACCAATATAAGTTATAAAGATAAATGATTAAGAGATTCAATAGACCAGATAGTAGAAGTAGAAAGATAGCAATATGAAATTGAAAAATAGCATGTCAGCAGGTGATAAATCAAAATGTACCGTATAATAAACAAGGAGTTATATCATAATTCAATATTTTGAATTTGTCATGAGTTAGCTGCAGGGGCCGGATCCCAGCTAGCGGTAGTCCTGAGGACTAGTGCACCGTGTCGCTTAGGCTTTTACACCTTGTTGTCAGAAGGGCCCTTTAGGCTTGTACTCATAGCAAGTTCATCATAAGAGAATCACAATATAATCGATATTTACGCAGGTGTATTTTAATTTATGACGGCTTCATCTAAAATTCCAAGTTTACGACAAAGGAAATTGAAGCGCTTTTCGGATAATGGCTTTGTGAAGAAATCAGCTAACTGATGATCAGTGTCAATAAATTCTAAGTTAATCGTGCCATTTTGCTGATGATCACGCAAAAAGTGGTGTCGAATTTCAATGTGCTTTATGCGTGAGTGACAAATAGGGTTCTTAGTCAAGTTTATAGCACTAGTGTTGTCATAAAAGATAGGAATATGCATGAAAGATAAATTATAGTCTTCAAGGGTTTGCTTCATCCACAGAATTTGTGCACAACAACGCCCAGCTACTATGTATTCAGCTTCTGTTGTGGATAGTGCGACAGAATTCTGCTTTTTGCTAAACCAAGAGACTAAAGCCTTTCCTAATAAATGACACGTACCGCTCGTACTTTTACGGTCGACCTTGCATCCAGCAAAATCAGCATCAGAGTAACCAATGAGATCAAATGATGTTGACTTGGGATACCATAGGCCCACTGTAACAGTACCCTTAAGGTATCTAAAGATACGCTTAACTGCGGTCATGTGTGATTCTTTAGGATTTTCTTGATATCTAGCACACAGGCAAACGCTAAACATTATATCAGGGCGACTAGCAGTAAGATAGAGTAGACTGCCTATCATACCTCGATACTTACGTTGATCTACGGGTTTACCGCTGTCATCTCGTTCAAGCTTGGTTGAAGTAACCATACGAGTGCTGATTGGTTTGACGTTATCAAGGTCGAATTTCTTCAGCATGTCCTTTGTATACTTCGACTGACAGATAAAGGTTCCATTTGACATTTGTTTGACTTGTAGCCCAAGAAAGTAGTTGAGCTCTCCCATCATGCTCATCTCAAACTCGGTCTGCATACACTTGGCAAAATCTTGACAAAGGGTTTCATCAGTAGAACCAAAAATAATATCATCTACATATATTTGAACTAAAAGAATAGTGTCCTTCAAAGACTTTATGAAAAGTGTAGTGTCAATTTTCCCTTTTGAAAAACCTTTCTCAAGTAAGAAGTTGCTAAGTCGTTCATACCAAGCTCTGGGGGCTTGTTTGAGGTCGTATAGCGCTTTCTTTAACTTGAACACGTGGTCGAGAAATTTATGATTTTCAAAGCCAGGGGGTTGTTTTACATAAACTTCCTCCTTAATAAAACCATTCAAGAAAGCACTTTTAACATCCATTTGAAATAATTTAAAATTTTGAAAATTTACAAATGCACAAAGCATCCGAATGGATTCTAATCTAGCAACAGGAGCATATGTCTCATCATAGTCGATACCTTCCTCTTGGTTGTATCCTTGGGCTACTAGACGAGCTTTGTTGCGTGTGACTGAACCATCTTCATTTACTTTGTTTCTAAAAAACCCATTTAGTACCAATAATTGAGTGATTAGCCGGTCTAGGAACGAGTTCCCATACTTGGCTCCTCTCGAATTGGTTGAGTTTCTCTTGCATAGCAGAAATCCAAAATTCATCATTGAAAGCTTCTAAAATGTTTTTAGGCTCAATTTGTGAAATAAGGCAGTACTAGCACTAGAGTCTCTTAATGATGATCTAGTAGTTACTCCTCGTGAAATCTCACCAATTACCAAATTTTCTGGATGAGAAGGCTTAAAAGAGAATTTCTTAGGCAAGCTTTCCATAGAATTTGTTTCGGTTGTGGTGTTCATTGAAGTAGACGTTGATGGCTCAACATCATCATCAAGAGTAGCTGTTGCACTGTTATCTTCATCAAAAGTCACATTTGTAGACTCTTCCATCATTAAAGAGCGTTTGTTAAAAACTCTATATCCCTTACTCTTGGCAGCATAGCCAAGGAAAATACCATCATCAGCTTTGGCATCAAATTTGTCTAAGTTGTCTTTGGTGTTAAGGATAAAACATCTACAGCCAAAAACTTTAAAATAAGAAACATTTGGGGTTCTCCCAAACCAAAGCTCATAGGGTATCTTTTTCGTAATAGGACGAATAAGTACCCTATTTAAAATGTGGTATGCTGTACTGACAGCTTCAGCCCAAAAGTATTTCGGAAGTGAAAACTTGTTCAACATGACTCTAGCCATATCGCCAAGAGTCCTATTCTTCCGCTCCACAACACCATTTTGTTGGGGAGTTCTTGGACAAGAAAACTCATGATCAAAACCATTGGAATCACAAAACTTTTCAAAATCAGAATTTTCGAATTCGTCTCTATGTTCACTTCGGATTCGAGTGATCATGTAGCCTTTTTCGTTTTGAACTTTCTTGATAAAAATCTTAAAAACTGAAATAGCATCACTTTTATAAGTAAGAAAGAAAACCCAAGTAAATCTTGAAAATCATCAACAATAACAAATGCATAGAGTTTTCCACCAAGACTGGCTACTCTACTAGGACCAAATAAATCCATATAAAGTAGTTGCAGGGGTCTAGTAGTACTTACAGAGTTTATGGAATGGAAAGATGATTTGGTTGCCTTATTCAACTCATATTCGGCACATATGGTGTCCTTTTTGAATGTGATGTCGGGCAAGCCTCTAACTAGCTTCTTGGTTGATAGCCTGGATATAGTATCCATGTTGGCATGACCAAGACGCTGGTGCCATAGTAACCGTTCATCTTTGTGAGCATATAGGCATCTACCTGCATCGTTAGTATCTATAGACAAATTGAAAATATAAATATTGTCCTCTCTTACCCCTTCAAAAGCAATATCTCCTGTTGACCTATCATATATAAGACATTTGTTTTGTCCAAAGTTAATGTCATAACCATGGTCAGCAAGATGACTGATGCTGAGCAAGTTATGCTTTAACTCGGTCACTAGGCAGACATCCATTATTACGGGAGAGGGAGGATAGCCAATAATACCATTACCTATAATATACCCTTTTAGGTTATTTTCGAAGGATACATATCCTTCTCTCTTCATCGATAGTGATGCGAAAAGATGTGCGTCTCCCGTCATATGCCGCGAGCATCCACTATCAAGAATCCACTTACTCATAGTTGAGGAGGGAAGGTCCACCTACATCAAGAGTAGATGTGACCTTTGGTACCCAAGTTCTTGAGGGTCCTGAAGAGTTAGCTTTTGAAAACCATGCATATATCTTTTTATCTACTAATCTTCTGATTCTACGTTGTGGTGATATGTGTCCATGTAGACCACAATAAGTGCATGTAGCATTCCTATTTACATTTGGAGCATGCTGAAGATGTCTATAAGAGTATTGATGATATGTAGATTCAGCATAGTGATGATGACTATGTGGAGAGGCATGGTGATATTATTGATATGGCATGGCATGATGATGTTGTCTATATGGCATGGCATGATGATGTTGTCTATATGGCATGGCATGATGAGATTGTCTATATGGCATGGCATGATGAGATTGTCTATATGGCATGGCATGATGAGATTGTCTATATGTGGAGTGATGTTGATTGTGTCTTTGTGCAACATGATGATGACTGTATCTACGTGTAGCATGAAGGTTATATGACATATGATGATTATTTCTACGTACATGAGGTTTGTGAAAGTGTGTGTACATGTAAGCATGATTGTGAACAGCATGAGTATGACATGGTTGACTAGTATGAGTAGTGTCATGCTTTGTGTATGTCTCATGTGATTGGGTTTGAGGTTAAGCAACCTGTTTTCCTAATTTAGTCTCTAGTTTCTTAGAGACAGCTTGCAATTCAGTAATCTTAGCATTCAAACCATGCAACTTAGTAATAGTAATCTTGTGTCTATTCTTTTCTTCTGCAAGCTCCATGTTGAGTGTTGTGATTTCTTGTGTTTATTGCTCAATACGTGCCTCGGCATCATGTAAGCTTATTTTAAGCTTAGATACCTCATCAGTGACATCCGTGGGTGTAGTGTCTCTAATATTAGATGTCTCTAATATTATCAGTGACATCCGTGGGTGTGTGTGTGTGTGTGTGTGTGTGTGTGTGTGTGTGTGTGTGTAAGTTGTTAATATATATATATAAAATATATATATATATATATATATATTGAGAGTTAATCTCAGTTTTAGCCAACAGCAGCTCCTTCACACACACACCCTCTCTTTTTCTCTCTTCTTTGCAAGCCTATATGTGTGTGTGTGTGTGTGTGTGTGTGTGTGTGTGTGTGTTGCATTGAATGAATGGATATATAAGTATATATATGTGTCTGCTATTGGGAGTAACCTAGGGAGTAATGAGTCAGTTTAGGATTGACCCAATGAGCCTAATTTGGTCGGGTTGACTAGTAAGTTGACCAAGTTGACAAAAGTCAACTTTGAGTCAAACTTGATCCAAATCGACTCAAACGGACTTAGAATGACTTGATAACTTGTGTTCGACCGAAAAATTGGTAGATGGACTAGTTGACTTATAGTTGACCAGGTTTGACCAGGGTTGACCAAGGGTTGACTTTGACCTAGAAGGACCTAGAATCATTTAGAATGTATTGTAGGCTATTCTTATTTCATATTAGACACTTTGTAACCTATAGATGTTCTAAATAGGACTTTGTGACTCCAGTTTGGACTCATATTCTTATCAGGCATTCGGAATACCAAGCGAGTACATTCTCTGATAGTTCTTTCATTTACTTGTCAATTTCTATATTTCAGTTTTAGCCAGTTCTATTTGATTCTCGGTTACAAATACAGATTGATATTTCTGGAATTCATGTATACGACACACATACCTTACTTGTCTAGCCTCTATTACAAGATCCACTACAAGAATCACCTACAAGAACTTTCATGTTCTGGCTAGATTTGTTCTCGATTTATGTGTCGTGTTATAGATTCACTCATATTTGTCGGGCAGGAAAATACTTGAGTAGACATGTAAACATTCCTAAATACTTGAACCACCTCCCTATGGATTATACAAGAACGATAGCCATCCCACACTTGGCCAGTGTGTGATGTGCTGGATTACCCCTAGCCGTTTACATGTCGATCTCAGTATTTTAAAACACACTGTGAGTATTTTCAAGAATCTTTACTAGAATCACCACAAGAATCTTATTGGAATCATCACAAGAACCGTTAAAGAATCTCCCTACTTGAATCATTGATTAGAATCACACTTGACATATATTGTACCACTGAACTCATATCACATTATTCTAGTTCAGCTAGCTTTTATTTACAATCTTCATTGACATGATATTCTGTTTCACAGCTTTTACTTTCCTTGTTTTTTTAACTATTGTTTTACATCTTAAACTGTCTCGAACTTCCATGCTTCATCAATATAACTGTCTATAATTGTTTTATAGTCTTTGTCATTTACTTGGATTTACTTGATGAGATGAATCTGTTCCTGTCCTGACTGGACCTGTTGAAAATATTATAGATGTTAGCCCTGAGGATGCATGCCCTACTCACTATGGATCTGGAGAGGGATTCGCTACCTTTGGCCCCGACTCTCAGGAGTGATCGGAAGACTTGTTTAGTAGACTGTTTTAGATTTCTTTACTAGAATTTGAGTTGTAATAATTTGAGAGTTTACTTATTTTGAGTTGTTTTGAGATACTATCATTTAGTAGTTTTTATGTGTTTTTTTTAGTTATAGAATTCTGTGTTATCCTATCGTGCTTAGACAGTGATTGAGTTATATTATTTCTATACTTGTCCTCCATTTAGAGTTGAGATTTAAGACAAGTACAATATATAATTGGGTGAGTTGTGTCACTACCACATTTCTAGTTTGAGGGTATTTTTGTTATTTTTGAATTATTTGAATTTAATATATTTTATTGGTAATTTAAAATGATTTATTTGAATGGTGTGATTTAAATACTAGTTTATTTATTACCATGTGGTTTTGGTTAGCCTAACCTAGATTGGACCTAACCTAGATTAGTCATAGCTAGCCTAGTTAGCCACATTGAGAATTAGTTAGTATTGGATAGTGGTTTGAGTCATGTTTAGCTAAGAGGGTGGTTTGCAACTTAAGTAGGAAAGAGCCATAGATTCTAGGCCACCCATTAGCCTTGATTCATTGCTAGCCATTAGATACAACCTAAAAACCCTAACCCTAGTGTAGAAGCATGGAATTTCACAAACCAGAAGGCCCATGCGCCAGACACTACATACGCCAGAGCTCGGACAAAATACTTCACAGCAAAAGCAACAAATATAGACATGGAAAGAGAACTTTTTATTTCACATATAAAGTCTATTACATGTCTAGAGAAGGCTATACAAAGGAAAAACTTCTACAAAGAAAAGATCCTAAGTCTACGGCCAGCAGCCACCATGCGCCACCAGTCAGGCGCAGCATCACCATGTGCCTTCAACCGGGCACATCCCACCATGCGCCCTCAGCAAGGCGCATCCCTTCAGCAGCTCAGTTATGTGCATCTCCAGTTATGTGCATCCCTTCAGCAGCCCAGTTATGTGCCGCTCTTCCAGCCAGGCTCACTTGATAAATGGTTCGACTAAAGAAGCATTTAACCCTCTGGCTGGAACCGAGGAAGTGAAGAGCACCGCAAATCTGTGGCCAGGGGAGGCCTCGAAAGAGCCTCCAAAGACCAAGGAAGACCGTAATCGAAATACGGCTAAAGGAGCAGCTTTCAACACAACCAGAGTGGGCAACACCCACTTTGAAGGAAGAAAGAGCCTAGCACCGCCATTCCGATCTACGGCCCTTCCGGAACAACGGAGACGAGGCCCGAGCATCCCTATCTTTGGATGCAACAGGCACCTTCCGCCTGCCTCAGAAGCCCACGACTCCGTCTTTTGGATGTAACAGTCACCTTCAAGTGCATCAACGACGACATGGCGTCTCATCTTCACCCTCGGGAGCACTTCGTCAACAGAATGCACTCGAGTAGCCAAGTTCATGTTGGAAGTACGTGAGAGAACGAGAAGCAAACCTTCTCTTCATGCCACTATTTATAGGCCGGGCAGATCAAACCCACGCGCCAAGTGGATGGCTCTCCGAATTCTGAGCAATGAACTTGCATTTAATGGATGAACCGAACGCCTCGAATTCAGCCAAACGGCTATTTAAAGCACTCGAGGAACGAAACAGCCGCACGCGCCCTTCGACTTCAGGCGCATCACACAGATGCGCCCTTCAGAATCGAGCATATCACAGAGGATGCGCCCCTATGCATCCCCATACCCAGAGGAACACCAATCGACGTGCTCCCTCAGCTGTCCATCGAATGTCACAAACATTAAATGCTGAACTGACAGAGTTGGCAGCACGCCTTCCAAAGTCTGAACAGTCGACAGCTTTTTCAGAAGACAAAGCGTCGGCAACGTCAGCATCATCATGACTTTACTCCGACGGCTACTGCCACGTGGCTACTCAACCACCCGCATGTGCCTCTGCAGCCATGCATCCAAATCTGCATGCGCCTCAAAAGCCATGCGTCTCAGACTCTTCACTGATCCCTAAAGACAGAAGGAAAGTCTCCATCTGAGACTCTGCATGCACCTCAAAAGCCATGCGCCCCAAACTGCTCTCTGATCCCAAAAGACAGAAGGGAAGTCGCCTGCATGCGCCTCAAAAGCCATGCGCCCAGAATGGTTCGTGACTCCTAAAGGTTATGAGCCAAAGTCTCCTCATGCGCCCAATCCTAGACGCATCCTACCAGATCATTCCCCACCAAATCCGAGATCTCCGAGCCATGGGTCGATGACACATGTCCTTTGACTCAACTCATCCAAGATCTCAGCAACAGAAAGATCTTCTTCTCTGCTATGTGCCGGCTCACAACAGCAGTATGAAGAAGTCAGCCCCTCGATCAGGGCGCGTCATCTATGCGCCTCCATCAGCAATCAACACGTGGCGTCCCCACGCACCGGCGTATCCTACATATGCGCGCATGAGCAGCCAACCTGCCCAGGTATAAATAGAGGGATCATTTCCTTCTTCCACAACGGACCTACACACAGACAAGACAGAGAAGATCCAAGGAAGGAACATCTCACCAGAGAGGCAGATACAGACACTCAACGTCTTTCTCCTCTCAGCAAGCTCCAGCACCCAGAGTAATCCAAACCTTCAGAGAACCGATAACCGTCGTCAGCTCGTCAACGGAGTCAACGCATTACCACTCGCTCCATCAGCACAAGGGACCCAGATAAACAAAAGTGTACTCCTAGGACTACGTCTAAGTCCTATATTGTAACACTGTTCTGTTTGTATTGAAATTACATCAAAAGATTTTAATGGCAAACAAGCTGGCAACTCTGCTGGGGAACTCTTTCTCCTCCACCGAGAAAGTTGTGTCGCAATCCGACGACGTGAAGGTGGGCTCCTCCCACAAGATGCTGGTCGTACGCCTCAATCAACAGGCGTATGAGAAGTTTATCTCTGAAGGAAGTGCGAGTCCTTCGAAGCGGCTGCCGAAGCCGAAGAAGACCCGCCGAGTCTGGGTGTGCAAGATCGACGCCTCGGGCACCACCACCGAAGGGGATGCGCCAATCCAGCCTTCCCTTCCTGCTGACGTCCTCAGCAACCAAGATGCGCCCGCTGGTGCAGCGCATCTCTCGGGGAAACGTGCGGCTAACCACATTCCCCATCCATCTCCCTCTCCGGCGAGGAAGATGCGTCGACGGAGCAGGGGCGCAGCCAATGTCCCGCGCATCACCTCTGATGCGCCACAGAAGATCTCTGTCTTTGACAGACTCACTCGCTGTAGTGGCGAGAAGAAATTGGATTCTGAGTACTACGCGCCCCAACGGTCTGGTACGAAGAAATCCAAGGCAGCACGGGCCATGCGTCCTAAACGTTCTATGCCAGCAACAAGCCAGAAACATGCGCTCACAGTCATGCGCGCTGCTGATGGTAAGTTGTACAAGGTCGACTCGAGTGCTGCGGCGCCGAGAACGAGCCGACCTTCAAAGCCCTTGTCTCACTTGGGCGCATCTACTGCATGCACAACCAAGTCGAGCAAGGCAAATCCAGTGGTCTTGAACTCCCACGCCTCCTCCGGTGGTGCGTTTGAGGTCCGTTCAAGTCACTCCAAATGCTGTGGTTCTCCCACTACTGATCGGGATGCCTGATTGGTATTAGATCAGGGGGCACGGCACTCACTTGACCATCCCGGCGCTTGGCCTTGCCATGCGTTAGAAGGGGGTGCAAAGGTGGCACTCTCCTCCAACGATCTGCGTAACATGATTACTCACAAGCGCCGATCAGGAGAGTTGACGGACAAGCACGATGTGCCTCTCACGGGGCATACTTGTGTTGTGGTCACCATCAACTGCTGTTGCAAAGCGGCAGTCCCACCAAGGCAGTCGGTGTTCCAGCGGCTGCAATCATCGACACCCCTCCGACGTCGCCTCGGAAAGAAGGTGTCAACAGAAGAGGAACCAATGGTTGCTTCATGCAACGTGATCTCCAACTCCTCGTCAGTCAGAAAGACGACTGGCAGTCTCTTTTCCTCGTCCAAGAGCCAGCCGAGGAAAACCAAGACAGCTGTCTCATCCTCCGAGTGTTCGAAGGCACTCGAGCAAGGAAGAAGTTCTTGGAGGAAGCTCGGGGTAGTCAGACCCTTGTCGAGCCTCCTTCCGAAGACGAGTGTGTCCAAAGCACACTTGGGGCAGATCCTCGAGGCGAAGTCAGCCCCTCCAGAAGCCCCTGAAGACGAGGATACCCCCAGAACATAGCTGGGGGTAGCCTAGCATCTGCGGCCCTTCAAGACGAAGCTGAGGGTAATCAGACCTTGACAGATGCCCCGTCAAGAATGACCTCCAAAACGTGGCTGGGGGTAGCCCAGACGAAGCTTCAGGAGAGGCCACTCCCCTACAAGGGAGTGAGGCCGAGAGTGAGGCCTCAACTCAACCATCCACTCCCGGCCGCGTCGTGACAGTGAACGTGACTGAGGTTGATGTCGAGTCTGATGCGCCGCCGCAGGACATCGTCCAGCGCATAAACACATTAGAGGGTGGGCTCAAAACCCTCTCTGCTTCCATGCAAATACTGTGTAACGCCCCAGTCCCAAAATACGTAGGACTAGAACGCAATCATGCCAGCTGTATACATACGAAGTATATGGACCCTCGTATATATACATAAGCTGTAAAATGCAGTAACCAAGGTACTAAATCTCATCCACAAAGATAAATATGGTATAAAAATAACTTTGAATTTGTCATGTACACAATAGTTGGGCGGAGACAAAGTCCACTACCAACCAAATTAAATTTGGAAAAATATACAAGGAAAGAATTTAGCAAGCGAGAGCAATGGCGAGTCCAAGAGCAATCACCACGAAGGAAGGAATGGCCTTAGCTAGAGCACCTGCAAGAAATCACGAAACACACACCTGGCGAGATAACCAGGTCCTCAGTGGGACGTAACAAGATACATCAACATGCCATATAAATACTGAATATAAAACATGCCACAATCAAAGAAAGTGACAAGACATAGATAAGGTACTCTAACCAACTAAAGTGAAAATACAGTTAAGAACAAACCTTTCGTCGCATGAGCCCTGGCTGTAATGGGATCTGGTATAGTCCCCACTTGGGCACCAGTGACCGAGAGCATGACGTTGAAAAACGACAGTGGCCAACCTGAGAGGCTCATACCCGTATCTCCAGCGGAGCTTCCGGGTTATAAGAGAAGTGCAATAGAAGCCCATACGACAAGAAAATATTCTCCCCACCCAATGTACCTGTCAAGTCGCATCCACGACCATGTATCTCTACTAACTGCTAAGTCTCCTAACACGCCTCTATTAGCAGTTAGCCCTAACGCATGCACATGGGGGATCAGCCCACACACAAGAACCTCTACATGCTACTCATCTCACACATCCTCGTGGTACAACGGTGTCAAGGTATATGCAATACACTACAACGGTAGTCCCTTAACTCTAGGTCCATATGCAACCAAAGGATAAATAACAAAGTACATCTAATATCACTGAGCAGGCAGTAAATCAAAAACTGAAAATAAGTGAACAGTGATATATAATAAAATGCAAACTAAAATAAACAGTATAATGGCAAGGTATCTTGCCTGCGGTGCGAGAAAGGCAAATCCAAGAGTAGCAAGTGTCAGCACCCAAAACTCACAAATCACAGGTGACTCCAGTCGCTGAAACAAACATCAAAAATGATCTCGGTGAACAAGATATACCTAGAAAACGCCTGTCCAAAAGTCAAATTCTGGAACAGGGGCAAAATCGTAATTTCGGGTCAAAACGATGTCCGCCGTTGGACCCGCTTTGCACCGAAATGCGCGCCAAAACCTACGGTCCCTAAAGTCGTCAAACTACATGTCTACAGATTTGTTTTGACGAGACGAACCCAACGGTATGTCCAATTTTGGATTCCGGTGGGCCGTGCACAAAATCGTCCGTTGAGTGGGATTGTGGGCCCGCCAAAATAGCATCCCGACCAACGGTCTCAGAATCGGACTAAACTTGGCATACAGGACCAGAAAAATATTTCGAGTCCAATGGCGCAAGTTTCGTCGCGATTTGATGAGTGTGCACAAAGTAATTGGAAAATACCGAAAATGTCCGATACGCAAAAATGCGACGGATACGGACCAAATTCGTCGCGCACACGCAACCAATTTGAATTCCGTCAATTCTTGCACGTCCAAAAATTCGATACGGACCTTTTGGTACTTTCGGTTTGCGACGGGGTCGCCCGGTTTGTCGGGACGTATCTCGTACGGGGTTTTTAAGGTTTTATAAAAACTAATTTTTGGAGGTATTTAATTTAATTAAAACTGAAATTTATTGCAGAATAAATAAATCTATTTGAAGGGATGATAGAGGGTCATGGGGACTTTCTACACGAATTTACGGATCGAAAATCGGAATAGAATCGAGAGAGAAATTAATCGAGAAAGTGGGTTACCTTAAAGTGGGAATCTGTTGTTGTTCTTGTCGATGGTTTCTTTGTCTTCTTCGCGAGCACAGCTTCGCTATGGTGTGCCCGAGCTTCGCCGTGGTGTGGGGAGGAGGAAGGAGGAGAGGAAGAAAATTAGGGTTCCTCCTTAGAGTCGAATATATATATATATATATATATATATATATATATATATATATATATATATATATATATATATATATAGAGGGAGCGGATCGGGAGTTCCGCCCGCGGAGCCCCGCCGAAGCCCCCGCCCCCCTTGGCCGTTGGATCGCGCGGGTGGGGGCGGGCCCCACGCGGGGCCCGCGCGATCCGATGGTGCAGGGGAGGCGGGACTTCGGCGGGACTCTGCGGACGGATATCCCGATCCGTTTCCATATATATATATATATATATATATATATATATATATGTGTATATATATATATATATATATAAAGGGATGGTCGGCCATCTAAGTTGCTGTGTGCCTTTCTTTTAAAGGGAAGGGGTCGGCACTTTGCTAATAAGGGCGCACAAGCAAGCTTGCTATTTAGCATGCTGTTACTTATTAATGGGTAATTGGAGGGGGGGGGGGGGGGGGGGGGGGGGTGGGGATCGCACACATAATGGTGCTATGCTTTTGTGGGGACAAACCAGTAGCTACTTTAGGTTTTTGATCGTGTGGTCTTCTAAAATTAGGTTTCGGCTAGTAGCTTTTAAGCTACTAGCTTTAGCAATTTAAAAGGCGGGGTTGGAGGCCGGTCCCACCTCACCCAAAGAATGCTGTGCTGCGGTTTGGGACTTGGGTGGCCGCCCCATTCAAAGGAGTGGATTTATATATGATATAAATTAATATATATATTAATATATATGATATATATTAATATATAGAGACATATTTATATGGATACATATTTATATCTATCCATATATATGTACAAAATCTCCAAAATTTTTAATAACAATTTAAATATTTGTTTATGCGAATAGTTGACATATTTAAACCGATATATATATATATATATATATATATATATATATATATATATATATATATATATATATATATATATATATATATATATATATATATATAATTTACAATAAAACAAATCTCAATGTACAAAAAATATTTAAACCAAATGACGGCTTAGTTAAAATAATTTTAACAACAATAAAAATATTAGAAATAAAATATTTCCAATGGATAAATTTTACCACACTCTTACTTGGGTCCCGATATTTGTACCAATATTGAAAACATCATTAATGATAAATATAATTTTTTTTTTACCTCTAGTTCTATAATTAGAATATATATATATATCTCAATTTTAAAAAATCTCAAAAACATTCGCACACAAAAAAATAATATGCCTGCCTGGTCATCTTGGTCCCACCACATGTCTGTATGGACTTGGATTTGGTTTGGACCACGTTGGGTTGTTTCCGCCAAACCGGGCCATCAAAAATAATAAATAAAACCACAAATCGTATAAATTTATTTTTAAGTCTAATAAAATAATAATAAATAAAAAAATAGGGGTTTTACACACTGACTCAGGCAGTGTTTGAAATACGGTCGGCCTTGACCCAAACGCCTTCGACCGGTCCCGACCCAGGGGCCAATGGGGAGTCGAGTGTACCCCTTCAACGGGTACCCTCAGGCACAGACCGCCGAGAAGTACTCCGAACGTCTGAGCCCTCAAACGCTCAGCTCCAGGTGGTACCACCTTCCCCGACTCCCAGCTCCACGGAGGATGTGGTCGAAATGATCAAGGACTTGCGGGAGCGCTTTGAGTCCAAGAACAGGCAAGAGGAGCGCCAGAAGATGGGTATCCCCCAACCCTATCCCCTCGAGTGGAACAAGGTGGTTTATCCTCGAAAGTATAAACCACAAACACTGACGCCATACGACGGGAAGGACTCTCCGCGCCGCTACCTGACGTACTTCCAGTCCCAAACGGGACATCTCCCGAAGGAGGATGCGCTCCTCACTAGCATATTTGTCGAAGCATTTAAGGGAGTAGCGTATGACTGGTACTGCAGCCTCCCCGACAATTCCATATCATCCTTCGACGACTTGACGTGCCTCTTCCTCGACCGCTTCTACGACGGCAGGAAGGACATGACGATGGCGTCCCTCATAGAGATACGCCAGAAAGAGAAGGAAACGGTTCGGGTGTTCATCGAACGCTTCCGACAGGCCTGCTTCAGACTACCTCCAGGCATGCCGGAACATGCGCTCCTCTCCTCTTGCAGCATGAACATGCTGCCTGCAGTCAAACTCTGGCTCAACTCTACTCCCCCTCCCGACTGGAGCTTCCTGATCATCGAAGCAGAAGCCGCCGAAAAGAAGGCGGCCAATGCACGTCTTCTGGGGGTCAGCTTCCCTGCCTTTGATGACAAGGGGAAAAGGTCTACAACCAACAACCCCGGACATGAGACAAAGGGAAAGCAGGCATTAACTGTTAATGCCTCAAAAGGTGCACCTGTGCCTACTCAGAAACCTCCACTTGCACCAAGGCCTAAGGAGGTTTATTCGTTCAACGACGAAGACATCCTGCAACTTTTTGAAATACTGAAACAGGGTGACAAGATCAAGCTACCGGACCCAAAGCGGCCCGATGAGGTTGGGAAAGTGGACAACCCGAGGTACTGTCATTACCATCGGTTTGTCGGACACCCAACCAAGGACTGCTATGTCCTCAAGAATTATATCCAGCGCATGATCAATACGGATGTAATCTCCGTCGACTACGAAGAGAAGACGGTGTCAGCCAACGTAGTGTCACTCCAGTTTGGCACCTTGCCGCCAACTACAACACAAGATGGCGTCGTCTCCATCCCTAAGGCGACAATGGAGGTGGTTAACTTACCACCAACCCGTGACAATGTGAGTGGACTTATCCCACTCACCACATCTCGAGGAGAGGTCCTATGGGTCCACCCCGACCTCGTCTCCGAGGTGACTCAACCAGAGGTACGTCCTACCTCCAAATCCAAAGGCAGGAAATCAAGTCTTGCCGCATGGTCTCTTCTTCAACAGAAGAGGCACTCCCTGTGCAGACGCGTGCACAACAGAACACCCAACCCGACGAAGCTGCCGCCGAGGTGGTGCCTCTTTGCACCGTCCCTGCTGTCCAGGAAGAGGGCCCGTCTAAGCCCTCAGCAGCCAATAAGCAGAAGCAGGTGGAGGCTCGTTTCGACAGACCTCTACGAAAGGAGTGTCACGCCCCAGAACCAGAATACTGAAGAGCGGGGGCAGACACAGCCAGCTACGTATATTGAAATGGAAACTACCTCGATATACGGTCACGGCTGTCTAGAAATATGAGGGTTTACTACAAGCCAACAGTCTCTTATGGTCATGAACAAGCCTAATGTCTCAATCATAAGCAAGTAAGTAAGGTCGCAAGATGTATGATCATTAAATATACAATAATAAGGTGTCCCAAATATCACATATTCAGCTGATCATGAAGCTAGTCGTACAAAATATGGGGACTAGCAAGAGTTAAGTCATACATGATCAATCCTAGGATTTGTTAATCATGTTTACAGCCCGTAGGCAGACAGTAAGTAAAGTGCATCGAGCTAACAGGTGCTCGTCGACTAAACGCCTCAAAAGAATAGTTTTACAACAGAGTGAGCGAAACAAAATAGAAAACCCACTCGTAGCCCGGGTTCCTTCTAGTCGCCACCATCGGGCTGGAAGCTTGGTAGATCCTCGGGAGCTGCTCCGAAATCTGGCCACACAAAACTAGCTGGGTCAACCCCAGAAAGAGCAAGTGCCACAAGGGGGCCACAAAATAAGAACAAAGCCAGCATTCAGCACAAGAAAATATAATATTAAAACTAGAATTTACGAAACATGTCAGGGTGATATACGACGAGATAACTATGGGACTATTCCGATAACCAGGTTACAACTCGTAAACCAAACAAGGACCGGGGTTGTAACCCTTCATCTGAACAGAACTTGGTTTCCCACCATTTATCGACAAGATAATAATGCAAGAAATCAAGACAGGAAGCAATCTTGTACTGAATCAAGACATGGCTAAACTGGTTATACCTCATTCAATCAATCACGGCCAAGCAGATACTACGGCTTACTACTTTAACTAACTAGGGTTATCACATGCCTAATTACTAACAAGATGCAGTAAGATTGTTCCACAGCCACAAGCCCTGCAGACCATCCAGGTTACCCAGGTCGAAAGTTAGGGGTTAAATTCAGGTGGGTACATCGCCCGGGGGACAAATGTACCCTTAGGTGACTTAGAGGGTACAACACGCGACGGTGTGCTGGAAATGTGCCCTACTCGACGGCAGGCGACAGATCCCAAGAGCGCCCAGGTAACGGGATTGTCCGTAGCTGTGTCATCTCTTCATGACTACTGAGTTATTCTAGTTATTAACCTTAATCCATTTTAGTAGGAGCTCCTGACCGTGGTACTCAGGAGTCCCATCCTAGACATGATGCAAGACAGGACAAGTGGATTTAACAAGCAAGCAAAAAAAAACCACCCACGGTGTCAAGTTAAGTTATCAAGATAAATCATGTCAGGGTACTTGTTAGGAGTGTGCCACGATGGGCCACTATCATGTCAGGTTGGTCATGTCAGGAGTGCACCACTACTGGTCACTGCCGTGTTATGCTAGTTCATTGTCATACCTGCCACGTACAATAGTCATTCCAAACATATTAAGCAAAATCAAGTTCATGACAAAAGGCATAAGGATATAAAATGGGCATAAAATATCTAATAAAATATCAATATACAGGGCAATAGAAGAGTCAAGCTTAAAAAATAAAACCAAAACTCCAAGAGCCAATGGGTTAAGCAAGGGGTCAGGGGAGCAGCGTAGGTGAAAAGTCACGCACGCTGAGAGGACAGCGTAGGTGAAAAGTCACGCACGCTACAGAGAGCAGCATAGGTAAAAAGTCACGCACGCTTCAGAGAGCAGCATAGGTGGAAAGTCACGCACGCTACAGAGAGCAGCGTAGGTGAAATGTCACGCACGCTACAGAGAGCAGCGTAGGTGAAAAGTCACGCACGCTTCAGAGAGCAACATAGGTGAAAAGTCACGCACGCTAGAGAGAGCATCGTAGGTGAAAAGTCACGCACGCTACAGAGAGCAGCGTAGGTGAAAAGTCACGCACGCTACAGAGAGCAGCGTAGGTGAAAAGTCACGCACGCTTCAGAGAGCAGCATAGGTGAAAAGTCACGCACGCTACAGAGAGCAGCGTAGGTGAAAAGTCATACACGCTACAGAGAGCAGCATAGGTGAAAAGTCACACACACTCAAGGGAGCAGTGTATGTGAAAAGTCACGCACACTCAAGGGAGCAGTGTACGTGAAAAGTCACGCACACTCAAGGAGACACGCTTCCAACAGGAAGCGTACTCAAGCCTGCGTACGCAGCACTAAAGAGCGCGCGTAGCTCAGGGTGCGTAAGCTAAATAGCTCTGCACACTGCTCACTGTCTTCTCCAAACAGCAAGAACACCATGGCTGAACCCAAGCTACACAGCATCATAACTTGGCCATCCGAACTCCAAATCCGGATTTCCAAAGTTCCAATTGGAGTAAAATTGAATGCTCTTCCATATGGAAACATCAAAACCCAAGAAAATCCAACCAAAGTAGCTCAAACCATGCAAAATCCAAAAATAGGAAAAACCTAGATCTAGAACAATGAAGACTTCAAATCACAAAATACCAAGGCTTAATGTTGGTCACCATGTCCTAATCTAGCAAATGGACAAATAAAAGATGGTTCTCATGTAGTGGCAAGGTGCACTTGCCTAGGGTTGGGAGAGTTGTGTAGAGGAAGGAGAAGAAGAAGAAGAAGAAGAAGGAAATAAATGGTGGTTATGAGGAGAGAGAAAATGTTGGTGGAGTTATAAAGAGGGGGAGTTGTGGTGGGTTGAGGGGGTAGCATAAGCTAAGGTGATCCAATACCTATAAACCAAACCAAACCGAACCAACCCAATAAAACCGAGCCTTGCCAAAACCCAAAATACGAGAAATACCAAAATTCCACAAGTTGAGAAAAAAATAAAATATATGCCAAAATCCATATACGAGTATAAATACGAAATACGGGAAATACGGGAAATGAGGGTGATAACTCTACCCACCTTAAAAGAATTTCGTCCTCGAAATTTAATCAAGGAGCTAGAGATTGCCACGACAAGCTACACTAAGCACAGGCAAGTTACACCAAGCAGTTCAATCATACAATCATACAATGCAAGCAAGGAAGGAAAAACGTAAGGCATAAGAAAGACATTATACCTCACGAGTCAAACAGGTAGGGATATCGCGATCGGATGTCATCCTCACGCTCCCACGTTGACTCGCCTAGAGAGTGATGACCCCAAGCAACACGGACTAATTTAATAGTCTTGTTCTTGAGTGTCTTCTCCCTCCGGTCCAATATAGACATGGGCCTCTCCTCATACGAAAGGTTGGTACCAACAACCAATTTCGAATGGTCTAGGATGTGGCTCGGGTCCAGAATATACCATCGTAATTGGGACACATGGAATACATCATGCACCTCAATTAGCGACGGTGGAAGAGCGAGATGATAGGATACATCTCCTACTCGCTCTAGAATATCGAACGGCCCTATATACCTAGGACTAAGCTTTTCCCGCACGTCGAAGCGAATGACGCCGCGGTTAGGCGAGATCCTAAGAAATACATGGTCGTCGACAGCAAATTCTAAGGGACGCCGATGAGCATCGGCCCAATGGCGCTGGCGGTCCTGGGCAACTCGGAGGTGATCTCTGACTTTCCTGACCACTTCAATCATCTGGGAAATCAATTCGGGTCCGAGAATCTGCCTCTCCCCGACATCGTCCCATGCTAGCAGGGATCTGCACTTCCTACCATAAAGAGCCTCGAAAGGTGCCATCTGGATACTGGCCTGATAACTGTTGTTGTACGAGAATTCCACCAGGTGCAAATGATTCTCCCATGAACCACCGAAGTCAAGGGTACAGGATCTCAACATATCTTCAAGGGTCTGGATTGTGCGCTCTGATTGTCCATCCGTCTGCGGGTGATAAGCTGAGCTGAATTAAAGGCGAGTCCCCAAACTCTTCTGCAAGCTGCGCCAAAAGTGTGATGTGAATCTTGAATCCCTGTCCGAGGTGATGCTGACTGACACACCGTGAAGCCTGACGATCTGCCTAAGATACATCTCTGCTAACTGCGCCGTCGACTGTCCAACTCTGAATGGAAGAAAGTGTGCCACCTCGGTAAGCCTGTCCACAATTACCCAAATAGTATCTCTGCCGGCCGGAGATCTGGGCAATCCGGTCACGAAATCCATGGTTATATGCTCCCATTTCCATTCTGGGATCGATAAGGGTTGAAGAAGTCCAGCGGGCCTCTGATGTTCAGTTTTAACCTGTTGGCAAACCAAACACCGAGAGACAAACCGGGCTATCTCCCTCTTCATGCCATTCCACCAGAAATACTGACGAATATCACGGTACATCTTCGTACCACCCGGATGAATAGAATATTGTGAACTGTGGGTTTCTGCCATGACTTTCTGTCTGATATCTCCACTGGGTACACAAAGACGAGTGCCGTGCCGAAGTGTACCATCTTCATGGATACATAGCTCTGGCCTTCTTCCTGCTTCACACTCTGCTCTGAGTCGCTGGATCTTGGAATCTGTTGACTGCGCCATCCGAATTCTCTCAACTATGCTGGACTGAACCTGCAGGCTGGCCATCAATGCCACGCTGGTTGGGAGAACCACTTCAATTCCCATCTTCTGAAGATCTGCCAATAATTTTGGTTGCACCGTCAGAAGATAAACTCCGGCTCTCCTGCTCAATGCATCTGCTACAACGTTGGCCTTCCCGGGATGATACTGCAAATCTACATCATAGTCCACTAGTAGCTCGAGCCATCTTCTCTACCGTATATTAAGGTCCTTCTGGGTGAAAACATACTTCAGGCTCTTATGATCAGTAAAGATCTCCACTCTATCTCCGTACAAGTAGTGCCTCCACAACTTCAAGGCAAACACTACCGCCGCCAATTCCAAGTCGTGGGTCGGGTAATTCTTCTTATGATCACGTAGTTGACGTGACGCATAAGATATTACCTTCCCATGCTGCATCAAGACACACCCCAATCCTCTGCCTGAAGTGTCGTAATAAACTGTGAATCCTCCTGTCCCATCTGGAAGGGTGAGAATGGGAGCCGTTATCAAACCTCGCTTCAACTTCTCAAAAGATTCCTGACACTCTGCTGTCCAAACAAACGGCACATCCTTGCGGGTCAACTGGGTCATCGGCGCTGAAATCCTTGCGAAATCTGAAACGAACCGCCGGTAGTAGCCGGCCAATCCAAGAAAGCTGCGAACCTCTGCCACTGAGCTGGGTATCGGCCAAGACTCAATAGCCACAATCTTCTGGGGATCCACTTCCACTCCTCCTCGGGTAATGATGTGACCCAAGTATGATATGCGATCGAGCCAGAACTCGTATTTACTGAACTTGGCGTACAACTGATGCTCCCTAAGCGTCTGAAGGACGACACTGAGATGCTGCTCATGCTCTGCTTCACTCTTGCTGTAGACCAGGATGTCATCTAGAAACACAATCACAAATTGATCCAAGTAAGGCATCAAAATGCGATTCATGAGGTCCATGAATACGGCCGACGCATTGGTCGCTCCAAAGGGCATAACAAGGAACTCCCAATGTCCATACCTCGATCTGAATGCTGTCTTCGGGATGTCCTGCTCTCTGACTCTGATCTGGTGATCTGGTGGTATCCTGACCGCAAGTCGATCTTCGAGAATACTGAAGCCCCTCTGAGCTGATCAAACAAGTCATCTATCCTCGGAAGAGGGTATATGTTCTTGATTGTCACCGAATTCAAGGTACAATAATCAACACATAGCCTGGACGTACCATCCTACTTTTTCATAAGAAGCATCGGAGCTCCCCAAGGTGATCCACTTGCACGGATGAATCCCTTGGTCCTCAGTTCTTCAATCATCTTGTATAAAATTTCCAACTCTGAAGGCGTCATCCTGTAGACTCGCTCTGATACTGGTGCTGTCCCGGGAATCAAGTCTATAGTGATCTCCCGCTCCGATGGCATCCCTGGAAGCTCCTCTGGAAAGACATCTGGAAACTCTTCAACTATCCGGGGCAACTGTACTGCTGCTACTGCCATCCGCAATGCTGGGGAAGATGGCTCTACTGCGCCTCTGGAAAACGAAAACTCTGGCTCGCCGGGGATACTAAAGACAACTCTGCCAATATGGCAGTCTATCCTAGCATACTGGTTCCTCAACCAATCCATGCCTAGGACTACATCATAGTCTGCCATAGGGAACTCTATGAATCTAGCGGGGAACTTCCTACCGCTAACTACGATCCGACACGAGAAAAACACTCGATCTACTCCCACAAAGCCATTACCAGTAAGTATATTGAGCCTCACTGATAATGACTCGGGCTCCAATCCTATCCGTGTCGCGAATCGTGCAGACATGAACGAATGTGATGCACCAGAATCAAATAATACCGAAGCCGGAAAGGAGTTGACGAGAATAGTACCTGCCACAACCTCACCTGGTGCAACTTCTTCTTCCATAGCCATCATCATGGCCTGACCTCTAGCTGCGGGTCCCCTCTGCTGGAAACCTCTCTGCCTATTCTGGGTCTGAGCTTGGGCTTGTGCATACTGCTGGGGGTGCTGTTGCTGGAATGCCTGAGACTGAGGGGGCAAGGGCCTCGAAGACTGATACTGCTGCTGCTGAACTGGTACTGGGCTGGTCCTCTCATCGAAGAGCTAGAAGGGTTGGATGCTGATGAACTACCCCTATTCGGGCAAGCTCCTATCCTATGATCTGCTGCTCCACAAGCCAGGCACAATCCCTGTGCCCTGCGACAATCTGCCACCACATGCCCTGGCTTCCCGCAATGAGAACATCCCATCGCGGAAGTCTGTTTCTGCTTCTGCTGCTACGGGTACGTCGGGGTCGAATGCTGAACCGACGTTACTGAGGCCGCCCGCCTCGAATTTCCAACCCCTAACTGCCGGGGCTGGAGCTGATGATTGGTGCATCTGACTGTGGGACCGCTTCCTACTTCCGGTCCAATCCACAATCCTCTGGGAGGTGTACTCATGCCTCCAAGCTGCTCTCAAGGCTGCATCGAACGTCTGGTGCTCGAACTGCTCAACCACCAACAAGATCTCCAAATGTAGCCCCTGCTGTAATCGCTGGGCCCTATCAAACTCGGTCGCCACCAAGGTGGGGGCAAACCTACTGAGTCTAAAAAACTCCGATGCATAACTGTCGACCGTCCGGCCTCCTTGCTTCAAGTTGGTAAATCTGGTCTGCAGGTCGTACCGAGCCACAGCATCGAAATACTTCGTCTGGAATCTCTCTCTAAACACTGCCCAAGCAATGGGTGCCACTAATCCCATGGCTTGCGCTGCCCACCAACTGCGAGCCAAGTCCAACAACTGCAGGCGCACCACCGCCACCTTCTCATTCTCGGGTGTCCTAGCTGCTTCCAGAATCACCTCGGTGTCCTGAAGCCATGCATCCGCGGCAACTGCATCCTCGCTGCCGTCGAAGAAAGGAGGGTTCAATGGCTTGAAGCTGTTGGCCGCCTGGTTCCCTGGATGTCCGCCTCGGGTCAAAACATCTTGAACTGTCTGGTGCAGGGCGTCGCTTCGACGATCCTGGGAAGCTATCAAGGTTCTGATGAGGCCTACTAAGGTACCATCATCTGGCTCTGCGGGCTGGACGGGTCGAACTGGTGACTCTCCTCCAGTAGGTATCACTCTGGAGGCGACTTCGGAATGCTGGACTTGATCTCCAGGTTGCTGCTGGCCCACGAGAGGTGCTCCTCCTTGCTGATCGGCAGGGTCAGGTACAGTACCGCTGAAGAAGATGACACAGGAAAACAATAAGGAAGGACCAGGACAGATCAACGATACAAGCATGTAATCGGGGCAAGAATTTCAGGGATTTGAAAATGCGGGCGGAGATCAAGGGAAAATACTGATTGAGACATCTATTCGGTAAACCCTCACATTTCTTGAATGACAAGACCTGCATGGGCCACCACTTAAACCGTGTCACGCCCCAGAACCAGAATACTGGAGAGCGGGGGCAGACACAGCCAGCTACGTATATTGAAATGGAAACCACCTCGATATACGGTTACGGCTGTCTAGAAATATGAGGGCTTACTACAAGCCAACAGTCTCTTATGGACATGAACAAGCCTAATGTCTCAATCACAAGCAAGTAAGTAAGGTCGCAAGATATATGATCATTAAATATACAATAATAAGGCATCCCAAATATCACATATTCAGCTGATCATGAAGCTAGTCGTACAAAATGCGGGGACTAGCAAGAGTTAAGTCATACATGATCAACCCTAGGATTTGTTAATCATGTTTACAGCCCGTAGGCAGACAGTAAGTAAAGTGCATCAAGCTAACAGGTGCTCGTCGGCTAAACGCCTCAAAAGAATAGTTTTACAACAGAGTGAGCGAAACAAAATAGAAAACCCACTCGTAGCCCGGGTTCCTTCTAGTCGCCACCATCGGGCTGGAAGCTTGGTAGATCCTCGGGAGCTGCTCCAAAATCTGGCCACACAAAACTAGCTGGGTCAACCCCAGAAAGAGCAAGTACCACAAGGGGGCCACGAAATAAGAACAAAGCCAGCATTCAGCACAAGAAAATATAATATTAAAACTAGAATTTACGAAACATGTCAGGGTGATATACGACGATATAACCATGGGACTATTCTAATAACCAGGTTACAACCCGTAAACCGAACAAGGACCGAGATTGTAACCCTTCATCTGAACAGAACTTGGTTTTTCACCATTTATCGACAAGATAATAATACAAGAAATCAGGACATGAAGCAATCTTGTACTGAATCAAGACATGGCTAAACTGGTTATACCTCATTCAATCAATCACGGCCAAGCAGATACTACGGCTTAGTACTTTAACTAACTAGGGTTATCACATGTCTAATTACTAACAAGATGCAGTGAGATTGTTCCACAGCCACAAGCCCTGCAGACCATCCAGGTTACCCAGGTCGAAAGTTAGGGGTTGAATTCAGGTGGGTACATCGCCCGGGGGACAAATGTACCCTTAGGTGACTTAGAGGGTACAACACGCGACGGTGTGCTAGAAATGTGCCCTACTCGACGGCAGGCTACAGATCCCAAGAGCGCCCAGGTAACGGGATTGCCCGTAGCTGTGTCATCTCTTCATGACTACTGAGTTATTCTAGTTATTAACCTTAATCCATTTTAGTAGGAGCTCCTGACCGTGGTACTCAGGAGTGCCATCCTAGACATGATGCAAGACAGAACAAGTGGATTTAACAAGCAAGCAAGAAAAAACCACCCACGGTGTCAAGGCAAGTCAAGTTAAGTTATCAAGATAAATCATGTCAGGGTACTTGTTAGGAGTGTGCCACGATGGGCCACTATCATGTCAGGTTGGTCATGTCAGGAGTGCACCACTACTGGTCACTGCCGTGTTATGCTAGTTCCTTGTCATACCTGCCACGTACAATAGTCATTCCAAACATATTAAGCAAAATCAAGTTCATGACAAAAGGCGTAAGGATATAAAATGGGCGTAAAATATCTAATAAAATATCAATATACCGGGCAATAGAAGAGTCAAGCTTAAAGAAATAAGACCAAAACTCCAAGAGCCAATGGGTTAAGCAAGGGGTCAGAGGAGCAGCGTAGGTGAAAAGTCACGCACGCTGAGAGGGCAGCGTAGGTGAAAAGTCACGCACGCTACAGAGAGCAGCGTAGGTGAAAAGTCACGCACGCTTCAGAGAGCAGCATAGGTGAAAAGTCACGCACGCTACAGAGAGCAGCGTAGGTGAAAAGTCACGCACGCTACAAAGAGCAGCGTAGGTGAAAAGTCACGCACGCTTCAGAGAGCAACATAGGTGAAAAGTCACGCACGCTACAGAGAGCAGCGTAGGTGAAAAGTCACGCACGCTACAGAGAGCAGCGTAGGTGAAAAGTCACGCACGCTTCAGAGAGCAGCATAGGTGAAAAGTCACGCACGCTACAGAGAGCAGCGTAGGTAAAAAGTCACGCACGCTACAGAGAGCAGCGTAGGTAAAAAGTCACGCACGCTTCAGAGAGCAGCATAGGTGAAAAGTCACGCACGCTACAGAGAGCAGCGTAGGTGAAAAGTCACGCACGCTACAGAGAGCAGCATAGGTGAAAAGTCACGCACACTCAAGGGAGCAGTGTACGTGAAAAGTCACGCACACTTAAGGGAGCAGTGTAAGTGAAAAGTCACGCACACTCAAGGAGACACGCTTCCAACAGGAAGCGTACTCAAGCCTGCGTACGCAGCGCTAAAGAGCGCGCGTAGCTCAGGGTACGTAAGCTAAGTAGCTCTGCACACTCCTCACTGTCTTCTCCAAACAGCAAGAACACCATGGCTGAACCCAAGCTACACAGCATCATAACTTGGCCATCCGAACTCCAAATCTGGATTTTCAAAGTTCCAATTGGAGTGAAACTGAATTCTCTTCCATATGGAAACATCAAAACCCAAGAAAATCCAACCAAAGTAGCTCAAACCATGCAAAATCCAAAAATAGGAAAAAACCTAGATCTAGAACAATGGAGACTTCAAATCACAAAATACCAAGGCTTAATCTTGGTCACCATGTCCTAATCTAGCAAATGGACAAATAAAAGAGGGTTCTCATGTAGTGGCAAGGTGCACTTGCCTAGGGTTGGAAGAGTTGTGTAGAGGAAGGAGAAGAAGAAGAAGAAGGAAATAAATGGTGGTTATGAGGAGAGAGAAAATGTTGGTGGAGTTATAAAGAGGGGGAGTTGTGGTGGGTTGAGGGGGTAGCATAAGCTAAGGTGATCCAATACCTATAAACCAATCCAAACCGAACCAACCCAATAAAACCGAGCCATGCCAAAACCCAAAATACGAGAAATACCGAAATTCCACAAGTTGAGAAAAAAATAAAATACATGCCAAAATCCAGATACGAGTATAAATACAAAATACGGGAAATGAGGGTGACAATGAGAATGCTTCGGGGCTAGCCAAGCCCCACAACTTCGACATACTGGCACAACTGGCCAGTACTCCTGCCCGTCTATCTTTGTTCGAGCTCCTGCGTCTTTCTAAAGACTCCCGAGAAGCTCTCTACGAAGCTCTGAAGGATGCCGAATCCTTTCTCAGTCAGGTCAAGCAGCCTGAAGACCTCCCAACTACTTGTGCGCACTGTCATTGTGCGGATGAAGTTATCCCAAACATAACTTTCACCCAACAAGACATAACCGGCCGCTGTATTATACATGGTATATCGGTTCAGTCAAGGTGAACCGGATTCAGATCGATCCGGGGTCTTCTCTCAGCATTATTCCGAAGGTACTGTTATCAACACTGGGGATCCTAATGTACCGGCTGGCGCCCTCCAACACTACCATTAATAGCTTCAACGCTAGCAAAAGCGAGCCACTGGGCAAGATTCGACTGAAGTGTCACATCGGTAACCTCAAAACTGAGGTGACCTGCTATGTTGTGGATGCCGAGGTCAACTACAACATCCTGCTCGGTCGACCATGGCTACATGAGTATATGGTGGTGCCATCCACGCTCCACCAATACATGAAATATGTATCCACCAACTGCGTCATCAGGACGAAATTCGCAGACATCGATCCTTTCAAAGGGATTGAATCCTACTTCACCGACTCCGACTTATACAAGTCACTTGACGAGAAGGAAGCCAATGATGCTGATGACAAGGCAGAGACGGCAGCTGGGCCGGACATGGAGCCTGAGATGACTCCTGATGCCCCTTTGAAGATCCAACTCAAGGGCAAACCGCCTCAGAAGGTGCCTCCAATAAGCATCAAGCTACCAGGAAAAGCACCAACTCCTGAAGCTCCCCTGAAGATACGCCTCAAGGGAAAGCCGTCTCAAACATCGGCTCCTCTGGTGGCAAAATTACAGGGGAAGGCACCAATCACTGGAGGCGCAGTTGAGGCACCACTGAAGGTGCGTCTTAAGGGCAAGCCCCCGCAGTCATCTAAGACGCCAGGAAGGGCTCACATAACCCTCTCGGACCCCAAAATCAAAGTTGTGGTGGACTCTCCTGATCCAACCCCAGTGCTTACAAATGAGGAGCTTGGCGAATATATCTCTGCTGATGTAGATGCACCCTCCTTAGACAATGTAATCCCACGGGATAAAATCTCGTATTTCATCAATAATAGAGTGTCTTTTAATTATTCTTGTCTTTCATATTGGAATGCCATGTATACATTAGATAATGCTCTACGGTCGTTGCAAACACAAATAACGACCGTCCATTATGTAAATCGAGTAGTCCCGTCTCAAGGAGTCTGTTACATAGTCCCTCCACGAAGTCGAGACAAAAATCCATCATCTTCGGCAAGGTCGAGCGTCATCAAGTACCTCATCCAAAAGATGGGCTACGACCTGAAAAGCGACAAAGGCCTGAACTACGGCAAGGGTCGACGTCTCCCTCTCCGGCTTCCAACACCTAAAGGAAAGCCGTAGGACTACTACAACAAAACTCGACGGGGGGTAGGCTATGTCACGCTGCCATCAACTCCAGAGAGTTCAGACGCAGAAGACGTAGAACATTCCCACTCGTCCGAAGCATCAACATAGGATTCCGACACCAGTATCGAATCCGTCTTCAGGAAAGTATTGTCAGCTAACATGACATCAGCACAACCTCAAAAAGGTAAAGGCGAAGACCAAGCGTCGGAACCCTTCGAAGAAGAACCCTGGGCTCAACGCCTAGGAGAACAATGGGAGTCTCGTTTCGAGTTACGTGAACCTTCCACCGAAGACGAAGTCGAGCAGATCGACCTTGGGGACGGGTCTTCTTCCAAACCCATCTTCATCAGCAAAAGCCTAGAAGGAGAAGACCGAGAGTCTTTAATCCAACTGGCTAAGGAGTATATCGACGTCTTTGCCTGGAGCTACGAAGATATGCCGGGACTTGATCCCCAGATTGTGATGCATAGGTTGAACATCTTGCCTGATGCCAAGCCTATCAAGCAACAACAGCGGTGCTTCCGTCCGGACATCATGAACGCCATCGATCAGGAGGTAGACAAACTCTTGACTAGCGGCTTCATCCGTGAAGAGCAACACCCAGATTGGGTAGCCAACGTCGTACCTGTCACCAAAAAGAATGGGAAGATACGAGTCTGTATCGACTTCCGGGATCTCAACTCTGCTTGCCCGAAGGATGAATTCCCACTTCCAATCACTGACGTGATGATCGACAACACGTGTGGCTTCGAACGCATGTCTTTTATAGACGGGTATTCAGGCTACAATCAAATCAAGATGTTCCCCGATGACGCAAAACATACGTCATTCAGGACTCCAAAGGGCATTTTCTGCTACATAGTGATGCCCTTCGGCTTGAAGAACGCCGGTGCGACATACCAACGAGCTATGAGCACCATCTTCCGTCAACATCTTCGCAAGCCAGTCGAATGCTATGTTGACGACATCGCAGTCAAGTGCTGCCTCAAAGGAGATCACCTACAGGACCTGAAGACAGTCTTCAATCTCATACGGGCACATCAACTCAAGATGAACCTTGCTAAATCCTTCCTGGGGGTTTCTAGCAGAAAATTCTTGGGTTTTGTCATCACGGCGAAAGGCATTCATGTTGATCCCGAGAAGACCAAAGCTATCCTCAACATGGACCCTCCGAAGAATCTTTGAGAACTTCGGGGCTTACAGGGACGTCTGGCATACATCCGGAGGTTCATAGCAAACCTTTCCGGTAAATGTCAACCCTTTACTCAGCTCATAAAGAAGGGAGTCTCGTACGTCTGGACAGAGGAGTGCCAAAAGGCTTTCGACGACATCAAGGATTTCTTGACAAGCCCGCCAGTCCTGGTAGCACCTGTCGCCGGCAAACCATTTCTCCTCTACGTTCGTGCCATGGATCATTCCCTGGGCGCTCTGCTGGCTCAAAACAGCGATACAGGCTACGAACAAGCAATCTACTACCTCAGTCGAACGCTCATCAGGGCCGAATACCGGTACAACCCCGTTGAAAAGGAGTGCTTGGCCTTGGTGTTTACCATCCAGAAGACTCGCCATTATGTCTCGGGCCAGACAATTCATGTCATCTCCCGAGTCAATCCACTCAGAGTCCTCATGACGAAGCCAGGGTCATTAAACTCCCGGCTAGCTACATGGACAATCCTGCTAACACCATACAACATGGTATTTGTGCCACAAAAAGCCGTTAAGGGTCAGGCCCTGGCCGACTTTTTAGCTGCACACCCCATCCCAGAGTCCTCAAGACTCTATGAAGACATCTCAGATGAGGTCCAAGAATCAAACGTCACCGAAGGAAGCTCCGTTTGGCGGATGTTTTTTGATGGTGCTTCAAGAACAGGCCCCAAAGGCCAGATCGTCGCAGGAGTGGGGGTAGTCTTAGTCTCCCCCGATCAGCTGGTCATCCAGCATACTTACTCTCTTTTAAAGCCGTGCTCCAATAATGTGGCCGAGTACAACGCGCTCATTATGGGACTCCAACTGGCACAACAGCTGGGGGTAGATCATTTGGAAGCCTACGGCGACTCGAAACTCATCGTAAACCAGATTCGACGGCAATACGAGGTTCGCCATGAAGATCTGATCCCTTACCATGAAGTTTTATTGAACATCATTTCAACCTTCACCAGGTTCTTCATCGAACACGTACCTCATCTACAAAACCTAGAGGCTGATGCTCTAGCTGGCCTCGCGGCCTCATTAGCAGCACCCCTTGGGACTCAACACTACGTCGCGGTAGTTGGCCGAGACTTGGTTTGTCCTAGAAACAACCTATGCTTACGAGTGGACCACGTCATGCCGACAAGTACTGGTGTTAATGTCCGAGACTGGAGGTTCCCGTTCATCGACTTCGCCGTCTATGGAATTCTCCCAGAGGACCCGAAGGAAGCCGTCTCAGTCAGGAGACGTTCTCTTCAATTCTATTATGATACAGCCACTAAAATGCTGTACCGACGCTCCTATGATGGGCTTCTCCTTCGATGCCTGTCCAACGAAGAGGCAACTGAAGCTCTTCGAGAAGCTCATGACGGAACTTACGGAGCTCATCAACCTGGTCCTAAGTTGCAGGATCGACTGCGACGCATGGGCTACTATTGGCCAACCATGGCCGCTGATGCTGTTGACTATGCTAAGAAGTGCCATGCGTGCCAACTTCACGCCGACTTCATTCATACGCCGTCAGAACCACTACATCCTACAGTCGCCTCCTGGCCCTTCGAAGCCTGGGGCATGGACATTGTAGGACCGATCACCCCTCCTTTATCAAGAGGACACCGCTTCATCCTGGCCATTACCGATTACTTCTCCAAGTGGGCAGAAGCAGTCCCATTGGCGGAAGTAAAGAGCTCCAGGGTGGTCAGTTTTATCAAACACTATGTTATCTATCGCTTCGGAGTACCCCAGAGGATCATCCACGATAATGGTCCTCAGTTCATCAACCATGTTTTTAGCTAATTCTGTGACAAGAATCGCATTCAAAACGTGGCATCAACCGCCTACAATCCGACAGCAAACGAATTGGCCGAGGCGTTCAACAAAACTATCGTTAGGCGCTCAAAAAAGTCGTGTCATCCAACAAACGCGACTGGGACAAAAAGCTTAGCGAATGTCTTTGGGCCTACCGCACAACGGTACGAACCCCAACAGGCAACACACCATTCTCCCTGGTCTACGGGAGTGAAGCGGTACTGCCTTTCGAGATCCAGATACCCTCACTCCGCATAGCAATCACAAACAAACTCACAGAAGGGGACAATCAACATCGTCGTCTGTGGGAGCTTGAGGTACTTGACGAAAAGCATCTCCTAGCTCAACAACGTATCAAACTCTACCAAGCTCGTATATCACAGGCTTTCAACAAGAAGGTCAAACAGAGAACTTTTCAAGTTGGCGACCTGGTTCTGGCAGTCAGGAGACCGATGGTGTTAACTCACAAGACACCAGAAAAGTTCGAGCCCAAGTGGGAAGGACCTTTCATCATTGAGACGGTATACTCAAACGGTGCTTACCGCCTCGCCAAACCCAATAGGGACTTGTTCATGATGCCCATCAACGGCAAGTTCTTGAAGAAGTACTACTCTTGACATCTTTCATATATGTGCTTCCATAAGGGGATCTATGGACCCAATCATCAGGATTCACAGACAATTCCCTACGCTTCCGGAACCCAGCTGTTCCGTAGCATCCTCCAGTAGAGAGACAACCACGTCCACATCACCTCTGAGTTGTCCCTCTACACCTTACAAAGCAGAATCTTACACTTCATAAGCCTACGCCATCTTTCATGTTTACCATGTCCACATTACCTCTGAGTAAACATCTCGTACAAATAACCCTTGCGTTGTCGTACATTGATCGCAGAAGTTTCACGTCCACATTACCTCTGAGTTGTTCAGCGTATCCTCCAGGATCATTCCTACCACGTCCATAATACCTCTGAGTAGAAAGATTCTATCATTTGAACCCCAATGATTGCCACATCCACATTACCTCTGAGCAAACATGTTGGTTCCTTCAAACTTATTATCTGTACCTAAAAGCCAAGGTGCGCAAAAGATAATAGGTCCACACAAATCATCAAGTTCATGATAACGAAAATGAACACATCACAAGAAAAGTTGCGTACTTCTTTATTTTCTAAAAAAAGAGAGTACAAAACTACACTATCCCCCAGCAAGAGTTGCAAAAACATAAAAAGGAGATGCTACAGTCCCTAAACATCTCCGGGGTTGGTTGAGAGCTCTCTAACTCGACGTCTCAAGTCGGCTGCATGAGTCTCCACAGTCGCCAGGACTCGACGCTCAGCTTCTTGACGCATCAATTCAACGGCCTCAGCGGAAGTATCATTCTCATGCTTCTCATCAAGCTGTTGTCGCTGCCGAGCCAGGACAAGAGCCCGGTGAGTGAAGGTTGCTTCCTCCTTCTTGAATGCTACGTGTTCAGCCTGGACACGTTCGGCATCTAACTGGAGTCGAGCCCGTTGGTCCTCAAGGCGGTGCATCTGGGCGTTGATCTCCGCGATATTAGCGTCCAACGCAGCTCGCGTTTCCATTGTCTCCTTCATGGACTGAGATAACTGCCCTACCGCAGCTTCAGTCTCAGCCACCTCGTGCTCCCAGATGCTCACAGTGGCCTGGTAGGAAGAACTCTCTCTCTCCATCTCTTGCCTATTTATAGGGCTTGGTCGCACGCGTGACTCGATGATGTGTGATCTCAGCCGTCACCTCGGGTTTTGTGAAGAGATAACTGCAAATAAAACTAAAAGATTATCATTAATCTTTTTAGTTATCGAGGCATCATCATATACATTAACTGAGAGGAGCATACGCCCGAACAGGCATGCGCCCCAACAGTCATGTGCCCTGACCTCCATGCTTCTTATTCAAAGTATTCCAAAACTTATCCAAAAGTTTTGAAAACTTTGAAGGGGGTCTTGTAGAAGCATGGAATTTCACAAACCAGAAGGCCCATACGCCAGACACTACATACGCCCGAGCTCGGACAAAATACTTCACAGCAAAAGCAACAAATATAGACATGGAAAGAGAACTTTTTATTTCACATATAAAAGTCTATTACATGTCTAGAGAAGGCTGTACAAAGGAAAAACTTCTACAAAGGAAAGATCCTAAGTCTACGGCCAGCAGCCACCATGCGCCCCCAGGCAGGCGAAGCAGCCACCATGCGCCTCCAGTCAGGCGCAGCATCACCATGTGCCTTCAACCGGGCGCATCCCACCATGCGCCCTCAGCAAGGCGCATCCCTTCAGCAGCTCAGTTATGTGCATCTTTAGTTATGTACATCCCTTCAGCAGCCCAGTTATGTGCCGCTCTTCCAGTCAGGCTCACCTGATAAATGCTTTGACTAGAGAAGCATTTAACCCTCTGGATGGAACCGAGGAAGTGAAGAGCACCACAAATCTGTGGCCAGGGGAGGCCTCAAAAGAGCCTCCAAAGACCAAGGAAGACCGTAATCGAAATACGGCTAAAGGAGCAGTTTTCAACACAACCAGAGTGGGCAACACCCACTTTGAAGGAAAAAAAAAGCCTAGCACCGCCATTCCGATCTACGGCCCTTCCGGAACAACGGAGACGAGGCCCGAGCATCCCTATCTTTGGATGCAACAGGCACCTTCCGCTTGCCTCAGAAGCCCTCGACTCCGTCTTTTGGATGTTACAGTCACCTTCAAGTGCATCAACGATGACATGGCATCTCATCTTCACCCTCGGGAGCACTTCGTCAATAGAATGCACTCGAGTACCCAAGTTCATATTGGAAGTACGTGAGAGAACGAAAAGCAAACCTTCTCTCCATACCACTATTTATAGGCCGGGCAGATCAAACCCACGCACCAAGTGGATGGCTCTCCGAATTCTGAGCAATGAACTTGCATTTAATGGATGAACCAGACGCCTCGAATTTAGCCAAATGGCTATTTAAAGCACTCGAGGAACGAAACAGCCGCACGCGCCTTTCGACTTCAGGCGCATCACACAGATGCGCCCTTCAGAACCGAGCGCATCACAGAGGATGTGCCCCTATGCGTCCCCATACCCAGAGGAACGCCAATCGATGCACTCCCTCAGCTGTCCATCGAATGTCACAAATATTAAATACTGAACTGACAGAGTTGGCAGCACACCTCCCAAAGTCTGAACAGTCGACAGCTTTTTCAGAAGATGAAGCGTCGGCAACGTCAGCATCATCATGACTTTACTCCGACGGCTACTGCCACGTGGCCACTCAACCACCCGCATGCGCCTCTGCAGCCATGCATCCAAATCTGCATGCGCCTCAAAAGCCATGCGTCTCAGACTCTTCACTGATCCCTAAAGACAGAAGAAAAGTCTCCATCTGAAGCTCTGCATGCGCCTCAAAAGCCATGCGCCCCAGACTGCTCTCTGATCCCAAAAGACAGAAGGGAAGTTGCCTGCATGTGCCTCAAAAGCCATGCGTCCAGAATGGTTTGTGACTCCTAAAGGTTATGAGCCAAAGTCTCCTCATGCGCCCAATCCTAGGCGCATCCTACCAGATCATTCCCCACCAAATTCGAGATCTCCGAGCCATGGGTCGATGACACGTGTCCTTTGACTCAACTCATCCAAGATCTCAGCAACAGAAAGATCTTCTTCTCTGCTACGTGCCGGCTCAAAACAGCAGTATGAAGAAGTCAACCCCTCGATCAGGGCGCATCATCCATACGCCTCCATCAGCAATCAACACGTGGCGTCCCCACGCACCGACGCATCCTACATATGCGCGCATGAGCAGCCAACCTGCCCAGCTATAAATAGAGGGATCATTTCCTTCTTCCATAATGGACCTACACACGGACAAGACAGAGAAGATCCAAGGAAGGAACATCTCACCAGAGAGGCAGATACAGACACTCAACGTCTTCCTCCTCTCAGCAAGCTCCAGCACCCAGAGTAATCCAAACCTTCAGAGAATCGATAACCATCATCAGCTCGTCAACAGAGTCAACGCATTACCACTCGCTCCATCGGCACAAGGGAGCCAGATAAATAAAAGTGTACTCCTAGGACTACGTCTAAGTCCTATATTATAACACTGTTCTGTTTGTATTGAAATTACATCAAAAGATTTTAATGGCAAACACCTAGCTAAAGTGGCCTGCCAAGACCCCCCCTCCCCCTTGCCTATATAATATCTCTTTAGAAATTAGTGCCTCTTTCCATTATTCTATCAATTTTCCCTAAGAACAAGGTGAGCCTACACTTCTTTTCTCCATAGATGAATCAATAGAGCTCTATTTTCATTGGGATTTCTTCCATAGTGTCCTAATCAATGTTCTCCTGCTATTTGTGGAGTCAAATCACAGGTTTGAATCAATTTGGAGAAGTTGGGTGACTTTTGGAGATCCCCTTTGAAGAAGCTTTTGTGTTAAAGAACACACATAGGTATATTTCTATTCCACCATTAAAATTAGGGTTTCCTTGCATAAATACCAAGCCCTAGGAGTCCTTGTGCTGTAGGAATAGGGTTTGCTCGATTTTGTGTCATGTACGTGTCCGTATCGGACACGTATCAGTGAACAGCGTAGGTGTTCGACGAAATGCCACAAAGGGCATTTCGATCGCGATTTTGATTTGTATTTGAATAGGAAGTTGAGTTTTGATGTCGCTTACACATTTTTGGTGGCCTGAGGTATTTTCTGTGTCGTCTCGTGTCGATTTGGTCATGTCCACATACGGGGTGCACCACGCGCGCGCACGTGTAGCCTTCCCCTGCTATCAGCGTGCTCGTGCTCAGTGCACAGAGCACGTTGACACGTGTGGCTAGACGTGAAACAAGGGACAGTGTCTGTCGTGTCATCCCCGAGGTTTTGTGTCCTAAGAATGCGTGTCGGGTACGTGTGGACACGTGAACTGGTCATGCGAGCTCGTGCAGGCTCGTACGTGCGTGTGATTTGTTTTGGACACTCATGTGTCCTGGTTTAAGACACAATTTTGTTGAGTATCACCTACTGATATACCTTAACTATTATCTACCTTATATTCTTCATGAATTGTTATAAATAAATTAGGAAAATTGAATGTGGTTTGGGCATACATTTCGACTGATATATTAGTGTATCAAGGATACACTGTTCTTCTTTTCTGTTAAATTCTGTTATTAGTAATTTCATGTATGTTAAATCATATCCTACACATCCCCTAATCTCTGTTAGTGTAATTTACTTATTAGAATGGAAAATCGAGTTTGGATTGGGAAATCGAATGTGGGTTTGGATTATTCTCAGTTGACTGATACCAGTGAGGGTATCATTGTTTTAATTCCTATTGTTAATGATTACATTATGGTTTAGTTATATTTAGATGCTAAATTATGTCCTAACATGTCTACAAATCCCTGTTAGTTCATTATACATGCTAGGATAGGTCTTGATTAATGGGAATTGGTTAATTGATTCAAGGTTGGTTTATTGACATGTTATTTATATACCTGTCAATATTTTCACTGTTGATTAATTCCTGTGCACACATGTTCAGTCCTTTTTATGTAATTCCTGATCGAGCACACACCTTATGTTCCTATGAGCACACACACACAAATGTTGAACACACAGATTCCTTCTCTTGTCACACACATGGACATGTTCACTGTCACCTGAGTACTCTTTCAACATCTGTGAACACATTAGACACCCTTGTGCACTCCTATACACTCTAACACTCTAATGTCCTGCTAACACACAGACCCACATGCATGTTTCAGTCCATTTCATGAGATTCCTGCAAATATTTATACATCACACACATACTGTTTGGTAGGACTGAATACACATACACACATTACCTACTCTCTAACACTGACTTAACCTGGACACTATTACCCAGGTTCACAGGGTCCTGGACACACACTGTCACAGGCTCCTGAATTGCACACACACATATGTTTACAGATGGCAATGATTTCCCTTCAATGTATAACACTGTTTTGTATGTTGACACACACAACTGTTTGACACACTGGAATTTCAGGTTCACTCACACACAGTTCACATTATACACTGTTTTACACCTTCTTGTCACACCCCCAGCCATATATATGCACACACACATGAACATATTCACACACATTGCCTTATCTTCATAGCTCTCTCTATGTATACATGTTCATATATATGTATGTCTATGGTGTGTGCCTAGGCCCTAATCTAATGTGAATGTGGGTTGCTAGTGTAAAGAGAGGGGTATTTGAAGTCATATTTCATTGGCCTTGTACATATGGCTCATGGCCTGGGTAGGAAGGGCAATAGCCTGTGGTGTGATACATGTAGCTAGTATTGGAAACTTCAATGTGTAAGGTAAAGCCATGTGGGATTTACATATTTCTATATGTGTAATAGCTAATATGTTATGCATATCTTATTTGTATATGTAGGTATATATATATATATATATATATATACATATATATATATATATATATATATATATATATATATATATATATATATATGAATAGTGATAAAATATATATATATATATATATATATATATATATATATATGAATAGTGATATATGTCCATATATGGTATTGGCCTATGGTGTGTCTGTTAGATTAGTGAGAGTTTAGTTAGACTTATTAGTCTTGATTAGGCCTAGAATGACTTGTTTGACCTAGTTTAGACTTGTTGGACCTAGTTGACCATAGTTGACCTATCTTGACTTCTAGGGTTGACCAAGAGTTGACTTTGGCCTAGATTGACCTAGATTCATGTAGAGTGTATAGTAGAACTTTATTCTACCATTCTGGACTTGTTATGACTTGTGTTGTTCTAAATAGGAGCCAGACACCACTCCTCGGACAGTACTTTCATCTTGGACACTCAGATACCAGGAGAGTACATTCTCTGATCATTTCATATTCTGTTTAGAATTATTTTCCTGCTTTAAATTACTTTACTTGATACGGTCACATTGGTCACACGGATTTGTACTATATGGATCCCTTTTTGAGATGTTATCCCCTCAGGGAGCATCGTATACTACATGTTCTGTGCCTTTCACTTATACGGTGTATTACTATGCTTCACGGTTCATTGATCACTTGTGACATGTACTCTCATGATCACAGAGTCTTCCTTGAATTACCCTATTTATGGGCATTCCCAGAATCACCTATTTTTGGGCCTTCCATGTATCACCCCTTGTGGGCCTTTGCATGGAATCATAACATAACCTGGCTGGATCCTTGTGTATTGATTGGGGGTACGGGGAAGTATAAGTAGACATGTGAATAATATCCAAGTAGTATCTCACCTGATCACCTCCGTAGTGTCTCATCAGAATCTCCTATGTCATTCACATGTTTATATTGTACTCTGACTCACTAGCCACTGATAGTTCTCTACTTACAGTATATATATTTCTATTACAGCTTTTTCTGTTTATATCATGTACTTTCTTTCAGTTCTTGTATCATACTTTACTGCATGATTATATTTTCTAACCTGCTATGATCTGTTGAGATGTATTGTACTCGCTCCTGTCCTGACTGGACATGTTGAAAATATTACAGAGGACAAGGAAGAGGCCTGTGTGGATACCTATTATGGTGCCACCTTATATGAGTGCTTGGACCTGGACCAGCAGCAGGTCCCACTAGCAGTGGATGACACACCTCAAGACTAGGATGTTCTCATTTACATTACTCTCTGGATGATTGTATATATTTGATACTTGGGATATGTACTTATCTTAGACACTTAGACTCTCTATTTGTACTTGTGGATTTTCTTTCCTTTCAGCAGTATTTATCTATCTATCTTCTATCTTATCATTTGCCTTAGTTGTGATTGAGTTTACTTTCTGCTATGTCACCCCCATTCGGGGAGTATAAACTGTTTAGCATTATATTGTTAGATGTTGTGACCTAGGACAGTGTTCTACCGCCGACACTGCGGCGTAGGCTAGACGTACCCACGTCTCGTGCCCTTACTCTAGGGTGCGGGTCGTGACACATTTTTTAGTTGTCTTCCATGCAGATCTAGTTTAGAAATGTAGTGGTATTCGAACTAGAATATCACTGCAGCCTGCAGTAGAATTAGGAAATTTTTGAAGGTACTCAATCACATTAGGAAAAACTCTTTATCAGATTCTGTATATCTATATTTTGCTGCTTATTGTCTTCCTTTGAATTTAAAAACTGTCCTCCTTTGATATTTTGACTCATTCTCAACAATTATTTTTTTGATCTGTGTCTCCAGGATGGTTGAGACGAGATCGCATCGCCAGGGCCAGGGGGACGCCGATGAGAGGTCTGCCACCTCTCATACTCAGCAGCTAGCACCTGGTACCGCAGCCCCAGTCATGCCAGCTGGGGTAGGCGTTTCAGCTACTTTCGGAGGAGCCCCTCCACCTGTGAGGCATGAGCCAAGTCCAGTGATTTCGGATGTGCTTCAGCAGCAGCAGCCACCTACGGGGACAGTTGACGTCGTTCAGCTGTTAGCCTTCTTTCGACAGTACATGGAGGGTCAGCAGACACAGCAGCAAAGGCACACGGCAGAGCTCACACGAGGCATTGAGCTGGCAGTGACTGCGGTAGAGAAAGTTGTAGCTCAGCCAGCGGCAGCCCTGTAGCCGTACCAGCTACGGGAGAAGGACATCCAAGATTTTCAGAAGATGCACCCGAGAGACTTCCGAGGGACAGAGGGGATCTTGTATGCCGATGAGTGGATTGAGCACATAGAGGAGATATTCAGGTTGGCTGAGATCCCGACGATGCTCCAGATTGAGACAGCGGCCAGCATGATGCAGGATCTGGCCCGTACATGGTACCAGGCCGACCCGAGGGTTGGTACTACAGGACAGACTTGGGCAGCATTTAAGAAGCTGTTCAAGGAGAAGTTCTTATCGGATGCAGTGCTGGGAGCCCTCGAGACTCAGTTCGAGGCCCTAGTCTAGGGGAGCCAGTCTGTGGAGGAGTACGCAGGAGAGTCTGCCACCTGGGCAGATTTGTAGAGGGCTTGACGGAGGCGACGAAGGCCCGGAGGTTCCGAAAGGGCTTGGTAAAGGAGATCAAGTCCTACGCCAAGAACGCCCGCAGCGCTACCTTTGAGGAGATCCTGGTGGATGCTTTAGCTGCAGAGGATGATCTTGAGCTTAGGCTCAAAAGGGGGCGAGACTTCCAGGGAGGCAGCAGTAGCGGAGGACCGGCCAAGAGGTCGTACTTTCAGCCGTAGCACCAGCAGCACCACCAGCAGTAGAGGGTCCAGCCGCAACAGTTTCAGCATCCGAGGCATCAGCCAGTGCAGCATCAGCAACAGAGGGTGCAGCAGCAGGCACCGAGGCAGCAGGCCACCACCTGTACTTATTGCAAGAAGCCAGGGCACGGGTGGAGCGAGTGTAGGAAGAGACTGAGCAAGTGCCTGGTATATGGTTCAGGAGACCATCAGATGAGGGAGTGTCTCGTAGCACGAGCAGCTCAGGGAGGAGGAGCCGGAGCTCCAACAGGCCAGCAGAGGGGACCAGTCCAGCCGATACAGCAGCAGAGGTTCGTCCAGCACCAGCAACAGCCAGAGAAGGACAGCAGGGGCGAGCTTTTGCCATGGCGACTGAGGATGCAGAGGCGATAGGAGAGCTGATCGCAGGTTCGGTTCTTCTCGACTCCAGACCAGCTTTTACATTATTCAATTCCGGTGCTTCGCATAGTTTCATATCAGTATCATTTGCAAATAGACACGGTATCATAGCTGAATCGTTGCCTAGGACTTACAAGATCACGACCGGGGGAGGCATTATCCTCGTACATGATGTTTATAAGGGACGAAGTGTTATTTTGGGAGGCCATAAGTTGGAGGTGATCCTGCTCGTAATACCATTGTCGAACTACGATATAGTACTCGGTATAGATTGGTTGAGCAGGCACCACACCAGCATTAATTGTAGAGGGGTAGAGTTTTCTTCAGAGTGCCGGGGGAGCCAGAGTTCGAGTACTCCAAACATCAGGTGGTACAGAGCAGCGGAGTTTTCTGCGGAGTCTCGGTTGAGGAGCAGACGATTCCACACCCCTTGATAGCAAAGTATATAGATATTTTTCCAGAGGAGTTGCCTGGATTGCCACCAAACAGAGACACTGAGTTCTCGATAGACTTGGTTCCAAGAGCGGAACACATCTCTCAGCATGTCTATCGGGTGAACAATAGTGAGTTGGTGGAGCTGAAGAAGCAAGTGAATGAGCTGCAGGACAAGGGCTTCATTCGTTCGAGTTCGTCGCCATGGGGTGCACTAGTATTGTTTGTGCCGAAGAAGAATGGGTCAGTATGAATGTGTATTGACTATAGGGCACTCAACAACCTCACGATCAAGAACAAATACCCACTGCCGCGGATCGACGATCTTTTTGACCAGTTGAGCGAAGCTCGGGTATTTTCCAAGATTGATCTGAGGTCAGGATATCACCAGGTGAAGGTGAAGAGGGAGGATATTCCCAAGACCGCTTTCAGGATGCGGTACGGGCAGTTTGAGTTTTTGGTTATGCCGTTTGGGCTAACCAATGCACCAGCAGTATTTATGAACCTAATGAACAAGGTGTTCCACCAGTACCTGGACAAGTTCGTGGTGGTATTCATTGACGACATCTTGGTATATTTCAAGACTGAGGAGGAGCACGAGGAGCATCTGTGGATAGTGCTGGAGACTCTCAGGAGGGAGCAGCTTTATGGGAAGCTCTCCAAGAGTGTGTTCTTTTTGGACCAGGTTGAATTTTTGGGGCATGTGGTGACTGGAGATGGTATCTCAGTTGACCCCAAGAAGATCGTAGCAGTTGAGGCATGGGCAGCGCCGACTTCAGTGGCAGAGATCAGGAGTTTCCTGGGGCTGGCAAGATATTATCGGAGATTTGTGCAGGATTTCTCCCGGGTTGCAGAGCCGTTGACTCGGTTGACCCGAAAGGATGCTGAGTATGTTTGGTCAGAGGAGTGTCAGGCAGCTTTTGATGAGTTGAAGAAGCGACTTACGACAGCTCCGATTCTGACATTGCCTTCAGGATTAGGGGGATTAACTATTTATAGTGACACTTCAGGGAAGGGGCTGGGTTGTGTCTTGCAGCAGCATGGGTAGGTGATTGCCTATGCTTCCAGACAATTACGTCCCATGAGAAGAACTACCCTACCCACGACCTGGAGCTTGCAGCAGTGATATTTACTCCGAAGTTGTGGAAGCACTATCGGTATGGGGAGAGGGTGGAGATTTTTACATATCACAAGAGCTTAAAGTATGTGTTCACTCAGAAGGAGCTGAACATGAGGCAGCCCAGATGGCTAGAGTTGATGAAGGACTTCGACATATCACTTCAGTATTACCCAGGAAAGGCAACGTGGTTGCCGATGCCTTGAGTAGGTATCCGACAGCCATGTGTTTGACCATGGACCGTCACTTGCTTGCTGATTTGGAGATTAAGGTGATCGTGCCCGGAGTTTAGATGCATTTATGGGCCTACAGATTTAGTTGGACTTGGTGGAGAGGATCAAGGCGACACAGTTTGAGGACGTTGCTCTGCGGTGTCTCCGAGAGCAGGTTCGAGCAAGATTGGTGGATGACGAATTTTCTCTTGCAGAGGACGGTGCCTTGAGGCACGGTTCCAGGTTATGTATGCCCAGCGAAGAGCTCAGGGAGCAGGTTTTGCAGGAGGCCCACAGATCTCAGTACTCTATACACCCTGGTGCCAACAAGATGTACCGAGATCTGAGGGAGCATGTTTGGTGGTCCGGAATGAAGCGAAAGGTGGCTCGCTTCGTAGCTAGGTGCTTGGTCTGTCAGCAGGTCAAGGCAGAGGCCTGGTGGATTATTGCAGCCGCTGCCCATTCCCGAGTGGAAGTAAGAGCATATCACTATGGATTTTGTATCAGGATTGCCGCGTACACTAGGAGGGAAAGACGCGATTTGGGTCATCGTTGACAGGTTGACCAAATCGGCCCACTTCTTGCCATTCAAGGTAGGTACGTCTACAGAGAGGCTTGCGGAGATGTACATGCGGCAGATAGTCAAGATTCACGGAGTTTCGATCAGAATCGTCTCAGATCGGGATAGTCTCTTTACTTCCCATTTCTGGAGGAGTCTGCAGATTAGCTTAGGCACTCAATTCAAGTTTAGTACTGCATACCACCCCCAGACGGACGGACAGTCAGAGAGGACTATTCAGACGCTTGAGGATATGCTGCGGACGTGCGTCTTGGACTTTGGAGGTTCCTGGGAGGATCATCTATATTTGGTAGAGTTTGCTTATAACGACAGTTTCCATGCCAGCATCGAGATGTCACCTTTTGATGCTCTGTACGGGAGTAGGTGTCGTACACCCTTATTTTGGAATGATGTTGGTGAGTGAGCTTTACTGGGACCAGAGATGGTTGTTGACGCAGCCGAGAAGGTGAAGCTCATTAGGGACAGACTTCGCGTGGCGCAGGATAGACATTGGCACTGGGCCGATAGCCACCGGAGGTCGTTGGAGTTTGAGGTATAGATTAGAGTAGGGTTAGATTTAGGTTTGATTGTTGTGTTTTGATTGATCATGTTTGTCTATCATAATTAATTGAGACCTTGCTTGTGATTAGATTGGAGACCAGGTTTTCTTGAGGATATCTTCGACTCGTGGTACGATACATTTTGGTGGAGGTGGGAAGCTTAGCCCGCGCTTCATCGGCACTTTTGTTATCAGTGGAAGAGTCGGCGACGTGGCTTACAGGCTAGACTTGCCAACTGCACTAGTGGGTGTCCACAACATATTCCATGTATCACAGTTGAGACGGTACGTGGCTGAACCTAGCCATGTGCTTGATCATTCGGAGATTGAGGTTGGGCCTTCTCTCAGCTATCCACAGCAGCCAGTGGAGATTCTGGATCGACGGAAGAAGGTTCTGAGGAACCAGGTGATACCCTTGGTACGCGTCGCATTGAGGCATCATTTTCCAGGAGAGTCTACCTGGGAGCGGGAGGATGAGATGCGCGAGCGTTACCCATATCTTTTTGGACCGTGAGGTATACTTTCTATCCTTCTCATCAGTTGCATTTCGCCTTTCAATTTCGAGGACGAAATTTTTTAAGGAGGGTAGATTTGTCACTACCACATTTCTAGTTTGAGGGTATTTTTGTCATTTTTGAATTATTTGAATTTAATATATTTTATTAGGAATTTAAAATAATTTATTTGAATGGTGTGATTTAAATACTAGTTTATTTATTGCCATGTGATTTTGGTTAGCCTAACCTAGATTGGACCTAACCTAGATTACTCATAGCTAGCCTAGTTAGCCACATTGAGAATTAGTTAGAATTTGATAGTGGTTTGAGTCATGTTTAGCTAAGAGGGTGGTTTGCAACTTAACTAGGAAAGAGCCCTAGATTCTAGGTCACTCATTAGCCTTGATTCATTGCTAGCCATTAGATACAACCTAAAAACCCTAACCCTAGCTAAAGTGGCCAGCCAAGACCCCTCCCCCTTGTCTATATAATATCTCTTTAGAAATTAGTGCCTCTTTCCATTATTCTATCATTTTTCCCTAAGAACAAGGTGAGCCTACACTTCTTTTCTCTATAGATTAATCAATATAGCTCTATTTTCATTGGGATTTCTTCTATAGTGTCCTAATCAATGTTCTCCTGCTATTTGTGGAGTCAAATCACAGGTTTGAATCAATTTGGAGAAGTTGGATGACTTTTGGAGATCCCCTTTGAAGAAGCTTTTGTGTTGTTTACATAGGTATATTTCTATTCCACCATTAAAATTAGGGTTTCTTTGCATAAATACCAAGCCCTAGGAATCCTTGTGTTATAGGAATAGGGTTTGCTCGATTTCGTGTCCTGTACGTGTCCGTATCGGACACGTATCAGTGAACAGCGTAGGTGTTCGACGAAATGCCACAAAGGGCATTTCGATCGCGCTTTCGATTTGTATTTGAATAGGAAGTTGAGTTTTGATGTCGCTTACACATTTTCGGTGGCCTGAGGTATTTTCTGTGTCGTGTCGTATCGATTTGGACACGTGCACACGCGGGGTGCAACACGCGCGCGCGTGGGTAGCCTTCCCCTGCTATCAACGTGCTCGTGCTTAGTGCACAGAGCACGTGGACACGTGTGGCTGGACGTGAAGTAAGGGGCAGTAACTGTCGTGTCATCCCCGAGGTTTCATGTTCTAAGAATGCGTGTCGGGTGCGTGCGGACACGTGCACTGGTCACGCGAGCTCGTGCAGGCTCGTACGTGCGTGTGATTTGTTTTGGACACTCGTGTGTCCTGTTTTAGGACACCATTTTATTGAGTATCACCTACTGATATACCCTAACTATTATCTACCTTATATTCTTCAAGAATTGTTATAAATAAATTTGGAAAATCGAATGTGGTTTGGGTATACATTTTGACTGGTACATTAGTGTATCAGTGATACACTGTTCTTCCTTTCTGTTAAATTCTGTTATTAGTAATTTCATGTATGTTAAATCATATCCTACACATCCCCTAATCTATGTTAGTGTAATTTACTTATTAGAATGGAAAATCGAGTTTGGATTGGGAAATCGAATGTGGGTTTGGGTTATTCTCAGTTGACTGATACCGGTGAGGGTATCACTGTTTTAATTCCTATTGTTAATGATTACATTATGGTTTAGTTATATTTAGATGCTAAATTATGTCCTAACATGTCTACAAATCCTTGTTAGTTCATTATACATGCTAGGATAGGTCTTGATTAATGGGAATTGGTTAATTGATTCAAGGTTGGTTTATTGACATGTTATTTATATACCTGTCAATGTTTTCACTGTTGATTAATTCCTGTGCACACATGTTCAGTCCTTTTTATGTAATTCCTGATCGGGCACACACCCTATGTTCCTATGAGCACACACACACAAATATTGAACACACAGATTCCTCCTCTTGACACACACAGGGACATGTTCACTGTCACCTGAGTACTCTTCCAACATCTGTGAACACATTAGACACCCTTGTGCACTCCCATACACTCTAACACTCTAATGTCCTGCTAACACACAGACCCACATGCATGTTTCAGTCCATTTCATGAGATTCTTGCATACATTGATACATCACACACACACACTGTTTGGTAGGACTGAATACACACACACACATTGCCTACTCTCTAACACTGACTTAACCTAGACACTATCACCCAGGTTCACAGGGTCCTGGACACACACTGTCACAGGCTCCTGATTTGCACACACATATGTTTACAGATGGCTATGATTTCCCTTCAATGTATAACACTGTTTTGTATGTTGACACACACAACTGTTTGACACACTGGAATTTCAGGTTCACTCGCACACACAGTTCATATTATACACTGTTTTACACCTTCTTGTCACACCCCCAGCCATATATATATGCACACACACATGAACATGTTCACACACATTGCCTTATCTTCATAACTCTCTCTATGTATACATGTTCATATATATGTATGTCTATGGTGTGTGTGTAGGAACGAAATCGTAAAGCACAATACTCTAGAGGGGGATGAATAGAGTTGGCAGCGGAATAATGCTAATTAAAAATGTTAGCAGCAAGATCACAGAATAATAATCACAACTAAATAATGTAAAGGCAGAGATAAGAAAGCAAACGCAAAGACAGCGATGTATACTGGTTTTCCTCTGTTGAGGACTAGTCCAGTCGGTAGAACTCTTGCTACCAGTTGAATCCACTATTGGCAAAACCGTAAGTTTTTTTACGAAGTCCTTGCAACTTCTACAACGCGAGCTTTGATATGAAGAACTCGTCCAACTTCAATTGTGAAGAGTTGAATCTTCTATCAAGCCTCTGATTACAATCACTCTGAAACTTCTAGACCGTACCGTACTGGCAAATCGACTAGAGGATTGTAACTGGCTTGGGATCTGAAATTTGAAGCTCGAGAAAACTCTTTGGAAGACTGAAAGCTTTAGATAGAGAGAAGATTGAAAGTGAATGAGTGAGTTGAAATGATCGAAATCCTTCTCTATTTATAGGAGTTCCAAAGGCAGAATTCTGGCAGAAATCGGGCAGAATTCGGGCAGAACTCGATGAGGAAATCTCGGTCAAATCCGCAACTGCAGGAGGACCAAGTTTCAGAGAATTCAAAAATCAAAACGGCTACTAACCGAACTCTGGCCGAGTTCTGTCAGGGTTAGGTTAGGTTTTTAAAAATAGTTTTTGGGGATTTTTGAAAACTTTTTTGAAAACCTTTTTGACGCTTTTGTTAATATGAATGTTTTTCAAAACTAAGGATTTTTTAAAAATATTTTGAAATCATTTTGGAATAGCCTATTTGCCAGTACGACTCGGTATACAACGTATTCCTAGACTTAATAAAATAAAAATACATTGCTCAAAGAAATACAGACTCGAACAGGCAAACATTGCTTCGGTCTTGAACTGAGTAGATAGCTGTCCTTGATCATGTCCAAGAGTCCGAGATATCCTGACTAGCTTCATATATCGAGACAGAGTTTGATCAATTATTAAAATCAGTTTGACCATATGACCAATGGGCTAACAGCCTAGGGCCTAATCTAATGTGAATGTGGGTTGGTAGTATAAAAAGAGGGGTATTTGAAATCATATTTGATTGGCCTTGTACATATGGCTCATGGCCTGGGTAGGAAGGCCAATAGCCTGTGGTGTGATACATGTAGCTAGTATTGGAAACTTTAATGTGTAAGGTAAAGCCATATAGGATTTACATATTTCTATATGTGTAATAGCTAATATGCTATGCATATCTTATTTGTATATGTATGTATATATATATTCACATATGTGAATAGTAATATATGTCCATATATGGTATTGGCCTATAGTGTGTCTGTTAGATTAGTGAGAGTTTAGTTAGACTTGTTAGTCTTGATTAGGCCTAGAATGACTTGTTTGACCTAGTTTAGACTTGTTGGACCTAGTTGACCATAGTTGACCTAGTTTGACTTCTAGGGTTGACCAAGAGTTGACTTTAGCCTAGATTGACCTAGATTCATGTAGAGTGCATAGTAGAACTTTATTCTACCATTCTGGACTTGTTATGACTTGTGTTGTTCTAAATAGGAGCCATACACCACTCTTCGGACAGTACTTTTATCTTGGACACTCAGATACCAGGCGAGTACATTCTCTGATCATTTTATATCCTGTTTAGAATTATTTTCCTGCTTTAAATTACTTTACTTGATACTGTCACGTTGGTCACACGGATTAGTACTATATGGATCCCTTCTTGAGATGTTATCCCCTTAGGGAGCATCGTATACTATATGTTCTATACGTTTCACTTACATGGTGTATCACTATGCTTCACGGTTCATTGATCACTTGTGACATATACTCTCATGATCACAGAGTCTTGCTTAAATCACCCCATTTATGGACATTCCCAGAATCACCCATTTTTGGGCCTTCCATGTATCACCCCTTATGGGCCTTTGCATGGAATTATAACATAATCTGGCTGGATCCTTGTATATTGATTGGGGGTACGGGAGAGTAGAAGTAGACATGTGAATAATATCCAAGTAGTATCTCACCTGATCACCTCCGTAGTGTCTCATCAGAATCTCCTATGCCATTCACATATTTATATTGTACTATGACTCACTTGCCACTGATAGTTCTCTACTTACAGTATATATATTTCCATTACAGCTTTCTCTGTTTACATTCTGTACTTTCTTTCAGTTCTTGTATCTTACTTTACTGCATGATTATATTTTCTAACCTGTTATGATCTGTTGAGATGTATTGTACTCGTTCTTGTCCTGACTGGACCTGTTGAAAATATTACAGAGGACGAGGAAGAGGCCTGTGTGGATACCTATTACAGTGCCACCTTAGATGAGTGCTTGGACCTGGACCAGCAGCAGGTCCCACTAGCAGTGGATGACACACCACTAGACTAGGATGTTCTCATTTACATTACTCTCTGGATGATTGTATATATTTGATACTTGGGATATGTACTTATCTTAGACACTTAGACTCTCTGTTTGTACTTGTGGATTTTCTTTTCTTTCAGCAGTATTTATCTATCTATCTTCTATCTTATCATCTGCCTTTGTTGTGATTGAGTTTACTTTCTGCTATGTCACCCCCATTCGGGGAGTATAAACTGTTTAGCATTATATTGTTAGATGTTGTGACCTAGGACAGCGTTCTATCGTCGACACTGCGACGTAGGATGGACGTACCCACGTCTCGTGCCCTTACTCTAGGGTGCAGGTCGTGACAAGTTGGTTTAGATAATGACCTAGAACAGCGTTGTACCGCCGATTCTGCGGTGTTGGTTGGGCGTTGTTACGCACTTGTACCCTTACACTAGGTGCGGATCGTGACAATACTAGGATATTCTATATATACACTCTAGGTACTATGATACTCTATATAGTATATACTTCTTAGGATATCTCATGTTCTAACCTGTCACAGGATACTCACCTCCTAGACACTCAAGTTCACTCATAGGATACCTCACTCTAACACTCACTTACTAAGATGCACATTAGCCCATAGCCACTCATGTGTTCTCATAATGGGGCTGCCACATAAAACTATTTTTGATAGTCCCCTCCTCTCCAAACTGTCACATACTCACAAGCATATGAGTGTGACACACTAAACAGCGTGTCGTGTCAGCGTGTGTGTGTGACGTGTCAGCATGATGTGTCAGTATCGTATCAGCGTGTAGTGTTAGTATCGTGTGTGTGTATGTCGTATCAGTGTGTGTGTGTCGTGTCAGCGTGTGTGTGTGTCATGTCTATGTCAGTACGTCAGGAGGAGGGAGGAGGGATCTAGGGTTAGGGTTTACCTGTCTTGGTCAGAGTCGGGTCGGGGTCGCCGGGATGGAGTAGTGACGGAGGGGACTGGTCGGGTCGACGTCGACGAGGGAACGGGGGTCGCCGGTGGAGGTGCGATGGAAGGACGGAGGTCGCTGATGGAGGGGGTTCGCCGAGCGGAAGGCGTCGCCGCGGGGATGGGTTGCTGGAGACGAGAGAGGGGAGGAGGTTGCCGGAGACGAGAGGTGGAGGGGTAGAGATATTTGGGGCTCGAGGCGCGCGGGAGATCAAAAATTTTGGGGAAAGCAAAATGAATTCGATCCGTTCCCAGCTGTAACCCCACCTTCCTGCCTAAATAAATTATAATAATTATTTGGATATTTATGTGATTATTTTAAAATAAAATTATTATGATTTTAAATTAAACATAGTATATTGTTTGTATATAATTTTAAGTTTGATTTTCTTCTTGGCCTTACTATATTCTTGGGCTTCTATTTATTCGTTTCTGTTAATTGGGCTTTGCCAATAAGCCCAATCTTTTGGTTGTAGAACCTTTGATGAGCACATCACAACTTTCTTTGAATCGTAACCACCCATGAGCTGTGTGTATCAACATTTGAATTTTCCTTCAATAGCACAGTCGCATCTCAAGTGTTGGGCGCCAAAAAAATTTCTTGGCATCAAAATTCTAACGGCCATGTCTCCTTATTTAACAACTCTTTGTCCTCCTCTCATTCTAACCAACAATTCAACAACATAGTTCTTTCTTCTTCCTTCCTCCTCTTCTTCCTCTATAAACCCATCTCTTCCACTCCTCTCCTTCTTCTCCAAAATTCTAGCTCTAGATTCGTGGAGCAGCCATGACAATGATGGCGGACTCTGGTCGACGAATGAGCAACGGCGACTAGACATTACTCTCCAGTCGACGACTGTGCGGGAGCTCTTCCGACGGATCTCGATGAACTCACGGCGACCACGAGCTCGACGACTGTGCGGGTGCATCAACCTCTGATCCCCGCAAATCCTCAGTAATAACGATGCAAGAGGGATTGATGATAAATTCTTTGTAAGTTCCATTGATCTTCTTCTTCCCTTTACTACTTCCAATTTCATTGACCGATCATTGATCAATCTGAATTTTCAGATCGGGTCGATGTTCCTTTTGAATGATCGATAATAGGCTTCGCTCGATCTACTGCTCAGTCTAGTATTCGTCCTCTGTGGACGAAAAGTCAATCGGTGAGTTGTCTCCAATTTTGACTCAACGCTTCTTCAAATTTTGAGTTTAGCAGGGTTTATTTCGTGAATGGGAACTCTTGTTTTCTTGAATCGATCGAATCTTCTTAAAGTTCTTTGATGCTTATTTCAATTGATGTTCGATCCCTGAGATCTGGTATTCGATTCTTATAATTTTGAGTTTTCAAAGAAAACATAGGAAACGTATTGGAATTGGAAGATTTAGCTGAGCGCTATTTGTTTGTTGAATTGACTGAATCAGGCATAGTATTGGGACACATAAGGCTTGTATCAGACACGTCAGGATCGACTTTTTGTTTAGAGGAAGCTTTCTTCAGGTAAATTACTTAACTCGTTTCCATGGATTTTATTGCTGCAAATTTGTAATAGTTATAGTGTGTCCGTCCAGGGAGGTGGGGTGTTGTACATTCAATTGGATTTGTGTACACTTGATTTGAGAATGTATATAATTATAAGAATTAGTTGATTGTTTGGTTGAAATCAGTAATAGGAAATGTGTGCAGATGTAGTTTTTATCATTTCTTATTCAATGTGGTTACAAACCTTATTTGAGTGTTCAGTGTCTAATAATTTTGGTTAGAATTCCTAACCGTTGGTTTTTACATTCGAATTTTGTGCTATGGAGGATTTAGGTTCTGTAGACAGTTGGATTGGTTGCAATTTGATTAACACTATCTATGGATCTGATAGATACTAGAAGTTTTCGAGTGTTGATAAAAGTAAATTTATAAATCCTTACTTCCCTTCTAACTGAGTAGTTGAGTCAGACCTCCAGTTGTGTTCATTAGGATATTTAGTTAGAGTTAACCTATGAAATGATTCTGTGATCAGTAAAAATGGTAGGGAAGATTGGTGTTGAAATGTTCATCTTCCTGTGAGCAATGTGTAGGATTATGGCCTAACCAAACTAGTTTCATGTTTCCATATTCTTCTTCTTTCAGTCTGTACTGATTTAGATATCACTATTGTTTGGTTAACTCAACCTTGATCAAGCCATTGTCTATTCTTCATATTTAATTGAGAGCCACTTAAGTTTTTCCTGGATCAAATGGCTTCGATTTAACTGTGGTATTAAACAATAGGTTCTGTTCTTAAATGAGATGGGGTTGATGCAGGTTTTAGTGTCAGGTAAAAGAGGAAATTGTCTTACAAATGTTCAATTCCTGAAACCTATTTTAGACTGAACTATTTTGTAACTTGTCTACCATTCCAGTTTATGTATAGGATGGCAGTGATCAAATTAGCATGCTTATGGATTCAAGTAAAAATCTGGAATGAGTTTTGAATTTATCCTTTATGATAATTTGGGAACTAAGTAACTGGAGTATTGCTTTACTGGTATTACCAATGAGTATGGACAGGATCATATCTTTTTGAGAGTATGCATATATTTCAAATCTCAACTGATAATGGATTGAGGTTTAGTTTAAACTCTAATTTTGGAATCATGATGTGTAGCTTGATTAGGGATTGGCTTGTATCAGTCTTCAATCAAGACTGAATTGTACCAGCCTTTAATTAAGACTGATTTACATTAGGGCTCAAGTTAAGGATTGGTTGTATCACTGCCTTAGGTAGAGCTGAGTTGTAACAGCCTGGTTAGAGACTGATCTACATCAGTCCTGTTTAGGACTGAACAGGACTATTAGTTTCCTAAATCTATTAGCTAATATTTATAGTTATATGTCACTATATTCTAGGGTATATTCTTATGGTAACCTATAAGAGCAATCAAGGTTAAGTAATATTATAGTTGTCAGATAACCAAGCCTATGTACCCTAGAATGCAGTAATCAGTTAGTTTAATAATAAGTGTTAGCATTATATATATATATATATATATATATATATATATATATATATATATATATATATATATATATATATATATATATATATAATTTTGTCTAAGGAATTATATTTAATAAATTGTACTAATTTAACATGAGGACATCCAGTTTACTATTCCCGTGATTCCAAGGCGAGGCAAGTACACCGGCTTGAACTCTTTACTCTGTATTTTCTGTCTTGCTTCATGATCTCATATTGACACGTTGTACCTACGATTGTTCATTGTTCATTATTCATTGTTCATCGTTCATCATTCATTGTTTATTTTTCATAGTTCATTGTTTTTACTTGTACATTGGGGTGGGGAAATACTACAGATATGTGACCAATCCTATTTTAGCTAGGCATTGACTAATAGCTTAGGTCTCACATCGTGCACGTGGAACTCTAAGCCGTACCATTGTTCATCGTTCACTGTTCATTGTTTACCCAGCCGGTTACATACTCTGATAGTTATTTCAAATGCATGTTACACTGATAGCATAAGTTCATTGTTTCTGGATCCGGTACTATAGTTTTATTGTTTTTCATATACTACAGTTCATATCCTTGTCTTGTACCATAGTTCATATTGTAATTCTTTCCATGCATTTCAGTTTACATTGTTTAGAGCTTCTTGTCGGGGTTGTACTTTGTTTTTTTCATGATAGGATACGTTGCAGGTATCTTGAGGATATGGTACCACCTTGGGTCAGAGCCCGGAGATGGTGGAGTTTCTATTTCAGGATGGACTTAGATTACAGAGATATAGTCAGACTTTTTCCTAGATTTGTTTAGAGTTTATCATGTATTGTATTGTATTGAGGATTTCAGGATTGTATAATTTTTATTCATGTTACCGGATGTCACGACCCGCACCCACCGTGAGGGTACGAGTACGTAACAACGCCCAGCCTACGCCGCAGTGTCGACGGTAGAACGCTGTTCTAGGTCATGAACTATAACTAGCATAATATGAATACTCTCCATAAGGAGGCCAACACAGAGGTACAACTCAATCACAATCTAAGGTAGAATGATAAAGATAGATAAACATGAAATCCAAAAGAGATACAGGAGATAGAAGTCTAAGTGTCTAAGATACATAATTCCAGAAATACATCTCAAAACTCAAATACAGTAATCCACAAGTAAATACAACTCTAGACAAAATGAAATAACTATCTAAACAACCTCTACTGTGTCTCCTCTAGGCTAGCAGGCAACCTCCAGGCTATCTGTAAAATTTATCAACAGGTCCAGTCAGGACAGGAGCGAGCACAATACATCTCACGCAGATCATAACAGGTTAGAGAATATAAACATGCAGGAGAGTACGATACATGAAACTGAAAGAAAGTACATGACGTAAACAGAGAGAGAACTGTAGTAGAAATATCTACTATAAGTAGAGAGCTACCAGTGACTAGTGATTTAGAGTACAAAGTCGACATGTGAACGGCTGAATTTGTACATGACTATACTAAAGAGGCGCACATGGCTATACTACTTTGGAATTGTTCACATGACTATTTATACTCCCCCATACCCCAATCAATACACAAGGATCCAAATAAGTTATGTTACGTACATGGTTTTCACATGAAGCCCATAAATGGGTGCACATGAAGTATACATGAGAGCTCATACATGAGCGTACATGAAGTTCACATGGGGGCCCATAAATGGGTGCACATGAAATTCACATGAAGGCTCATAAATGAGTGCACATGAAACATAGGTTATACATGAGATACATGGGAAACATGACCGATTCATGAGAGCACATGAGAATACACGAGCATGCATGAACGAGCATGAAGCACATGAGAAACATGAATAACATGAGAGCGAGGAATACATGATGTACACGAAACACATGACATAATGTATCCGATGCTCCCGAGGGGGATAACATCTCAATATAGGGATCCATATAGTACCAATTCGTGATAATATCGTGACAGCATCAAATAAGGTAAACTAGAGCAGGAACATAATTCTAAACAAGTTATGAAATGATCAGAGAATGTACTCGTCTGATATCTGAATGTCCAAGGTAAAGATACTGTCCGAGGAGAGGTGTCTGGCTCCTAATTAGAACAACACAAGTCACCACATGTCCAGAAGGGTAATATAAAGCACTACAATGCATTCTACATGAATCTAGGTCAAACTAGGCCAAAGTCAACCCTTGGTCAACTCTGGTCAACTGTACTAGTCAAACTAGGTCAAACTAGGTCATGTCCTAACCCAGCAAGTCTTACTAGGCCTAACCAAGACTATCCTAGCAAGCACACATCAATACAAGGCTATACAAGCCAACATACACCCAACTCTATATAGCATGCAATTATTCAATACTCAAATAGGCAAGAATTTACATTGGATATACACTAGGTAATCTATTACTTTAAACTATATATGTCTACACATATATATACATGCATATATTGGTATTCAACATTAGGTCTATAATCATGACATTTCAAATGGTTATATAAACTTATACATTACAACACAATATGCTAACATATATATAATATACATACATAGCTAAGTTAACTGTATTCATAAATACTTATTTAAGAGGCTATGTGTGTGTATGTGAACATGGCAAAGGGGCAAGTGAGGGTTAAATGGGCATACATAGTGTATACATATCAAAGAGTGTCAAAGTATAAGTGAACAAAGTGTCAAGTGTGATAGTGTCTACATAGTGTAAGGGGTACATGAGGTAATATAGGATTTGTGTTAACATAGAATATTATATCTCATTAACTTGTATATTGTATACATTACATCTATTATTATATTACATTCATGCTTGCATTCATTCATCATTCATTTATTCTCTTGCACTACTATATGCACCATACATTACATACTATGGAACCTACATATTCATTACAAGCCATACTTATACATGCTTACATTAGATAGGATACTTACACCTCATACATTATTTATTTAAATATTTACTCATGCTTGCATTCTCTATTTAATTACATAATGTATATACATTAACATGGGTTAAAATCAAATAGAATATTATATTACACACAAGGGTGCACAAAATGCATATGCTGAATAGTAACTCCTACTAATAATAAATACTGTATCATCTCAGCATGAAATAAAATCTAGGATTAAAGTATGTTATAGATCTATGTGTTAGCTTTCCGAAACTTCAAACGGATCGCGTTTTTGTTTCCGGAAACTCCCGAAATCACGAAAACACCGAGAACGCGTTTGTCTTTCGTACAGCTGACACTCAAATAATTCTCCAGAAAGTTACAGAAAGAATTAGGCCTATTAATATATGTTTTTGGAAAGCTAACTTCAATACGCTTCTTTTAAAAAAATGGGAGATTAAACCGAGCTTTGAACTAGAAGTTATGACATTTCTAAGTTAGGGCTGAAATTAAAAACGTGGATAAAAATCATGACGGATTTGGGTAGTTTGAGACAAAAGAACACAAGTATATAACATAATATATCAAGAACTCACTCACTACACTAATATATATATATATATGAGACACTATAGAACACATCTCCAATACAAAAATATGAGATTAAACATGTAATAATTCATTCATACATAACAACAACACATAGTGTGTCCAAATTTGGGGTTTTCCCACATGGACACAACCACAACACAAAGGACACTCCTATGACCTCCAAATGGACACGAAATGGACACAAATGGAGATACAACCATGGAAGTCATTCCTATGGGTTCAAAATAGACCTATATGTATGAAAAAATGAAAAGAAGAAGGGATTTATACCTCCCGGTAGATCGAATCGAAGAAAAGCCTTCCCGGAGCGACACCGACACGTAGAGATTCCAAAAGGACACGAACGAGCTCTGAATCCTCCTAAACTTGGGTAGCTTCCTCCATGGCTAGAATGGAGAAGGAAATAAGAAGATTTGGTGGCGAAATGGAAGGATTTGGTGGAGAAATTGGTTGGAATTGCTCTCTAGGAATTTGGGAAAGAACAAGAGAGAGAGTGTGGATGAGAATAATGAAATGAACTTGAGCCTATCCTCTCCCAAAGTGGCTGGCCATATGGGGCTATTTGTCCTATTATGGTAAGGTCCAAAATGCCCCCACTAACCTATTCTATGAGTATTAGGAAAGGGCTAATTGGTTGGGGCTAAATTAGTCATTCTAAAGTCTCTAATCACACTAACCTTATCCATAATAATTAGTCTAACCTCTAACTAAAATATTTCTATCATGTGGACTAAAATTAATATCATGTGGGCCATGCCTAACTAGTGTGTGGGTCCCACTAGAGTCAAACTACCCCCGGGTCCCCATTTCAAGTCGGATTGAGTTGAAATTCGAACCCGACTCAAATAACCCCAAAACAATTTCATAAATAATAAAATAAATTTCAACCCCAAAATAATATCATAAATAATAAAATAAATTTTAAAAATATTCAAAAATGTAAAATGACAAAAATATCCTTGTTTCTGAAAACTGGGGGTGACAAATCTATCCACCTTAAAAAAAATTTCGTCCTCGAAATTAAAACAAAGCAATTACTGGAAACACATGCAGAAAACAATCTCATTCAAATACTTTTCAAAAAAAAATCAGCAATAAAAAAATCTCTTTGAGGCACATCAAACATTTGTAAATAAAAACTGATCGGTGTCCGATACGGACACAAAACCATCACAAAATCACACCTATCAAAGGTCAAAATCAACAATCACCAACGCAATAAATATCAAAATAATTCAAAGAGGTCAAATGCAAAATATCCTTAGGCCAGAAATGACATTAAAATATCCTAGTCACATGGTTAGGCTCTAGGTCAAACAGTCTCTAGGGTTTCACTAGCAAAACATCAAAATTACAAGTCATAATTTTAAATAGTTTTAAAATGATTTAAAAATTACCAAAAATCATATCATGATTTAAATGTCAAATCAATAAATGATTAAAATTACAAAATTTTAAAATTACCCTCATTTTAGAGAATTGGGTGTTACAAGTCTACCCACCTTAGAAAAATTTTGTTCTCAAAATTAAAATGTTTATACTCCTTCTAGGTCAAACCCCCCACAATCAAAGTCTCAGAACTTAAACAATTATACGATTTAAAAGAATGACATACAGGGTCATGGCATACGGTGGTAGTGAAAGTCTCATCTAGGTATACTAGTCATGCTAAACCAAAACGGTCATATGGTATCAAAACACACAAGCAATCTAGGGTGCTAAATTAGAAAAGATACAGAAATAACAATCATCAAGACTGTAAGGCAGTCTACCATCCTATATAAAAACTGGTACTTATCAAAATAAAATAAAGTTAACTACCATTTATCTAATAAGGGGTACTATTCAAGAAAATTAAAATCAAAAGTTAAAGAATGAAAGCCAATTGCATGGAAATCCAATCACAATATATTTATATATATAGCGTTAGAGAGGAAAAAGCTAGCATTATGTACAAGTTATGTAGTTCGTGTGTGTATGGGTGTATGTGGACATGTTCATATGGTTAGATAATAGGCGTGTGTGTATGTGAAATATACATGAAAGTGCATAGGAGGATTTGGGGTTTCAAATAATAACTATCAAGTTACACTAATCATGGCATATTGGTTAAACAATCTACAATACACAACTTATTTGCTCATAACATGCATGGCTAACCATGTATATATGTATATATAAAGAGGTAGAGATTTAGTTATGTATGTATATACATTATAACATGTATGCCTAAGCTCTATATATATCTATATAGATATATAATCATGACATAGAGAGGAAGAGTTAGGTTACATGACAGGGTATACTAAGTTAGGGTGTGTGTGTGTCCTTGTACAGGGTTATAGCTTAGTATTGAAAGGTTAAACCCAGTTTTAGTTCAGCATTTACATACAAAATCTGAAAATAAGCTAACATTTAAACCAGTACAATATTAACATAATGCAATTTCAAAATTTAGGAGTTTGAAACATCACAACTAATCTCAATGCTCTCAATACATCCTAACATGATATAAATGAAACCCTAATATACTATCAATACATTTATCTACGCATACAGTTCAATATTACATGTTAAATCTGAAATTGAACTAAACATAGAAATCAATGTAAAAATGTTAACATGTATTCAGTTTTCAGAATTTTGGAGAATTTGCACATCAAAACCAACTCAATGTTTATCACAACCTAACATGTAAGAATATGGAACCTAAATTTATATCCCTACAACAACAATGTACACAGCTCTAAATATTACATTTAAAACAATCAATTTGAACTAACATTTAAAATTCCGTATCAAGGGTTAATATGCACACAGTCTCAGATTTGACAAATTTAAACACAAAACTCAACCAAATTTTTTTTTTTGAATTGAAACCCTACGTATAACATACATGTGCAGTGATATAAATAAAACTATTATCATAAAATTTTATATTTAATTTACGAGTTAAGCTAGGAAAAGCAGAGAATCGGAAATATTGGGGTTTTGAAAATTTAAACATTAACGACATATTAATATGTATTCAGATAGGTGGAAATCAAGTGTAGCATGCATAAGTGTCAGAAAAGTGTCCACTATATATATTCATATATATTCTCATGTCCCAATATAAAATTTTAATTCTACGTTAAGACCAACAATTAGATTCCTACCAAGGTTGCAAGCAGGTGATTGACGTAATCAAGACAATATTATTATTATTATTTAATACAAGAATAATAGCAAGAAAGAAATAACGATAAAATCTGTTTTTGCTTATCTGTTTAAAAGGAAAACCCATTTTGAAACCCAGAGCTAAATTTTCAAATCCAAGATAAAGTCTAGCAAAATCATCGATTCATTGTATTAAGAAGAATTTCATAGTAAGAAGTTACACAAAGTTTATAAAAACAGCTAAAGCTACTCCTAAGTTAAATGAGAAACAAAACAAACAAATAATAATTCTCTCTTCTTCTTTTTTGAAGGACTGAACAAAAGTAGAGAAAATATGTTCAAAAATATTTAAGGTACAATCTGATAATCATATGCGTCTTCTTAAAATTATGTTATCAGAATTCTGCCACGCCAATAAGCATAGCTGCAATAAACGATAGAGTCCATAATAAGACATACACCCTATAATCATGTTATCTAGAATTCTTACCACGCCACCCGGTATGGCTGCAAGAAAATCTAGATTTCATAACTAAGATAAGTATAGCTATATCAGGCTCTACGTCCTTGTCATGCTAGCAAATATGACTGCAATAAATTTTAAATTCCATAATAAAGTAGACTTTTACCTTTCTCACTGTCCTTATCAAGTATATTATCAGGTTATACCTTAATTCCAAAAAAATGTACATATACATATAAATACAAACTCAAATTCAACAACTAACATCAAGATTCAAAATTCAACAATAATCCATCAAAAATCATAAAAATACAGACTCAAATTCAACCACTAACATCAAGATTCGAAATTCAAAAATAATCCATCAAAAATCAAGTTCAATAACAGAAAGTAAAGGTAAATCAAATCAGGGAAAAACAGATTTCAAATCGAAGTTAAAATAAGATTCTCAAGGGTCGTCCCAGGAATCTCTCAAGGAATCCTAACCGTGATTGAGTACCTTCAAAATATATCCTATTCCTACTACAGGCTGTAGTGGTACTCTAGTTCGAATACCACTACATAAACTCGGCCTTCATGGGCCACCACTAAAAACGTGTCACGACCCGCACCCACCGTGAGGGTACGAGTACGTAACAACGCCCAGCCTACGCCGCAGTATCGGCGGTAGAACGCTGTTCTAGGTCATGAACTATAACTAGCATAATATGAATACTCTCCATAAGGAGGCCAACACAGAGGTACAACTCAATCACAATCTAAGGTAGAATGATAAAGATAGATAAACATGAAATCCAAAAGAGATACAGGAGATAGAAGTCTAAGTGTCTAAGATACATAATCCCAGAAATACATCTCAAAACTCAAATACAGTAATCTACAAGTAAATACAACTCCAGACAAAATAAAATAACTATCTAAACAACCTCTACTGTGTCTCCTCTAGGCTAGCAGGCAACCTCCAGGCTATCTGTAAAATTTATCAACAGGTCCAGTCAGGACAGGAGCGAGCACAATACATCTCACGCAGATCATAACAGGTTAGAGAATATAAACATGCAGGAGAGTACGATACATGAAACTGAAAGAAAGTACATGACATAAACAGAGAGAGAACTGTAATAGAAATATCTACTATAAGTAGAGAGCTACCAGTGACTAGTGATTTAGAGTACAAAGTCGACATGTAAACGGCTGGATTTGCACATGACTATACTAAAGAGGCGCACATGGCTATACTACTGTGGAATTATTTACATGACAATTTATACTCCCCCATACCCCAATCAATACACAAGGATCCAAACAAGTTATGTTACGTACATGGTTTTCACATGAAGCCCATAAATGGGTGCACATGAAGTATACATGAGAGCTCATACATGAGTGCACATGAAGTTCACATGGGGGCCCATAAATGGGTGCACATGAATTTTACATGAAGGCTCATAAATGAGTGCACATGAAATATAGGTTATACATTAGATACATGAGAAACATGACCGATTCATGAGAGCACATGAGAGTACACGAGCATGCATGAACGAGCATGAAGCACATGAGAAACATGAATAACATGAGAGCGAGGAATACATGATGTACACGAAACACATGACATAATGTATCCGATGCTCCCGAGGGGGATAACATCTCAATGTAGGGATCCATATAGTACCAATTCGTGATAATATCGTGACAGCATCAAATAAGGTAAACTAGAGCAGGAATATAATTCTAAACAAGTTATGAAATGATCAAAGAATGTACTCGCCTGATATCTGAATTTCCAAGGTAAAGATACTGTCCGAGGATAGGTGTCTGGCTCCTAATTAGAACAACACAAGTCACCACATGTCCAGAAGGGTAATATAAAGCACTACAATACATTCTACATGAATCTAGGTCAAACTAGGCCAAAGTCAACCCTTGGTCAACTCTGGTCAACTGCACTAGTCAAACTAGGTCAAACTAGGTCATGTCCTAACCCAGCAAGTCTTACTAGGCCTAACCAAGACTATCCTAGCAAGCACACATCAATACAAGGCTATACAAGCCAACATACACCCAACTCTATATAGCATGCAATTATTCAATACTCAAATAGGCAAGAATTTACATTGGATATACACTAGGTAATCTATTACTTTAAACTATATATGTCTACACATATATACACATGCATATATTGGTATTCAACATTAGGTCTATAATCATGGCATTTCAAATGGTTATATAAACTTATATATTACAACACAATATGCTAACATATATATAATATACATACATAGCTAAGTTAACTGTATTCATAAATACTTATTTAAGAGGCTATGTGTGTGTATGTGAACATGGCAAAGGGGCAAGTGAGGGTTAAATGGGCATACATAGTGTATACATATCAAAGAGTGTCAAAGTGTAAGTGAACAAAGTGTCAAGTGTGATAGTGTCTACATAGTGTAAGGGGTACATGAGGTATAGGATTTGTGTTAACATAGAACATTACATCTCATTAACTTGTATATTGCATACATTACATCTATTATTATATTACATTCATGCTTGCATTCATTCATCATTCATTTATTCTCTTGCACTACTATATGCACCATACATTACATACTATGGAACCTATATATTCATTACAAGCCATACTTATACATGCTTACATTAGATAGGATACTTACACCTTATACCTCATTTATTTAAATATTTACTCATACTTGCATTCTCTATTTAATTACATAATGTATATACATTAACATGGGTTAAAATCAAATAGAACATTATATTACACACAAGGGTGCACAAAATGCATATGCTGAATAGTAACTCCTACTAATAATAAATACTGTATCATCTCAGCATGAAATAAAATCTAGGATTAAAGTATGTTATAGATCTATGTGTTAGCTTTTCGAAACTTCAAACGGATCGCGTTTTCGTTTTCGAAAACTCCCGAAATCACAAAAACACCGAGAACGCGTTTGTCTTTCGTATAGCTGACACTCAAATAATTCTCCAGAAAGTTACAGAAAGAATTAGGCCTATTAATATATGTTTTTGGAAAGCTAACTTCAATACGCTTCTTTTAAAAAAAATGGGAGATTAAACTGAGCTTTGAGCTAGAAGTTATGATATTTTTAAGTTAGGGCTGAAATTAAAAACGTGGATAAAAATCATGACGGATTTGGGTAGTTTGAGACAAAAGAACACAAGTATATAACATAATATATCAAGAACTCATTCTCTACACTAATATATATATATATATATATATATGAGACACTATAGAACACATCTCCAATACAAAAATATGAGATTAAACATGTAATAATTAATTCATACATAACAACAACACATAGTGTGTCCAAATTTGGGGTTTTCCCACATGGACACAACCACAACACAAAGGACACTCCTATGACCTCCAAATGGACACGAAATGGACACAAATGGAGATACAACCATGGGGGTCATTCCTATGGATTCAAAATAGACCTATATGCTTGAGAAAATGAAAAGGAGAAGGGATTTATACCTCCCGGTAGATCGAATCGAAGAAAAGCCTTCCCGGAGCGACACCGACACGTAGAGATTCCAAAAGGACACGAACGAGCTCCGAATCCTCCCAAACTTGGGTAGCTTCCTCCATGGCTAGAATGGAGAAGGAAATAAGAAGATTTGGTGGCAAAATGGAAGAATTTGGTGGAGAAATTGCTAGGGATTGCTCTCTAGGAATTTGGAAAAGAACAAGAGAGAGAGTGTGGATGAGAATAATGAAATAAACTTGAGCCTATCCTCTCCCAAAGTGGCTGGCCATATGGGGCTATTTATCCTATTATGGTAAGGTCCAAAATGCCCCCACTAACCTATTCTATGAGTATTAGGAAAGGGCTAATTGGTTGGGGCTAAATTAGTCATTCTAAAGTCTCTAATCACACTAACCTTATCCATAATAATTAGTCTAACCTCTAACTAAAATATTTCTATCATGTGGACTAAAATTAATATCATGTGGGCCATGCCTAACTAGTGTGTGGGTCCCACTAGAGTCAAACTACCCCCGGGTCCCCGTTTCAAGTCGGATTGAGTTGAAATTCGAACCCAACTCAAATAACCCCAAAACAATTTCATAAATAATAAAATAAATTTCAACCCCAAAATAATATCATAAATAATAAAATAAATTTTAAAAATATTCAAAAATGTAAAATGACAAAAATACCCCTGTTTCTGAAAACTGGGGATGACATCGGATTTGTCTCCGGATGATATTATACAATAACTTATGGATTGTGGTGATTCTGGGAACGTGTATAGTAGCTGTGATGTTTTACATTTCTTATATCTTGGAGTTTTCCTTAGAATTGTACAGCTTACTTCGTCGTGTCCTTCGACGAATGCTGGGCGTGTCCGACTCGTGTCCGATTATTCGGGAGCGGGTCGTGACGTGTTTTTAGTGGTGGCCCATGTAGGTCTGTCATAATGGCACTTAGGCTATACAGTGCTATTGGAGAACCTGTTAAACTAAGGAAAACTCATCACAACATAGGATCCGTGGGAAATAGTTATAGTTATAGTTATTGAATATAGAGATTGTTTATACTCAATATTTCCTAGGAGGTTTATTATTTTTCTAAGACTTAGCAAATCAACGAGTTTCTTTCTATTTCAGGATGGTTACCACCAGGAAGACCGCGGATCAGCCCGGAGTTGCAGGCAGCTCAGATCAGGTCGCACCAGACGTTCCGGCGGATCAGCTTTCGCCAGCGCCCCCTATCTTTCCACCGCTGACCTCGACGATGATGTTTGACGGCGCCCAGGTGATGGCAATGTTCCAGCAGTTTATGGAGGCCCAGAACTACCAGGAAGCGCAGTTTCGGGCGACGGTTGTAGATGCGCTCAGGGCTAGAGAGCCGGCAGCACCAGCTCCAGCAGCACCGAGACCAGGGACGGCCAAGGAATACCAAAATCTCTGCCCGATGGACTTTTGGGTCAATGAGGGTATCGTCTATGCAGACGAATGGTTGGAGAATGCGGAGAGGACCTTGAAAATGGCACGGATCCCGGATAACCTGAAAGTAGAGGTGGATAGTATGCGACTCTTTGATTTGGCCATAGCTTGGTACCGGGAGGACCTCCAGTTAGCTGAGCTCCAGGTTTTTTGGACAGATTTCAAAACTCTATTCAAGGAGAAGTTTTTCCCCGATATAGAGCGGGACGAGCTTCGGATGCAGTTTGAGGCCTTACAGCAGGGGACGATGTCAGTGGCGGAGTATACTTCAGAGTTTACCCGACTCAGCAGGTTCGCAGAGAACCTAGTCGGCACGCCGAAGGAGAGGGACTGGAGATTCAAGAAGGGCCTGACCAGGGAGCTGCGGCACGCAGTAGCTATTAGCCAGGCGACTACTTACTCGAGCATCCTCAAGATCGCTCAGGCAGTTAAGAAGGAGATGGACCCGAGGCCCAAGAGGGATAGGGACATCGGCAGCAACAGTCACCAGGCACCGGCGAAGAGGGTACAGATGCAGACTCAGACGAGGCCAGTTCAGCAGGCAGCAGTTCAGCACCGTCCAGCCAGAGTTTATGTAGATCCGCCACAGAGACAGCAATTGGCAGTCACTTGCAACTACTGTCATCGTCCGGGGCATCATTACGATGAAGGCCGCAAGAGGCTGAGGCTTTGCTTGTTCTATGGATCACCTGCTCACCAGGTCAGAGATTGTCCAGAAGCCGCTGAGGGACGAGCACGAGGAGCACCGGGACCCCAGCAGGAGGACTTACCTCTTCATGTCCAGCAGCCGCAAGGAGATCAGACAGAGGGGGGAGTCTACCTAATGACAGCCAAGGAAGTGGAGACCATCCCGATTTCGGACGAGTACTGACGACCGGGGGCACTTGTGGATCACTATCTTCTTTGATGTTCTTTTTACATTTCCTTGTTGTTTCTCCATTTCGAGACTTATTTCTAAAGTCTCATCTCTATTTTATTGTTGTTTCATAGTATCTAGTAGCTACTTGTTGATTTTGATTATCACTTGGTACCCAATAAAATTTTGTTTCTAAAGAACATATACTAGCACTCTCTTTCATGATTTAAAATTTTCTTAAACTTCCTTGAAACTTCTGGATAAAAGTTGAGAAAATATTTGACAACCTACTATGATCTGGATTATGGAGACTGTGATTCCATTGCAGCTAGCTGTACACTGGCGATGTAGGGGCTCTAGGTCAAAGTAATTACGGGTATTCTCAGGTTCTCAGATAATTGAAGCTAAGTCCTAAATTTATCGGATAAGTTGATAAAGTATTGCGGTAATCTAGTATTATCAGAAAAATGGAACAAAATGTTCACTGCAGCCAGATGCATATTGGCGGGGCAAGAACTGTAAGGGAAGTGATCCAGATATGCAAGATCATCGGATGCTATTGAGACTATTATTCCGTGATCATGATTTCTGTAACTAACATTTCATTTCCACATTAAATCGTGCCAATTTCAAATTTTGTATCTGTTTGCAAATCGTGCCATTTTTGAAATTTCGAGGACGAAATTATTTTAAGAGGAGAAGATTTGTAACCCCACCTTCATGCATAAATAAATTATAATAATTATTAGGATATTTATGTGATTATTTTAAAAAAAATTATTATGATTTTAAATTAAACATAGTATATTGTTAGTATATAATTTTAAGTTTGATTTCCTTCTTGGCCTTACTATATTCTTGGGCTTCTATTTATTGGTTTTTGTTAATTGGGCTTTGCCAATAAGCCCAATCTTTTGGTTGCAGAACCTGTGATGAGCACATCACAACTTTCTTTGAATCATAACCACCCATGAGCTGTGTGTATCAACATTTGAATTTTACTTTAATAGCACAGCCGTATCTCAAGTGTTGGGCGCCAAAAAAAATTCTTGGCATCAAAATTCTAACGGCCGTGCCTCCTTATTTAACAACTCTCATTCTAACCAATAATTCAAGAACAAAGTTCTTTCTTCTTCCTTCCTCCTCTTCTTCCTCCATAAACCCATCTCTTCCACTCCTCTCCTCTCCTTCTTCTCCAAAATTCCAGCTCTAGATTCGTAGAGCAGCCATGACAATGATGGCGGACTCTCGTCGACGAATGAGCAGCGGCGACTAGACATTACTCTTCCAGTCGACGACTGTGCGGGAGCTCTTCCAACGGTTCTCGATGAACTCACGGCAACCACGAGCTCGACGACTGTGTGAGTGTATCAACCTCTGATCCCGACGAATCCTCAGTAATAACGATGCAAGAGGGATTGATGATAAATTCTTTGTAAGTTCCATTGATCTTCTTCTTCCCTTTACTACTTCCAATTTCATTGACCGATCATTGATCAATCTGAATTTTTAGATCGGGTCGATGTTCCTTTTGAACGATCGATAACAGGCTTCGCTCGATCTACTGCTCAGTCTAGTATTCGTCCTCTATGGACGAGAAGCCGATCGGTGAGTTGTCTCCAATTTTGACTCAACACTTCTTCAAATTTTGAGTTTAGCTGGGTTTATTTCGTGAATGGGAACTCTTGTTTTCAATTGATGTTCGATCCCTGAGATCTGGTATTCGATTCTTATAATTCTGAGTTTTCAAAGAAAACATAGAAAAGGTATTGGAATTGGAAGATTTACCTGAGCGCTACTTGTTTGTTGAATTGACTGAACCAGGGACAGTATTGGGACACATAAGGCTTGTATCAGACACATCAGGATCGACTTCTTGTTTAGAGGAAGCTTTCTTCAGGTAAATTACTTAACTCGTTTCCATAGATTTTACTGCTGCAAATTTATAGTAGTTAGTGTGTCCGTCCAGGGAGGTGGGGTGTTCTACATTCAATTGGATTTGTGTACACTTGATTTGAGAATCTATATAATTATAAGAATTAGTTGATTGTTTGGTTGAAGTCAGTAACAGGAAATGTGTGCAGATATAGTTTTAATCATTTCTTATTCAATGTGGTTACAAACCTTATTCGAGTGTTCTGTGTCTAATAATTTTGGTTAGGATTCCTAACCGTTGGTTTTTACATTCGAATTTTGTGCTATAGAGGATTTTGGTTCTGTAGACAGTTGGATTGGTTGCAATTTGATTAACACTATCTATGGATTTGATAGATACTAGAAGTTTTCAAGTGTTGATAAAAGTGAATTTATAAATCCTTACTTCCCTTCTAACTGAGTAGTTGAGTCAGACCTCCAGTTGTGTTCATTAGGATATTTAGTTAGAGTTAACCTTTGAAATGATTCTGTGATCAGTAAAAATGGTAGGGAAGATTGGTGTTGAAATGTTCTTCTTCCTGTGAGCAGTGTGCAGGAGTATGGCCTAATCAAACTAGTTTCATGTTTCCATATTCTTCTTCTTTCAGTCTGTACTGATTTAGATATCATTATTGTTTGGTTAACTCAACCTTGATCAAGCCATTATCTATTCTTCATATTTAGTTGAGAGTCACTTAAGTTTTTCTTGGATCAAATGGCTTCGATTTAACTGTGGTATTAAACAATAGGCTCTGTTCTTAAATGAGATGGGGTTGATGCAGGTTTTAGTGTCAGGTAAAAGAGGAAATTGTCTTACAAATGTTCAATTCCTGAAACCTATTTTAGATTAAACTATTATGTAACTTGTCTACCATTCCAGTTTATGTATAAGATGACAGTAATCAAATTAGCATGCTTATGGATTCAAGTAAAAATTTGGAATGAGTTTTGAATTTATGCTTTATGATAATTTGGGAACTAAGTAACTAGAGTATTGCTTTACTAGTATTACCAATGAGTATGGACAGGATCATATACTTTTGAGAGTATGCATATATTTCAAATCTCAACTGATAATGGATTGAGGTTTAGTTTGAACTCTAATTTTGGAATCATGATGTGTAGCTTGATTAGGGATTGGCTTGTATCAGTCTTAAATCAAGACTGAATTGTACCAGCCTTTAATCAAGACTGATTTACATCAGAGCTCAAGTTAAGGATTGATTGTATCACTGCCTTAGGTAGAGCTGAGTTGTAACAGCCCTGGTTAGAGACTGATCTACATCAATCCTGTTTAGGACTGAACATAACTATTAGTTTCCTAAATCTATTAGCTAATATTTATAGTTATATGTCACTATATTCTAGGGTATATTCTTATGGTAACCTATAAGAGCAATCATGGTTAAGTAATATTATAGTGGTCAGATAACCAAGCCTATGAACCCTAGAATGCAGTAATCAGTTAGTTTAATAATAAGTTTTAGCATTATATATATATATAGTTTTGGCTAAGGAATTATATTTAATCAATTGTACTAATTTAACAGGAGGACGTCCAGTTTACTATTCACGTGCTTCCAAGGCGAGGCAAGTACACCTGGTCGAACTCTTTACTCTGTATTTTCTGTCTTGCTTCATGATCTCATATTGACACGTTGTACACACGATTGTTGATTGTTCACTGTTCATCATTCATCGTTTATTGTTCATTTTTCATAGTTCATTGTTCTTACTTGTACATTGGGGTGGGAAAATACTACAGATATGTGACCAATCCTATTTTAGCTAGGCATTGACTAATAGCTTAGGTCTCACATCGTGCACGTGGGACTCTAAGCCGTACCATTGTTCATTGTTCACTGTTTACTGTTCATTGTTTACCCAGTCGGTCATATACTCTGATAGTTATTTCAAATGCATGTTACACTGATAGCATAAGTTCATTGTTTCTGGATCCGGTACTACAGTTTCATTGTTTTTCATATACTACAGTTCATATCCCTGTCTTGTACCATAGTTCATATTGTGATTCTTTTCATGCATTTCAGTTTACATTGTTTAGATCTTCTTGTCGGGGTTGTACTTTGCTCTTTTTCTGACAGAATACGTTGCAGGTATCTTGAGGATATGGTACCACCTTAGGTCAGAGCCCGGAGATGATGGAGTTTCTATTTCAGGATGGACTTAGATTACAGAAATATAGTCAGACTTTTTCCTAGATTTGTTTAGAGTTTATCATGTATTGTATTGAGAATTTCAGGATTGTATAATTTTTATTCATGTTACCGGATTTGGCTCCGGATGATATTGTACAATAACTTGTGGATTGTGGTGATTCTGGGAACGTGTATAGTAGCTGTGATGTTTTATATTTCTTGTATCTTGGAGTTTTCCTTAGAATTGTACAGCTTACTTCGTCGTATCCTTCGACGAAGGCTGGACGTGTCCGACTCGTGTCCGATTATTCGGGAGCTGGTCGTGACACCAGCACCCTATATGAAAGATTTTAGCGACGTCTTATAAAGACGCCGCTAAACGTCAATGTTAACTAATAAACTTACGACGTACTGGAGTAAGAGTCACAAAACTTCGTTGAATAAAATCAATCAGCGATGTTCTGCGACTAAACCGCGACTTATTCTTTCCAAACCATAATGCTAGTCGCTATCAGTCGCTAAACGTCGCTGAATACGACGTTCAGTGACGTCACTTTGATACGTCGCTAAATACACAAAAAATAGCGACATATTTAGCCAGAGTCGCTAATGTCGTCGCCAATATGACTTATTTTGGTAGTGGACTGCAGCGGCTCCGCTGCCTCCTCTTCCTCCTACTGATGGGTCGTCACCGGTGATGTTGACCCAGGAGCAGTATAGGTTCCTGGTGTCCCAGGTGCAGGCACTGCCTAATCCTCCTCCTTCTCATCATCATGACCAAGCAGTCCTTTATTGGACTTATTTTCATTTGTTGTGTTGGTGACCCATTGTTGGGTCTTTATGTATTTGTTGGTGACCCATTGTATCCACCCGACTGTTTCTTGTTTTTATGATCGTTCGATTCTATTTATTTGATTATTGGTAGTGCATTATTATTATTTGTCTCTATATTGGTTTACCGGTGTTGAGTATTCCGTCGAAGGTGTCGGCGAACCCAGGGAATTTTATGGAGGGTTGCTCCGGTTCTATTATTTTCAAACTGATACTCTAAATGCAGGTACAATATTTTTAATGTAACTGTTATTTATGTGAAATGCAAATTGCATTCTGAATTTTTTACTTTTTTTGGAATTAGCGACATTTAGCGACGCTTAGCAGCGACGCATACATACGTCGCTAGAATATCGCAAAACTGGGAATCAAAACGTCGTTAATCGTCGCAGAACATCGCAGATACGTTGACGTGGCAAACTGTACATGTCAGCAAATCTAGTATCCGAACGTCGTTATTCAAGTATCGTAACGTCGCAAAACGTCACAAAAATGATGGCATGGTAACCAAAAAACTGTCAAATATAGAGTTGAAAAACGTCGCTAATCTCTGGCTGTAACGTCACTAAAATCTGAATGGACAAAGGCAATCAGCAACGAAATATTACGTCGCTAATTAGCAACATTTTTTACGGTAAAAGTAGCTAAAACTAGCGACGTCGAGCGTCACCGAATGACGTCGCTATAGCGACGAATAGCGACGTTTTACAAGTTAGCGACCATGAATAACGCAACATGCCTGAAACGTCGCTAAAAATGTCGCTGTCAGAAGTTAGCGACGTTTTTTTGCTGTTTAGCGACGTTGTTAGGCATTGCTAATATGAGATATTTTGGTAGTGTATAGGAAGGTCAGCAAGGTCCTTTCAGGACTGCCACAGTTCCTAGCAGTCCTCAATACTTCTAGGACTGCCAGAAATTGTGGCAGTCTTGTTGTATAGCAAGTTTCTTTCAGGACTGCCACAATTTCTGGCAGTCCTCAATACTTCTAGGACTGCCAGAAGTTGTGGCAGTCCTGGTATAAACTTGCTCAACAAATCAATTTCTTCTAGAAGTAGGGTTTCATCCATAATTTCTTCTATTAATAAAGAAAAATTAATTAATAGATTAGTAGATTTGGTAACCCAATTTCTTCTATAACTAAGGTTTCATCCATAAACTAGGGTTTAGAGAAAAAATATGAGAAATTGGAAGAGAGCAAAAAAAAAATTTTGGGGATTTGGAGAAAGAGATGTTCTTTCTTTCTTCTTTCTTCTTTGTTCTTCTTGTGAAGAAGGAGAAGGAAGAGAAAAAATAAATAAAAAGAGTTGTCTTTTATACCTAAGAATTGAATAGTTCTGGGTAAATTTTTTCAGTAGCAAACTTGTAAATAAATAAAAGTTAAGAATGTGATAGTCCTGTTCAACTTTTGATATGTCCTTATAAAAAATCTAAATCTCAGTCCACTCAAAACTAAGATTCAAAGTCACTTCTTGCACGACTGGGTTGGACTCGATAAAATAACAACCCTACTCGGCACAATTATCAAATACCGCTATCGTATGCACAACTCAAACCTAATTTAACCTGTCTGGAGAGGAGATGAATCCAAAATTTAACCAAAACAAAGAGTATATTAGGTTACTAGCTAGTAGGTTTTGAGTTGCACACATGTGCACACGCGCACACGCACCACCCGTCCGCACATGCCACATAAACGTAGGTTAAAAAAATCGCAAAATTAATATTACTTGGTTAGATAGAATGAGTGGAACAAATTAATATCTAAACAAAGTTTCCTACCAAATCCTCAAAACCATCCAAAGAAATCTCTACAATAACATATAACATGGGATGAAACGAAATATCTATACATGAACTTCTTTTTCTACTTTATTTCACAAAAACTCTACAAACAATTTTTTTAAAATAAAACTAGATTATTGTTACTGCTTGAAATAGTAATAGTTGTATTTCAAAGAGCATACTCTAAGCTCTAAATGCTTAGAGCATCTACAGTGAGACTCTTTTCAATGTTATATTTGGTCTTTAGCCAAATTTTGTAGCACTTGAGGGCTACAATGGACTCTTATCCACACTTGAAAAAGAGTAGAAAGTTAAGAGACTCTCCAAATTTGGAGAGTCTACTAGTGGAGCTATAGTTACTTGGGGCCCACCATATTTACTTTTCTCCTTTATTTTTATTTTTGGAGTGATGCCACTTGTCAATTATGAAGGAAAAATAAGGAGGAAAAAGATATGATGTTACCACTTGTCAATTTGGAGTGTTTATTTGGAGTATATCATTGTATACCAACATGAAGAAAATACTTTAAAATTAATTTTTGGAGTATGGTTTGAAGTAATTTGGAGTATGACTTGAAGTGTTGCCACTGTGGATGCTCTTATATATTTATACTTATTTTATTCTTCCTATGGTTTTTGGTTTCGAATAAGATGCTAGCACAGAGACGATAATTTTTTAAAGCTAAACTAATCATGTGTTGGCTTTAGTGGCAAAATTCCAATATGTTCTTTTAAATTTTAGTTTCTCTGCTTATTTTGCACTCTTTTCGTTAACTGCTGTTAAGTGGGATATGTAACGACCATTTTATCCCTCCACTCTCCTCCCCCTCTCTCTCTCCGGTGGTGCGGAGATGAGGAGGTGGGGGACGGGACTGGCCGGGACGGGGAGGAGGAGGAGGGGGTGCTGGCCGGAGTAAGGAGGGGGGGTAGGGCTGGGGGCGGGGAGGAGGTCGGAGGGGCTGGCCGGAGTGGGGGGGGAGGGGGGCTGAGGGGGGCGGGGAAGAGGAGGAGGGGGGCGGGGCTGAGGAGGGCGGGGCGGGGAGAAGGAGAGGGGGGGGACTGAGTGGGGGCGTGGAGGAGGAGGAGGAGGATGGTGGAGGAGGGGTGCTGAGGGGGGCGGGGAGGAGGAGGAGGGTGGCGGGGAGGTGGGAGGAGGAGGAGGCTGACGGAGGAGAGGTTAGGGAAGAGGGGTAGTTTAGATTTTATTTTTATTTTTATTTATTTTTATTTATTTTTATTTTTTTTATAAAAAAATGTCGTTAACGGTCAAAACTAGCAGTCAACAGACGGTAGGAGACTGGCCGAATAAATCATATATTACGGGGATCTTTATTTGTTAAATTTGACTTAAAAAAAAATTCTATGTAAAATGTGTACATTTAATGAGAAATGTTTTGCAGTTTACCCCCTAAAATATAAGGAGTCTGGTCTTTTGTCCAAAATTGAATGAAAGAAAAGAAAAGACCCCACATGTGAGTCAGAGGTCTTATCCACAAAACAGGTCAAGTACATCAATACCTGTCAACGGACACGTGCAACCGTAGGGAGCTCACTTGACCGTGTCCCCGCGCCCCCATGTACTCGACACGTGTTCTATTAGTATAATACTTTATTATATCCGGCCAGGAAATGGATAAAGTAGGTTTCCGGATATACAGTACGAGGACCAGTCACGAGCAGCCACGAGGATGAGAACGAGGACGCGACGAAGCGGGGCCTGTTGCTATTCTTCCGTTGCCTATATATAAATAGGGGAGCTGCGTTTGTATCACTTCTTACTCATCCCATTTTCGTTGCTTTGTATTGTTTGAGAGACATATATAATGTGTGGAATATTAGCAGTGTTGGGTTGTTCTGATGATTCCCAAGCTAAGAGGGTTCGAGTTCTAGAGCTCTCAAGGAGGTAATTATCAATATTCTCATTTTCTCTCACGCAGGATTGGACAGTTCATGTGTGTGTATATATATATATATATATATATATATATATATATATATATATATATATATATATATATATATATATATATATATATATATATATATACACGAACTCGTCTCCACTGGGACTCGAACTTACAAGTTCGTCATAATTATTCATTACTTCAATATATATATATATATATATATATATATATATATATATATATATATATATATATATATATCCAGTGGAGACGAGTACTCGTGTGTGTGTGTATATATATATATATATATATATATATATATATATATATATATATATATATATATATATATATATAAAAGAAGTTCGTGCCTCAGTGGAGACGAGTTCGCCACAATTACCCATTGCTTCAAATATATATATATATATATATATATATATATATATATATATATATATATATATATATATATATAAGAAGTTCGAGCCTCAGTGGAGGCGATTGTGGCGAACTCGCCTTCACTGAGGCTCGAACTTCTTATATATATATATATATATATATATATATATATATATATATATATATATATATATATATATATATAAAGAAGGTAATTGTGGCGAACGCTCCCCCGAAAATTAATCTCTCGAGTCTTGACCACTCGGGCCGCATGAAGGTAATTGTGGCGAGCGGTCCCCCGGAAATTAATCTCTTGACCACTCGGGCCGCATGCATCTCTCTTAACCACTAGGCTAGAGGTCATCTGCATATATATATATATATATATTTTTTGGAAAAGGTAATTTTATTCAAACTTAAACTGTTACATCTCGACAATCAGGGGGTAAGTCCCTGATTCCGTAAGCACCAAATATCATGCTCAATATTATCCAAAAGACTTCCCTCTGAGGAGTATTTGTGCTAAAAAATACGAGCATTTCGCTCCCTCCAGACGTACCAGACTGCTGCAGCTAGCCGAAGACGGGCCTCTGTGTACCATTCCACTCCTTTACTCTTCCCACGTAAAATTTGTTCCAAGACTTCATCCGATCCCAAGTCACCTCTGGATTGTATGTTGAGTTTACGCTCTTGCTCCTTCCATATTTGTGTAGAAACTTCGCAGCCAAAAAATAGATGTCTCGCAGTTTCTTCTCCTTTCCAACACAGAACACACCAAGAGTTCGTGATCGGAATTCGGAACCTGGCAAGTCTATCCATGGTAAGGAGTCTCCCCCGGAACAGCTTATAAAGACATAACTGCATCTTCCTCGCACTGTGCTTGCACCATACGACCTCGGCCGGCCCCCATACGTCAGCCGCCTCCCTTGCTTAGTTGTAGGCAATTTTAGAACTGAAATCACCATTATTGGAGTCACTCCATCTCCACCCGTCCGATGGAAGGTTCGGATCTAACCGAACCTGCTGAATGATTGGTCCAAGAAAATGTGCGCGAGGAAGCCTGTCCAGCGCCCAACCTCCCTATGCTAGTATGCTCGAGACCTTTGTGCCCATGTAAGCAGCGGCAGAGTCCTGCCCATCCATCCAATTCAGCAGACTATCGTGTGCAAGCCAAGGATCAAGCCACAAATCCGTGGTTTGTCCGTCCTTAATAGCTCTCTCCAGACGTAATTTAACCGCTGTCCGATTTTTTTAGCATTTGCTTAAAAGGGACTGATTCGTTATTATTCTCCTGATATGCCCAAAAGCTCTTTCCTTTCAGATATCTGCTTTGCATCCAAGAGGACCACAGGGAATTTCCTTGCAGGAATTTCCAAACCAATTTCCATCCCGCCACAATCCGCATAGTGCGAATAGATCGTAACCCAACACCGCCTTCTTTCTTTGGCCTACAGAGATCCTGCTAGGAAATGGTGTGCATGCCCCCTCGCCAAATAAATGTTGCACACATCTTTTCTAGTTTTCTGATGGTAGCTATCGGAAGAAGAATGGATTGGAGCCAGAAGTTTATAATAGATAATATAACTGAGTGCACCCGCTCGATCCTGCCGCCGAACGATAGATTCTTAGCCTGCCATCCTTCCATCCGTCGTTGTGCAAACTCCACAATACTATTACATTCCCCGCAGCCGCATAGTTTACTGAGAGAGGGACACCGAGATATTTAACTGGCAACTCTCCCTGAGTAATACCCAAGATGGCCGCCTTCTCCTCCTTATTCAGACATCTCTTGCTAAAGTAAACTGTACTCTTGGATTTATTAAGTTGTAAACCTGTCATCCTTCCGAAACCCTCTAATATGTTAGTCAGAGCTTGCAAGCCAGTAGTTGTAGGCCGCAAAAACACCAGCAAATCATCCGCATATATGAGATGTGTCATATGTAGCCGAATATGGCTGAATAAGGGAACGATAGTCTGCTAACAGCTAGCCAAATCCAACATACAAGTAAAATATTCCATGATAATAGTGAATAAGTATGGGGATAAAGGACAACCCTGCCGCAAACCTCGGGTGCTCGAAAAAAATCCATGAGGCTGGCCTTTGATAAGCACCGAGAAGGTGGCCGACGATATACATTCCCGAATGCAAGAAATCCACGGACTCGCGAATCCCATGACTGACAGAATATGATAGAGAAAATCTCTGTTGACCATATCGTATGCTTTGTGAAGATCCATCTTGATACAGGCTTTGTCCGCCTCGGTCGGTTGAACTCACGAACCAGCTCGTGACCCAACATGCTGTGCTCGGCGATTGATCGCCCTTTAATAAATGATGCCTGCTTTTTTGAGATAAGATCCTGCATCACATGTTCCATACGCTTGCACATAAAGTTAGTAATGATTTTATACAGATAATTGTAGCAGGAAATTGGTCTAAAATCTTCGAGCGAAGTAGCTCCCTCCTTTTTTGGAATGAGAGTCAAAAAAGTATGGTTCATCTCTCGAAGTAGACGTCCGTGTCGGAGGAAATCATTTATAATCTCCGTCACTGGAACTTTAAGTGACTGCCAATGAACCTTGTAGAATTTGCTCCCAAATCTATCAGGCCCTGGGGCCTTATTCGGATCAGCCAACATAATGATCTCGGTTATCTCTTCACATGTTGCTGGGGCCAGTAAAGTCCGATTACCAGCTTCCGTGACCAACTTCTTACATACAATGTTAGGAAATTGAGTAAGATAGTCAGTCTGATTATATAAAGAAGAGTAGAAATGTACCGCCTCTGCCGCAATATCCGTCTGATCAATAACATCCCTACCGTTACCGTCGATAAGCCGATGGATAGCATTCCGTGCCTATCTTGCACGGACAATATCATAGAAAAATTTTGTGCACTTGTTACCGTCTTTCAGCCAGTGGCATTTGGCTTTTTGAGCCAGCTGGACTTCCTCGATGGTCCGGAGTGTGCCAACTTCCTTGGCCAACCGCCTCTCCTGGGCGGCCAATTCTTCATTCAGGACATCATCTTCCAGCTTCTTTTGGAGCTCGTGAAGCTCCTTCTCCTTTTTAGTTAAGATGGCCTATGGCGCAAACTTCCGCCAGAGGAGGATGGCCGCTTTAGTCCGCTTGAGGCGTTGAACCATGATGAATTGTTTATTTCCATGCACCTTCGCCGACAGTGCTGGCTGGACCGCCTCCCCGTAACCGTCCATCATATGCCAAGCGTTGTTGTATCGGAACGGATTCGAATTCTTCGGCATCGCAGGGATGAAGGAGATTTTCAGCGAGAAATGGTCGCTTGTGCCCGCGGCAAGGCCTTCCGACTTCACATGCGGGAACACGTCAAACCAATAGGAGTTTCTAAGTGCCTGATCTAATTGGCACGCCACCCGCTTGGTCGTCGACTTGTTGTTCTAGGTCCAAACATGGCCAGTTCTTTCAAGGCAGCGAAGCCCCGATTGAAGTAAACATCCTTGGAAGTCTCGCATCGTGGCTTCCGGAACACCCCTGCCTCCTACTTTCTCGTGTGGCAGTAGCACGGCGTTGAAGTCCCTGATCACGAGCATAGGCAACCTGTCATTACTATCAGCCACCCGGCTCAAATTTATAATGTCCTGCCACATTTGACGGCGACGCATGCGGTCATTATGACCATATGCGACGCATAACAGAAAGCGGAGCCCCCCAGGATTAGTAAGTACAATTGCAATAATTTGCTCTGAAGTGTAAATAACCTGACCTGTCCAGCATCTATTCTCCCATCTAATCCAAATTCTGGCCATATCACAATTAGCAAGGTTGTGAGCTTGTGTCCAGTTCGCCTGCGTACGCCAAGATAACATATCTTCAAACTTGATTTTAGTTTTAAGAAGAGCTGCTATAGTACAATGCCCTCTTCGTATCGTATCGAAAATCTCTCTCCATCTGCCTATCGAGCAGGTGCCTCGAACATTCCAAACTATCAGAGACATTGATTAAGATTTGGTTCCCCTCTATCATACTGCTCCTCATCGCCAGGGATGGACGACAAGTAGGCAACCATGTCTAGACATTGCGAGACACCCGCTTCTCCTTCTCGAACTAGAGCCTCCCATTCAGGGTTATCTTCTACGAGGGCTTCGCCATCTACGGTGCCAGTCTTGCAAGGCCGGTTGACATCTTCCTTTGTCTCCCCTGCGTGACGCTTCCGGCTGGTTTGGCCTGGTTGATTAGCACCTTTGTCCTTCATTACTTTGCTACCTACGACATTTCGACGTCTAATCGGCATGTTTACTGGCTTTGGCACACCCTCTCCTGCTCTGAAAATAGTATGTGATTGCCCCGCTTGGTTCTCGAACAGAGTTGGAAAGGATATCATGCCTACATGGCCATCGGGCATAGAAACATTGTGTTGTCGCCCCCCGATCGCTTCCGAGCTCCCTACTTCCCTTCGGGCCCCATCGGATACCTTATGCTGAGCACCTAATCCAGGTAGGACCAGTGCGAGTTCGAATCCAGATTTCTTCGGTACGTCGAGATCGATCGGGTCCTCGCAGACGTCCATGCCTCTAGCGTTAGTTTGTTCAGGACCCTCCCTATGCAAACTTGCCCCACTTTTTTGTGCTTCCGGCCTATCAACAGTTTCTTCATTTGATGTGGTTGCATTACAATTCTGTGGCAAATGACCAAAACAGTTGCATCTTCGACAAGCCGGTGGAACCCATTCATATTCAACCATCTGCGTACAAACTTCACCAGAAGGAATTTCATAGTGGAGTATCCGCGGCAATTCCTTCTTAGCTTCTATTTCAACAAACACCCGAGCATATTGCAGACACGATCTTGTTATAGTCGCGTCATCTCATTTGATAGGTTTTCCAATGAGACTGGTGATTTTTATTAACATAGACTGGTTCCAATATGCAATTGGGAAGCCAGGTAGACGAACCCATATCGGTATTGTGTGCAGCACTTCTTTCTCGCATCGGATTTGTCGATGCCACTTCCTGATGATAATCAACCGGCCATCAAACGTCCATGGGCCCCCCTGGATGATGCGGTCAACGTCCTCCTTCATGCCGAATTTGACGAAGAAGAACCTGTCCTCTCTCGCATAAAAGTCCATGGTCCCCTTCGGACGCCAAACCCTTGCCGCGTAAGCACGTATCTGACCGTAGAAAGGTTTGTCTCCCAAGACATATAACACAATAGTATTTTGCCAGTATTCTGCAGTTTCGACGATTTCTTCCTCGCTGAAAATCGCTCGGACCACCCCGCCGTCATTCTTCGGTTCTACATATTTCATTGGGTGATCATGGGAATTACCTCCATTGCGGCATAAATCCGCCCATGAGCGCCCCACCCCCGGCTCCACCAGGGGGCTCTTCCCTTTGTCAATGGCATTAGGCGTGCTTCTTCTCTCCCCAGATAGATTTGGCGCCGGCCTTCCTTCCTGATGAGGCCGGGGGCGCGGATGTTGTCGATTTTGCTGGTTATCACCTGTATGTGCAGTCCTGGTATCTAGATGCCTCCTTGTAAATCCATAGCGTCGGTTCTCCCCACCTCGACCGCTGTCTCCCCCCTGACCCGGTTGAGCGTATGGTCGCCTGGGTCCGAACACCATCTGCTCCCTTCGATCCCCCTGCCCCACGTATGGTCGACTGTTTCGCCTCCCTCGTCGGACTACTGTAGTCCAGCCTCTACCAGACGTCCATACGGCCTCCTCGCCGGCTCCAAGATCTTCTTTCCTCCCTTGGCCGGAGGAAGAGCCGGGGTCCCAAGACTTGTCGGAGGCAGCAGGCGCATGATGCCCTAACCCTAGCGAATTCATCTTTTTATATATATATTGTGCAGGTTGTAGTCTTAGTTACGGATTAATTAAGGGTCAAGGGAGCCACGGCTGCTCCAATTTTTTTTAAAATGCCTATTAGTACAAAGCATAAGTTAGTTCCAATGGTAGTGCTGTTGGTTTTTAAATGAGAGATGTGAGTTTGAAAATTTATCTTTCCTAAATATTTTACATATTTTGAATACTCCAATTTCTTTTCTTTCTTTTTTGTAACACTTTGAACATTCTTGCTTGAATTTTAGTATATTTTTAACTATTGAAGTTTAATTAATATGACAACTTTCAAAAGAATTTCTAGTTCCGCCCCTGATACACTATATATGTCAAATTGTAGGAGTGCTTTATTTGTTAATAACATCATATATGTGAAGATAAATGAAAGATAATATTAATTACTGATGTTGTTCTGAGAAATAAATACTCACCTCTTCTAATGTTTCATGAGTATTATAGGAAATTGTTGGTATTAGAAATATCCATAATTTGAAAATAATTACACGGGGTATCCATCTGTTTTATGTTTTACTTTTGAAATAGGGATGATTTTTTTTGATGGAAAGTGTCGACCTTTATTTCATCAATAAATTCTAGCATTTACAGAATGAGCATCCTCTTGCTCGAGGAGCTGAATAATGCATCTAGGGGGAGAGTTATAACAGTTGTTAAAAGAGTTATCAAAAGAATGAGAGGCTAGAGTGTGAGCTACAGAGTTGCCTTCTCTTCGGATGAACGAGAATTCAATGTGTTTTCCTCCTTTAGCCGCTTCCTCCTGGATAACGATGACTAGATCATGTAATCTACATGGTGTAAGGTCTCCTTCTCCTTGAAATATTTTGCAAGCCATGAGAGAGTCCCCTTCGATGATGATCTTATCGACATCAAACTGGTTTGCGATCTGCACTCCCAACCGTATCCCAGTATCCCATGTAATTCAGCCATTAGGCTTTTGTCTTCATCAGGGGAGAAGTCAGGCAAGGAGAGCCATGACTTGGCTGCCACAAAACTGCCCGTACTGTTCCTGGTGATTGCTGCAGCAGCTAGAAGTTGGGATTTCACGGCACCATCAACATTAATCTTGATACAGTTCGGACGGGGAGGTTCCCATGTACCTGACCGTTTCAAGTGCTCAACGCATTTGGGTGACTCGTATCAATCTGTCCTCCTGGCCTCCTGAGTATGAATGATAGAGGTTGGAGGCTTGTTGCACAATCTTCGGGATAGATGGTGGATCGTGTTTGAACACACAGGCACACCTAGCCTTCCATATGGCCTAGAGAAGCGATGCACACATGAGAAAGACCTCTTCAGTTTGACGATTGATAAGCCACTCCACGATGAGTTTATTAATCTCCAGTCTACTGTCAACTCTAAGCCCAATTGAACTAGCAAACCAAACTGCTTTCGAGACCCGGCATTGTAGGAAAAGGTGATTAGCACTCTCCGTATGCTCTAGGCAGAATGGACATAGGGTGTTAATATTAGCTTACACCTGTTTATAGTCGGGAATAAGGGTAGAGCGTTGCTCAGTAGCCGCCAGATGAAGGTTTGAATTCTCGGGAAGATTGCCTTAACCCGCCAGAGATTGCGCCATAGTTTTTTTGTTGTGCAGCTAGACGAGCATTCGGGTTCCTGTCTTCTGATCTCTTCGTAAAGGGACTTTGATGAGAAGCTCCCATTTTTCATCTTTGTCCATATGAGTTCATCCTTACCATCGCCCTCCCTAAGAGGTATGCTGAGTATTGCTGTCGCCTCCCTTGGAGAGAATATGGCATGGATTAGGGGGTATTCCACAGCCTAGTTGTTAGGTCCAAGAGCTTCCTGACAAACTTTGGACTCGTAAGAGAGGAGCTGCTATCAGAAATGCGGTATCCCGGGAGAGTTGGGATCCATGGGTCGTCAAACACTTTTACCCAGCCCCTTCTAATTCTCCAAAAGATTGTCCTTCAAGTGGCTTCTCATGTCAAGTATGCTTGCCCATGTCGCGGAGGCTCCTTTAGCCTTCGATACAGTCAAGAGAGAGCGGTTTTGGAGATACTTGCCTCTTAGTATTTGGACCCATAACTGATATGGGTTATGTAGAAACCTCCATACTAATTTTCCAATTAGAGCCTTATTGACCCAGTTTAAGTTCCTGATACCGAGTCCCCCCATCCTCCTTAGGCTGAGTTATCTTCTCCCATTTCAAGAAGTGAAGCTTCTTTTCTTTGAGGTCGTGCCCCCACCAGAACGCCCTTTGTTGTCTGCTGAGCTTGTTGATGACTGTTTTTGGTATTAGAGATGTCGACATATAATATATAGGGATAGACCCTAATGTGGCCTTGATCAGGGTTGTGCGCCCAGCATGCTGTAGGATACAAAGAGGATGATATCACAAAAGAGGATATTTGATTTAGTGGACTAAATAAACAACTTTGTTTTCTTGCTTAATTTGTTTTTTTCACTCATCAACCATTTGCTTACATAGCTATTTATAGGACTCAAGATACATCAAATTAACTACAATGAACATGACTCTTAGGTTTTCTAGATTCATTCATGCATGCAACAATGAACTTTGACTCTTCCTAATGAATTTAACATTCTAGATACATCCATGCATGACAAATTTTGGTTTACATATCCAACAATGCCTCCCGTAAACCAAATTTGCTTTTGACTCCTAAAGCGTCGATATTTTTCTTGAAGGCTTGTCCTCCTAGAGATTTTGTAAATACATCTGCAAGTTGTTCTTCAGTTCTGCAATATTCGATGTTAATTTCTCCTTCATGAACAAGCTCCCTTAGAAAGTGAAATCGCATGCGAATGTGTTTTGTCCTTCCATATAGTACTGGATCCTTTGAGACAGAGATAACAGATTTGTTGTCACAACAAATTATTGTTGGTCCTTCTTGCTTGAACTTCATGCTTTCTAGAACACCTTTTAGCCAAATACTTTGGCAAACTGTAGAAGATGCAGCAATATACTCCGCTTCTGTGGTAGAAAGTGCCACAATTGGCTGCTTCTTTGAACTCCATGAAATTGCTCCGCTGCCAAGGTTGAAGACATAACCAGAAGTACTCCGAGAATCATCAATACTTCCTCCCAAATCACTGTTAGTATAACCGACAAGTTTGACATGAATATTAGCTTGATAGAAAATGCCATAGTCAACAGTTCCCTTAACGTACCGTAATATTCTTTTGGTCGTTTCCCAATGATTAGAATAAAGCTTCTCCATGAATTGACTTACCAGACTTACTGCATACACAATATCTGGTCTTGTGGCAGTCAAGTACATCAAATTTCCAACTTCACTTCGGAACATAGTGGAATTAACAAGCTTGCCTTCACCATCTTTTCTTAATTTTATTCCTGCTAGGCATGGAGAGGAGACTGGATTTGCATTCTCCATCTTAAACTTCTTCAAGATTTCTTTTGCATAACTTTCTTGTGAAATGAAGATACCTTTCTTGTATTGATGAGCCTCAATACCAAGGAAATGGTGTAGTTCTCCCAAATCAGTCATTTCAAATTCTTTCATCATGGAAAGCTTGAAGTCTTTCAGCATTTCCATATTATTTCCTGTGAAAATAAGATCATCAACATAAAGACTTACTATAATAAAGCTTTCATCTGATCTTTCTTTTATGTAAAGAGTGTGCTCATATAGACACTTCTGAAATTCATGCTTCTCAAAATATAAGTTGATACGACTGTACCAAGCCCTTGGAGATTGTTTAAGGCCATATAATGCTTTCTTCAATTTGTAGACTTTGTCTTCTTCTCCATTCTTCACAAAACCAAGAGGTTGCTCAAGATAAACCTCTTCTTCAAGGATGCCATTTAAGAATGCCGACTTCACATCCATTTGGAATATTTTCCAACTGTTTTGAGCTGCAAGAGAAATCATTAGTCTAACAGTTTTAATTCTTGAAACAGGTGCAAAGACTTCTGTGTAGTCTTCTCCTTCCTTCTGCTTGTACCCTTTTGCTACAAGCCTTGCTTTGTACTTGTTGGTTGAGCCATCGGGATTCTTTTTGAGTTTGTACACCCATTTCACACCAATGGGTATCTTGTGTGGTGGAAGATCTGTGAGCTCCCACGTATCATTCCTCTCAATAGACTTTATCTCCTCCTTCATTGCTTGCCTCCAAGTTTCTTTCTTATTTGCATCTTCAAATGAAATTGGATCTTCTCCTGCAAAGAAATCAAAATAGGCAGTATCATTTGATTCTACTTGCTCAGTTGAGTCATAAAGTTCTTGTATACTTCTCATTTTTTAGGAGGTCTTTGATGCACATATTCTCTTGGTGGAGTTGGAGATGCACTTTCGGTTTGAGAGTCAACTTCTTCACCGTTTTCTATAAGAGTATGAGTTGTACTTGTAGCACCTTCATAGGTTGAAGCTTCGTTAAATCGAACATCTCGACTGATTACAATCTTCTTTGTTGCTGGATTGTATAACTTGTAGGCTTTACTTCTTTCACTATAGCCAACAAATATACACTTTTCTGCTTTGTCATCGAGCTTGGATCTTATAGCATCAGGAATGTGTGCATAGGCAATGCTCCCAAAGATTCTTAAGTGTTGAACACTTGGCTTTACTCCGTACCATGCTTCATGAGGTGTGATGTTCTGTAAACTCTTCGTAGGTGATCTGTTTATTAAGTAAACAACACACGAAATAGCTTCTGCCCATAGAGCTTTGTCCACCTTCTTTCTACTGAGCATGCATCTCACCATGTCCATAATAGTGCGATTCTTTCTTTTACAAACACCATTTTGTTGTGGTGTATATCTGGCAGTTAGTTGATGCTTTATTCCATGATCTCTACAAAACTTTTCAAATTCATTTGAAATATATTCACCACCACGATCAGTTCTCAAAGTTTGTATGCGAAGACCAGAAAAATTTTCAACTTCAACTTTGAAATCTTTAAAGGCTTGAAAAGCATCAGATTTTTCTTTGAGAAAATAAGTCCATACTTTTCTTGAGTAATCATCAATGAAGGAGATGAAATATCGATTACCTCCATGAGATGTAACTTGTATTGGTCCACATAAGTCTGAGTGAACAAGTTGAAGTGGTTTCTTGGCTCGACAAGTGGATTGCAACGGAAATGTAGATCTATGAAGCTTTCCGATTTGACAATCTTCACAAACATCATCCGAGGAATAGATTTGAGGCAGCCCTTTGACCATCTTCTTTGCCACTAACTGCTTCAAGCTTCCATAATTCAAATGACCAAACCTGTCATGCTATAGTTTGGAGCTTCTACCATCAATGCTACTGAAACATGACAAGTTAGTGGTCTGTAGTGTTAGAGGAAACAGATTATTTTCTGCAATAGCAATTTTTGCAACAAGTTGATTGTTCTTCGACAAGAAACAAGCATTGTTTCTGAAGTGAATATCAAACCCTTTTCTTAAGAGATGACCTGCACTTAGAAGATTGCTTTTTAGTCCTGGGATGCAGTATACATCTCCCATCTTCTCGATACTTCCAGATCTTGTTTTGAAAGCAATTTTACCAACGCCTTCTATTTTGTATGCTCTGTCATCACCAATCTTTACTTGGCCACAGTCAGTTTTTGATAAGCTTGTAAATAAATTTTTATTTCCAGTCATATGCTTGCTAGCACTGCTATCATGATACCACAAATTATCCAGGTTATCACTATGACAAGCAAGCAACAAAGTGTCTTGATGGTTACCTTGTGCTTCATGAATGTAGCCTGCTTCTTTTTTCCAGCATTCATTGATAGTGTGGCCTGGTTTATGGCAATGATAACATTCAAAGTAGCCACGACCTCTTCCTCTTTGACGACCACGACCTCGTCCTCTTTGTGAGCCTTTTTGTAAGTATCTGGAGTTGAAGTTGTCTTCTTCTTCATTTTGGTTATTATTGGAATAACCTTTTTCTTTGCCATGAAAATTTGTACTTCGTCCTCGGAAATTATTGCCTCTTCCGCGTCCACGGTTCTGAGAAGAACCACGGCCTCCCGTAGACGCGACATTGGACTTGCGAGCTTGATCGGGCTGAGAAGAAACACTTTGCGGACTTCTTTTGTTTATCCGAAATTCATGAGCTTCAAATTTTCCTTGTAAACTTTCCAAAGACAGAGATGCAAGATCTTTATTTTCTTCAATAGCAACTACAACATGATCATATTTACTTGGTAGACTTCGAAGAACTTTTTCAACAACTTTTTGAGTTTCTAAATTTTTTTCCATTTGAACTCATTTGATTCATAATAGAGTTTACTTTTGTAAAATATTCTTCAATCTTTTCATTATCTTTCATTTCTAGCTTCTCAAATTCAGCCCTTAAAGCTTGCAAGCGTACCTTTTTTTACTTGATCTTGGCCAGAATAAGCTGTCTCAAGAATTGTCCATGCCTCATGGGAGCTTTTTGCCTTGGATATTCTCTCGTAAACTGGAATTTCAATTGCTTGATAGATTTGGAAGAGCGCCTTCTTGTCCTTTTGTCTCTTATCCTTCAACACCTTTTTTTGTGCTTCTGATAGTTGGCCTTCATTTGTTGGTTGCTCCAGTCCTTCTTCAACGGCACTCCATAGATCTTGAGATTCAAGGCATAGCTTCATGAGATTGCTCCAATAGTCATACTTTTCTCCATTGAAGCAAGGCACAAGAGAGACAAGGTTGTTATTTGAGGTGGATATTTTTTCTTGGCTCTGATACCACTTTGTAGGATACAAAGAGGATGATATCACAAAAGAGGATATTTGATTTAGTGGACTGAATAAACAACTTTGTTTTCTTGCTTGATTTGTTTTTTTTTCACTCATCAACCATTTGCTTACATAGCTATTTATATGACTCAAGATACATCAAGATGCATTAACTACAATGAACATGACTCTTAGGTTTTCTAGATTCATTCATGCATGCAACAATGAACTTTGACTCTTCCTAATAAATTTGACATTCTAGATACACCATGCATGACAAATTTTGGTTTACATATCCAACACATGCGAGACCAATTTTGATTGCCATCCCTGGAGTCGAGCCGAGCATTGCTCCTCCAGTGCCGAGAAGGAGGAGATCCTGGAGTTGGGCGACAGTAGAGGATGACCCAAATATCTCTCATTGTCAGGCATAATGGTGAAGTGAAGATGTGATGCAAGGAGCTATCTTTCTCTGGTTGACACATTCTTGCTAATGTGTATACTTGATTTGTCAAAATTCACCTTTTGTCCCGACCAGGTTGAAAGGTTTGAATAATAGTGTGAACCGCTGATAGGGATGTAAGCCTTGCCTGCCCAAAAATGAGTATATCATCAGCGAACATCAAGTGAGAGATGGAAGGGATGTACCTATTGAGCCGAAGGCCTTGTAAGAGCATCATTAGTAAGGCCCATCCCATTTTCTAGATTCTAGATTTAGAATGTAAGGAGCTCATTTTGTAGAATAATAAGTCTCATCCCAGTCCCAATTTCTACAATTTCGGTTCCAACCCATCCATGGGTACTAAGGGTTGGGCCTCCCATTTTCTAGATTCTAGATTGTAGAAACTCGTTTTGTAGAATAGTAAGTTCCAATTTGGAGCCCAACTTTCTAGATTCTAAACTTTATATTATTATTTTCCTACATTAATTTTTGACCACACAATTTTTGGGACCGGAGCTCACTTTATCATTTCCTACTATTCTCATACAAACCCAACCTATCCTACATTTACCTTTTTTTTTTTTGAAGTTTTGGACTCCAAATTGCATTGGAGAGTCCCAACTTGCTCTAAAAGGCTATCGTGCTCAAACTTGATGAATATTCTGGTCAGGACTTCAGAGCATAAGACGAACAAGAATGGCGACAACGGGCAACCCTGTCTGATCCCTCTATAAGGCATAAAGAAGCCTTCAAGCGTCCCATTGACCAGTACGGAGAAAGTCGAAGACAAAACACATTTCATTATCAGCTCGTTTGCATGTCCTTTCATGCCCATTCCAAGCAGGACTCTTTGGATGAATGGCCAGGAGAGACGATCATATGTCTTGGACATATCAACTTTCAGTGCAAAGGCGTTCCTTTTCTTCGGTAACGTCTTCATTGAATGGATTATTTCATGTGCAATAATTGTGTTGTCATGTATTTGACGTCCGGGGATGAATGCATTCTGGAACGGGGAAACAAGCTTGTTCATCAGCGGTTTGATTATGGACGTGAGAATCTTCGAGATAACCTTGTACGCTACGTTGCAAAGAGCAACGGGGCGAAAGTCCACAAGCTTTGATGGGTTCTCCTTCTTTGGAATCAAGGCTATGTTTGTGTGATTCAGCCGCGGAGGGAGACTCGCCTCAGTGAAGAAGCGCTGTACTATGTCAGTCAAGTCATGACCTAGCACATCCCAAAATTTTTGATACGCAAGTGCTGGTACTCCGTCGGGTCCGGGCGCCTTAGTAGGCCCCATGCTCGACACAATGAGTTTTATCTCTTCCATGCTCGGTACTGCTCCTGTCTGGTCGTTTTTGTCTTCCGAAATGGGGCTGTCCGATACTGTGAAAGATGGCTCCATTGGCTGCACTTCGTCATGTCCGAAGATAGATGAAAAGTAATTGATGAGGGCGTCTGTTATGCTCTTGCGGTCGGTCACCCAGCATCCATTGGGTAGGAGCAGGCTTCGAATTTCGTTCCGCCTTCTTCTGAGCGTGGCTTTGGCGTGAAAAAACTTCGTGTTTTTATCCCCGTCGCGTATCCATTGGCATTTTGCTCACCAGTAGGTCTCCTCAAGAGATAGGAGGTCGTTGATGTCATCATTGATCTTCCTCTCTTCATAAAGAGATTGCACAGTAGGCTCCATCTTTTGTACGTCGACGAGCCGTTCCTGGAGAGATGCAAGGCGAGCCTTGATATTCCCCTGCTTTCGATAGCTCCAACTACGACATTTGTTAAGAGTATACTGAATTTTTTGCAGGAAAGAAAAGTTTGTGTGTGTACCCGCTTCTTCCCAGGTGGATCTTAGCTTATCTCCAAAGGCGGGCTGCGCCGTCCAATATGCTTCGAAGCGTAATGGTCTCCTTCTGTGCAACAGAGTGTTTGAGGTATTGAGGAGTATCGGGGAGTGGTCGCTATTGATGCGAGGAAGAGAGGACACCATAGCATTTGGGAAGGTACAGCACCAAAGCGCATTTGCAAGCGCCCTGTCCAGACGCTCTCTGATATGGAAATCTGGACCTCTTCGATTTGACCATGTATATGCAGGCCCGGAGCACCCGAGGTCGATGAATCCACAATGGTTCAGTAGCTGGCGAAAGAGAGCAGCTGCGCGATGATCAAAACGCCCACCTCCTTGTTTCTCCTCTGGTGTCAGTGTGGCGTTGAAGTCGCCTATGCAGCACCACGGCCTATCAGAAGCGTCATACAGGTCTCTGATAGCAGCCCAGAGCTTCGGTCTATCGATTTCTTTGGACAGCCATAGGTACAAAGCAAGTTCCAAGCCGGCGTGTTATTTGTTGCTTGAATAGACAGTAGAATGAGATTTTGTGAAGAGAAAATGACTGTGGCCTTAGTCTCAGCTTCCCACCCCAGCCAGAGCCCGCCGGAGTGGCCTCTTGGGGGGACGGAAAAGAAATTTGGGTAGCCGAGTTGGGGGAGAGTGAGGGCGGTGTGGGCGGGGGATGACATGGTTTCTGAAAGGAAGAAGTGGGTGGCGTGTTTGGACTGTCGAGACATTTTTCGCACCTCGACAGTTCCAGACGAGGATGAACATTGACCTTGCAGCTTTTGGAGGTCAGCCGCCACGACCTGTTCATTAAGATTGGGGGAGGAGTAGTTTGTACATCGTTTGTTACTTGTCGTCGAGTCCGAAGTGGGTGAGGTTTGCCTCTTCTTGCCTCGAGGAGGAGCTGTGGTAGGGATCGATGCATGGATCTTTTTCCGAGCCAAGCGTTTCCATGATAGCTTCCGTGGGTTGACGAGCCGAGTAACGGCACCAGAGTCCTTTGGGACATGTATTGGGTTGATCGGGGGGGGGGGGGGGGGGGGGTGGGGAGGTTGCTGTTGGCCCCTCGAGGAATGATGTTGAGTTTGGATGGACTCGAGGGAAGAGTCTCGGAGGAGGAGTTTTGGTTCTTCTGGTGCTTGGGGGTGGCTTGTATTTGCTCTGATTGTGGTCCTCCGTCCCCCTCATCACAGTGGTTGTGGATGACGAGAGGCCCAGGCATGCTTGTCACTAACTGCTCGTCACCTTCAGTATCCATCATGTCACAGTGGTCCCATACTGCTGTATTCAGAGGTGGGTCGCATTTTTCATGCAATAGCGAGGGGAAGATTGGGACAGGAGCCACATGGACTAAAGTATCGTCACTGTCTGTCACATTTACACCTTCCTCGCCTTCCGTCACGGTGGAACTGGATACGTTTATTAAGGAAGGGGGCCTCCTCTGTGGGGGAATGTAACTCACTAGTTGGTTTTGATGTGTCTCGTCTCCTCCTTGAGTGACTGGATACCTCCGTTGTGCATTATCGGGGTTGGTTGACGAGTGTACTGGGATGTTCCTGTTCGGCATATCCCCATGTCGAGGTGGTTCTTCTCCCCCTTGGCCCGAGTATCCTCCCCTCCATGGGAAGACCCTGAGTGCCTCCGCTCGATATTCATCTTCCTTGATTCGGGGTTCAAGGCGCTCCTTTAACCTGAGTTTTTCCTCGTCTGTCCAGTCCTCTCCAATGAGGGACTCGAACCCCTCCCTCTCAGAGCAGTTCTGAATAGAATGACCAACTCTGGCGCAGAAAGAACATATAGGGGGAGGCGTTCGTATCTTACAGATACATGGGTAACATCGCACCCATCTATGTTCGTGGATATGCTCTTCTTGAGTGGTTTGGAGATATCAATGAGGATTTTGAGTCTAGCAAAGGTGCGCCATTGTTCTTCGTCTTCTTCTGTTATGGATCTAGGGGCTCCGATGGCTTCTGCTATCCTGGAGATCGCAATACGGTTGAGAAACTTGTTGGAGTGGGTGGGGTTCCCAACCTATGTGGAGAAGACCCCGGAGTGCGACGAGCGCCATTCGTGTGTCGAAGAAGCTCGGGAAGTAGGCGATGCGGAGTTGCTACTGCTGCTGCTGCTCCTAAGGGAGGTTCTGGACTGGGTCTGCCGAGTTCGGCCCGAACTCGGTCCCAGGCCGAGTTCTGGCCGAACTCGGTCTGGCCATTCCAGGATGTTGGCGTTAGGTGCTGGATGCCCGACACAGAGTTCTGGCCGAACTCTGTGTCGTCGGGGCAGATGCAGAAATTTGGGTGATTTTTCACCACTGGATCTAATCCAACGGTCCAGGTTGGTTGCGGGATTAGGGAGTTAAGTTGGAATTTTCCAACCCTAATTCATAACGCAACGTAACACAAGAAAGAGAGAGGAAGGAGGCAAGAGTGCCATTACAACTTCGGGAGAGAAGACGGAGGATTGAAGGTCGTTTTCGAAGGAGATCGTGTTTCGGGTAATCTCTACTCGTCGTTCTCGCTCTTCGTAGCCTTGTAATCATTGTTCTTACTTCCGAGTGTTGTGGGGATCCGATTTGGATCGGGAGGAGTTTGTAGAGGGTGTAATTCTTCTATTCCATTAGTGGAGGCTTCTCAGGATTGGACTCCGATCGTCCCGTGGTTTTTCCCGCAAGGGTTTTTCACGTCAAAAATTCTCCGTGTCTGCATGGATTGTTTTGTGTGGTTGTTTTTGGGTTCGTGCGTTGTATTGCTCGGTCCTCTCGCAGGTACTCTCCGGTTTGCGGAAATGTTTTCGCGCTTCTTTCCCAACAGAGTGGTATCAGAGCCAGGTTCTGGAATTCAGAAGGGTGTCAGGAGTTGACAGAAACCAGAGAGGAGAGATGGACGCGGAGCCGGTGCGCATGGTGAATCTTAATGGCACAAACTATCATTATTGGCGGAGCAAGATGAAGAATTTGCTGTTTGTCAAGAAGCTGCATCTACCCGTGTTTGCATCCGAGAAGCCCAGTGATAAATCCGATGAGGACTGGACATTCAAGCATATACAAGTGTGTGGGTACATACGGCAGTTTGTGGACGAAAACGTGTACGACCACGTTTGCCAATATTGAGCACGCGAAGACATTGTGGGATAAGCTGGAATCCTTGTATGCGAAGAAGACCGGGGTAAACAAGTTGTTCCTGATCCAAACGATGATGGGTCTGCGATACAAGGATGGGGCGTCTATTTCGGACCACTTGAGTGAGTTCCAGGGCGTGGTTGACCAGCTATCTTCTATGGGAGTCAAGTTCGACGACGAAGTTCAGGGACTGTGGCTGCTGTGTACTTTGCCAGACTCGTGGGAGATCGTACGAGTATTTATGATCGCTTCTGCTCCAGAGGGCGTGGTCAGTATGGAGTTTGCCAAGAGCGGGGTATTGAATGAAGAGATGCGGAGACGTTCTCAGGGCACTTCATCTACATCCTATCACTCAGAGGCATTAGTTTCAGAGAGCCGCGGAAGGGACAAAAGCAGGGGTCCAGGTGATGGCAGAGACAAGAGCAGGGGGAAGTCCAAGGGCCGTTACGAGGACTCAGAGTGTTATCATTGTGGTAAGAAGGGCCATATCAAGCGGAATTGTTTCGCTTGGAAGAGAGAGAAGAAGGGCGACAAGGGGAAGCAAGAAGAGAACACTACAGCGGCGGCCTCGATGCACGGAGGCGATGTGATCGTCGTAGGTGATGAGGTCATTACAAACCTCGCCTGCGATGACAATTCTTGGCTGGTGGACTCAGGGGCTTCAGCACATGTATCTCACAACAGGGCACTGTTTGTCACTTACACTACAGGCGACTGTGGAGTGTTGAAGATGGGCAACGGAGATGTGTCGAAGGCGGTTGCCGTTGGAGATGTACATTTGAGAACGAAGACGGGGCAGTTCTTGTTCTTAAGGATGTTCGTTATGTCCCTGATATCCGTTTCAACCTGGTATCGGTTAGAAGGTTGGATGACGAGGGATTCTTCAGTCTCTTCGGGAATAGTCAGTGGAAGCTTTCCAGAGGTTCGATGGTGATTGCCAGAGGAAGCAAGAAGTCCGGTCTCTACTATATGGAGGGAAGCGCACATGGGGCACAGGAGGTGAACGCAGTCAGTGATGCGTCTACCGAGTTGTGGCACAGGCGGCTCGGCCATATCAGCGAGAAGGGGATGAGCTACTTGGTGAACAGGAAGGTGATTTCGGGGCTCAAGTCTACAAAGTTGGAGAAGTGCACGCATTGTTTAGCTGGGAAGCAAAATAGGGTGTCTTTCCAAAGTCACCCAAGTTCGAGGAAGCCGGCGTTGCTCGAGTTGATTCACTCGGATGTCTGCGGTCCTATGAAGGTAAAATCTCTTGGTGGTGCTTCTTACTTTGTAACCTTTATTGATGACTGTTCCAGGAAGGTTTGGGTCTATGCCTTAAAGACCAAGGATCAGGTGCTGCCTACTTTCAAGGAGTTTCGGGCCTCTGTTGAAAAGGAGACGGGCAAGAAGTTGTTGTGTGTTCGGTCCGATAATGGCGGCGAATACATCAGTCCCTTTGATGCGTATTGCAGAGAGCAAGGGATACGACACCAGAAGACTCCGCCCAAGACACCTCAGCTCAATGGTGTAGCAGAGCGCATGAACAGGACACTGATGGAGAGGGTGCGGTATTTGCTGTCAAAAGCAAACTTGTCGGGCAGTTACTGGGGTGAGGCTCTTCTCACAGCTGCTTATATTATTAATTTATCTCCTAGTGCTCCTTTGCAGGGTGATGTGCCTGACAAAGTATGGTACGACAAAGAGCCGTCATACAATCACCTGCAGACGTTTGGTTGTAAGGCCTTCGTGCATGTACCGAAGGACGAGAGGACCAAACTTGAGCCGAAGACGAGGCGATGCGTCTTTGTCGGCTACGGTCGGGATGAGTTTGGCTATAGACTCTACGACCCGGTGGAAAGAAAGCTCTACAGAAGCAGGGACGTGGTGTTCGTCGAGGATCAGACCATGACCAACACTCAGGATTCCGAGACGCCTTCTGAGGCTGAGGAATTGCCTGAGTTAGAGTCATTTCGCTTCGAGCAGTTTCCAGAGGACATCGCAGAGGATCCAGTTATGGGGGAGCCAGTACATGGAGTAGCTCCCAACCTTGATCATCAGCCTGCTGATGGTGGTCAGGGTGTCCCTCAGGAGGATGAGCATGCCGGAGAGGCAGTTCCTGAAGGGGAGGAGGCTGTTGGTATACAGCCAGCACCAATGGCTCCACTGAGGAGGAGTGACAGGGATCGTCAACCATCTACGAGATACTCACCAGATGAGTATGTGCTATTGACTGACAGGGGAGAGCCTGAAAGTTTTGCAGAGGCTATGGAAGACGAACACAGGCATGAGTGGATGGAGGCTATGCAGGAGGAGATGAGTTTCTTGCACACCAATTCTACTTATGATCTAGTGCGGTTGCCAAAGGGCAAGAAGGCTTTGAAGAATCGATGGATGTTCAGAGTGAAGCAGACGGATGATGCTACTCGCCCTCGATACAAAGCAAGGCTGGTAGTCAAAGGCTACGGTCAGCGGAAAGGCGTGGATTATGATGAGATCTTTTCGCTTGTCGTCAAGCATTCGTCTATTCGGGTGGTGCTAGCATTAGCAGCCAGTCTCGACTTGGAGGTCGAGTAGATGGACGTGAAGACGACATTCCTCCACGGTGATCTTGAGGAGGAGTTGTACATGGAGCAGCCAGAGGGATTCTATGAGAAGGGCAAGTCACACTTGGTCTGCCGGTTGAGGAAGAGCTTGTATGGTCTGAAGCAGGCTCCGAGGCAGTGGTACAGGAAGTTTAAGTCGTTTATGGGGGAGCATGGTTATGCACGGACAACGTCGGATCACTGTGTATTTATGAGATATTTTGCCGATGATGATTTCATCATTTTATTACTCTATGTTGATGATATGCTATTAGTGGGTCGGAATGCCACTAGGATAGCGGAGCTGAAGCGCCAACTGGGCGCGGCCTTCTCTATAAAGGATTTGGGCGCAACAAACACTATTCTTGGGATGGAGATCAGTCGAGAGAGAGAGTCCAAGCTGCTACACTTGTCCCAAACGAAGTACATTCACCGGGTACTTCAGCATTTCGGGATGGACGGGTCGAAGAAAGTGAGTTGCCCCCTTGCGGCTCACTTTAAGCTCACTGAGGAGCAGTGTCCATCTACCGAGGACGAAAAGGAAGATATGGAGCAGGTTCCATATGCCTCAGCTGTGGGAAGCCTAATGTATGCCATGGTGTGTACGAGACCAGATATTGCTCATACAGTTGGTACGGTTAGCAGGTATCTATCAAATCCTGGAAGGGTACATTGGAGTGCGGTCAAGTGGATTCTACGATATCTTCAGGGCACTGCTGGTTGGAGACTTTTCTTTGGTGGTGACAAGCCGAAGCTGGTTGGGTATACCGACGCTGATATGGCTGGAGATGTAGACACGAGGCGATCGACTTCAGGCAACGTAATGATGTTTGCAGGAGGAGCGGTGTCGTGGTAGTCGCGGTTGCAGAAGTGTGTTGCCTTGTCAACAACGGAGGCGGAATACATTGCGGCGACGGAGGCTTGCAAGGAGCTGTTGTGGATGAAGAAGCTGTTGCAGGAAATGGGGCTGAAGCAAGAGCAATATACTTTGCTTTGCGACAGTCAGAGTGCTATTCACCTTGTGAAGAATCAGACGTTTCATAGCCGGTCCAAACACATCGAGACTCGGTATCATTGGATACGGAATGTGGTTGAGAAGAAGGACGCGGCACTTGAGAAGGTTCATACAGATGACAACGGAGCTGATATGTTCACGAAGATTCTACCAAGGGGAAGTTTGAGTACTGCAGGCAGGTCGTCGGGATGACGACATCCTCCCCATAGTTGTGAAGGGGGAGATTTGTTGGAGTGGGTGGGGTTCCCAACCTATGTGGAGAAGACCCCGGAGTGCGACGAGCGCCATTCGTGTGTCGAAGAAGCTCGGGAAGTAGGTGACGCGGAGTTGCTACTGCTGCTGCTACTCCTAAGGGAGGTTCTGGACTGGGTCTGACGAGTTCGGCCCGAACTCGGTCCCAGGCCGAGTTCTGGCCGAACTCGGTCTGGCCATTCTAGGATGTTGGCGTTAGGTGCTGGATGCCCGACACAGAGTTCTGGCCGAACTCTGTGTCGTCGGAGCTGATGCGGAAATTTGGGTGATTTTTCACCATTGGATCTAATCCAACGGTCCAGGTTGGCTGTGGGATTAGGGAGTTAAGTTGGGATTTTCCAACCCTAATTCATAACGCAACGTAACACAAGAAAGAGAGAGGAAGGAGGCAAGAGTGCCATTACAACTTCGGGAGAGAAGACGGAGGATTGAAGGTCGTTTTCGAAGGAGATCGTGTTTCGGGTAATCTCTACTCGTCGTTCTCGCTCTTCGTAGCCTTGTAATCATTGTTCTTACTTCTGAGTGTTGTGGGGATCCGATTTGGATCGGGAGGAGTTTGTAGAGGGTGTAATTCTTCTATTCCATTAGTGGAGGCTTCTCAGGGTTGGACTCCGATCGTCCCGTGGTTTTTCCCGCAAGGGTTTTCCACGTCAAAAATTCTCTGTGCCTGCGTGGATTGTTTTGTGTGGTTGTTTTTGGGTTCGTGCGTTGTATTGCTCGGTCCTCTCGCAGGTACTCTCTGGTTTGGGGAAAAGTTTCCGTGCTTCTTTTCCAACAAAACTTTGGAGGGATCTTATGAATCTGGACCCAGAAATCCGCCATATTGAATTTGTATTCTTCTGGAAGCTTCCCTAGATCAACTTTCTCGTTCGCGAGGAGGTCATCGTTGATGCTCCACGGTGCTTCAAGGATAATACGATTCACGTCACCCGGGGAGTCAAACTTCGCCATATACGATCCTGCTTCAATGTCAAGATCCGAGATTTGGATAGGGGTAGTAATCTTCCATAACTTGGATAGGATGGCTGCTAGCACTGGCCGAGAGAACCGCCCTTGAGTAGGGTTTGATGGCTAGGATGATGCCCATTGGGGGTTGATCGAGCTTTCCCTTGCCGTTAGGGAGATGACGCCCGCTGGCCCCTGGAGGCTTAAGAGAGAGAGAGATCATCTTCTCCACCACATCCCTATATGAGGACATGGTTGTTGCTTGGACAGAGTGAAGGGAGGGGGACGGGTTAGACTGGGTTGAGAGAGGGAGGAGGAGAGGTAGGGTTTAGGAGCGGCAAACCCTAGGGGTTTGGTTCATCGCAAACCCTAAGGGTTTGGAGGAGTCTCCGAGATAGGGATGATTAGCGTTATTACTTTCTATAAAAATAAAATAAAACATAGGAGTGATCAATATAATTAGTTTCAAAGTAGAGTTAGTGTGATAAGTAGTAAACGTAGGAGTACTCATCGTAAAATGCCCTCTTCTGAGCAGGTTGAAGCATCTGTTGGGAAAGAAGCGCAGAAACCTTTCCCTAAACCGGAGAGTACCTGCGAGAGGAACGAGCAATACAAACGCATGAACCCAAAAACAACCACACAAAACAATCCACGCAGACACAGAGAATTTTTGACGTGGAAAACCCTTGCGGAAAAAACTACGGGACGATCGGAGTCCAACCCTGAGAAGCTTTCACTAATGGAATAGAAGAATTACACCCTCTACAAACTCCTCCCGATCCAAATCGGATTCCCACAACACTCAGAAGCAAGAACAATGATTACAAGGCTACGAAGAGCGAGAACGACGAGTAGAGATTACCCGAAACACGATCTCCTTCGAAAACGACCTTCAATCCTCCGTCTTCTCTTCCGAAGTTGTAATGGCACTCTTGCCTCCTTCCTCTCTCCAAGTTGTGTTACTTTGCGATATGTTGCCTCCTGAGTTAGGGTTTGGAAATCTCAACTTAACTCCCTAATCCCGCAACAAACCTGGACCGTTGGATTAGATCTAGTGGTGAAAAATCACCCAAATTCCCGCATCAGCCCCGACGACACAGAGTTCGGCCAGAACTCTGTGTTGGGCATCCAGCACCTACTCGCCAAATCCTGGAGCAGCCAGACCGAGTTCGGCCAGAACTCGGCCTGGGACCGAGTTCGGGCCGAACTCGGCAGGCCCAGGTCAGAACCTCCCTTAGGAGCAGCAGCAGCAGTAGCAACTCCGCGTTGCCTACTTTCCGAGCTTCTTCGACATACGAACGGCGCTCGTCGCACTCCGGGGTCTTCTCCACATAGGTTGGGAACCCCACCCACTCCAACAAATCTCCCCCTTTACAACTATGGGGAGGATGTCGTCATCCCGACGACCTGCCTGCAGTACTCAAACTTCCTCCTAGGTAGAATCTTCGTGAACATATCAGCTCCGTTGTCATCTGTATGAACCTTCTCAAGCGCCACGTCCTTCTTCTTAACCACATCCCGTATCCAATGATACCGAGTCTTGATGTGCTTGGACCGGCTATGAAACGTCTGATTCTTCACAAGGTGGATAGCACTCTGACTGTCGTAAAGCAAAGTATACTGCTCTTGCTTCAGTCCCATTTCCTGCAGCAGCTTCTTCATCCACAGCAACTCCTTGCAAGCCTCCGTCGCCGCAATGTACTCTGCCTCTGTCGTCGACAAGGCAACACACTTCTGCAACCGCGACTGCCACGACACTGCTCCTCCCGCAAACATTATCACGTAGCCCGAAGTCGATCGCCTCGTGTCTACATCTCCAGCCATATCAGCGTCTGTATACCTAACCAGCTTTGGCTCGTCACCACCAAAAGAAAGTCTCCAACCAGCAGTGCCCTGAAGATAACGTAGAATCCACTTGACCGCACTCCAATGTACCCTTCCAGGATTTGAAAGATACCTGCTAACTGTACCAACTGCATGAGCAATATCTGGCCTCGTACACACCATGGCATACATAAGGCTCCCCACAGCTGAGGCATATGGAACCCGCTCCATATCTTCCTTTTCGTCCTCGGTAGATGGACACTGCTCCTCAGTAAGCTTAAAGTGAGCCGCGAGGGGAAAACTCACTTTCTTCGACCCGTCCATCCCGAAACGCTGAAGTACCCGGTGAATGTACTTCTTTGGGACAAGTGTAGCAGCTTGGACTCTCTCTCTCGGCTGATCTCCATCCCAAAAATAGTCTTTGCTGCGTCCAAATCCTTCATAGAGAAGGCCGCGCCCAATTGGCGCTTCAGCTCCGCTATCCTAGTGGCATTCCGACCCACTAATAGCATATCATCAACATAGAGCAACAAAATGATAAAATCATCCTCGGCAAAATACCTCACAAATACACAGTGGTCCGACGTCGTCCGTGTATAACCATGCTCCCCCATAAACGACTCGAACTTCCTGTACCACTGCCTCGAAGCCTGCTTCAGACCATACAAGCTCTTCCTCAACCGGCAGACCAAATGTGACTTGCCCTTCTCACAGAATCCCTCTGGCTGCTCCATGTATAACTCCTCCTCAAGATCACCGTGGAGGAATGCCGTCTTCACGTCCATCTTCTCGACCTCCAAGTCGAGACTGGCTGCTAATGCTAGCACCACCCGAATAGACGAATGCTTGACGACAGGTGAAAATATCTCATCATAATCCACGCCTTTCCGCTGACCGTAGCCTTTGACTACCAGCCTCGCTTTGTATCGAGGGCGAGTAGCATCATCCGTCTGCTTCACTCTAAACACCCATCGATTCTTCAAAGCCTTCTTGCCCTTTGGCAACCGCACCAGATCATAAGTGGAATTGGTGTGCAAGGAACTCATCTCCTCCTGCATAGCCTCCATCCACTCCTGCCTGTGTTCGTCTTCCATAGCCTCTGCAAAACTTTCGGGCTCTCCTCCGTCAGTCAATAGCACATACTCATTCGGTGAGTATCTCGTAGATGGTCGACAATCTCTGTCACTCCTCCTCAAAGGTACCACTGGTGCTGGCTGTATACCGACAGTCTCCTCCTCTTCAGGAACTGCCTCTCCGGCATGCTCATCCTCCTGAGGGACACCCTAACCACCATCAGCAGGCTGATGATCAAGGTTGGGAGCAACTCCATGTACTGGCTCCCCCATAACTGGATCGTCTGCGATGTCCTCTGGAAACTGCTCGAAGCGAAATGACTCTAACTCAGGCAATTCCTCAGCCTCAGAAGGCATCTCAGAATCCTGAGTGTTGGTCATGGTCTGATCCTCGGCGAATACCACGTCCCTGCTTCTGTAGAGCTTTCCTTCCACTGGGTCGTAGAGTCTATAGCCAAACTCATCCCGACCGTAGCCGACAAAGACGCATCGCCTCGTCTTCGGCTCAAGTTTGGTCCTCTCGTCCTTCGGTACATGCATGAAGGCTTTACAACCAAATGCCCGCAGGTGATTGTATGACGGCTCTTTGTCGTACCATACTTTGTCAGGCACATCACCCTGCAAAGGAGCACTAGGAGACAAATTAATAATATAAGCAGCTGTGAGAAGAGCCTCACCCCAGTAACTGCCCGACAAGTTTGCTTCTGACAGTAAACACCGCACCCTCTCCATCAGTGTACTGTTCATGCGCTCCGCTACACCATTGAGCTGAGGTGTCTTTGGCAGAGTTTTCTGGTGTCGTATCCCTTGCTCTCTGCAATACGCATCAAAGGGACCGATGTATTCGCCGCCATTGTCGGACCGAACACACAACAACTTCTTGCCCGTCTCTCTTTCAACAGAGGCCTGAAACTCTTTGAAAGTAGGCAGCACCTGATCCTTGGTCTTTAAGGCATAAACCCAAACTTTCCTGGAACAGTCATCAATAAAGGTTACAAAGTAAGAAGCACCACCAAGAGATTTTACCTTCATAGGACTGCAGACATCCGAGTGAATCAACTCGAGCAACGCCGGCTTCCTCAAACTTGGGTGACTTTGGAAAGACACCCTATTTTGCTTCCCAACTAAACAGTGCGTGCACTTCTCCAACTTTGTAGACTTGAGCCCCGGAATCACCTTCCTGTTCACCAAGTGGCTCATTCCCTTCTCGCTGATATGGCCGAGCCGCCTGTGCCACAACTCGGTAGACGCATCACTGACTGCGTTCACCTCCTGTGCCCCCTGTGCGCTCCCCTCCATATAGTAGAGACCGGACTTCTTGTTTCCTCTGGCAATCACCAACGAACCCCTGGAAAGCTTCCACTGACTGTTCCCGAAGAGACTGAAGAATCCCTCGTCATCCAACCTTCCAACCGACACCAGGTTGAAACGGATATCAGGGACATGACGAACATCCTTGAGAACAAGAACCGCACCCATCTTCGTTCTCAAATGCACATCTCCAACGGCAACCGCCTTCTACACATCTCCGTTGCCCATCTTCAATACGCCACAGTCGCCTGTCGTGTAAGTGGCAAACAGTGCCCTGTTGTGAGATACATGTGCTGAAGCCCCTGAGTCCACCAGCCAAGAATTGTCATCGCAGGCGAGGTTAGTAATGACCTCATAACCTACGACGATCACATCGCCTCCATGCATCGAGGCCGCCGCTGTAGTGTTCTCTTCTTGCTTCCCCTTGTCGCCCTTCTTCTCTCTCTTCCAAGCGAAACAGTTCCGCTTGATGTGGCCCTTCTTACCACAATGGTAACACTCTGAGTCCTCGTAACGACCCTTGGACTTCTCCCTGCTCTTGTCTCTGCCACCACCTGGACCCCTGCTTTTGCCCCTTCCGCTGCTCTCTGAAACAAGTGCCTCTGAGTGGTGGGATGTGGATGAAGTGCCCTGAGAACGTCTCCGCATCTCTTCATTCAACATCCCGCTCTTGGCAAACTCCAGACTGACTACGCCCTCTGGAGCAGAAGCGATCATAGATACTCGTACGGTCTTCCACGAGTCTGGCAAAGTACACAGCAGCCATAGTCCCTGAACTTCGTCGTCGAACTTGACTCCCATAGAAGATAGCTGGTCAACCACGCCCTGGAACTCACTCAAGTGATCCGAAATAGACGTCCCATCCTTGTATCGCAGACCCATCATCGTTCGGATCAGGAACAACTTGTTTACCCCGGTCTTCTTCGCATACAAGGATTCCAGCTTATCCCACAATGTCTTCGCGTGCTCAATATTGGCAACGTGGTTGTACACGTTCTCATCAACAAACTGCCGTATGTACCCACACACCTGTATGTGCTCGAATGTCCAGTCCTCCTCGGATTTATCACTGGGATTCTCGGATGCAAATACGGGTAGATGCAGCTTCTTGACAAATAGCAAATCTTTCATCTGCTCCGCCAATAATGATAGTTTGTGCCGTTCAGGTTCACCATGCGCACCGGCTTCGCGTCCATCTCTCCTCTTTGGTTTCTCTGTCAACTCCTGACACCCTTCTGAATTCCAGAACCTGGCTCTGATACCACTATGTTGGGAAAGAAATGCGGAAACCTTTCCCCAAACCGGAGAGTACCTGCGAGAGGACCGAGCAATACAAACGCACGAACCCAAAAACAACCACACAAAACAATCCATGCAGACACAGAGAATTTTTGACGTGGAAAACCCTTGCGGGAAAAACCACGGGACGATCGGAGTCCAACCCTGAGAAGCCTCCACTAATGGAATAGAAGAATTACACCCTCTACAAACTCCTCCCGATCCAAATCGGATCCCCACAACACTCAGAAGCAAGAACAATGATTACAAGGCTACGAAGAGCGAGAACGACGAGTAGAGATTACCCGAAACACGATCTCCTTCGAAAACGACCTTCAATCCTCCGTCTTCTCTTCCGAAGTTGTAATGGCACTCTTGCCTCCTTCCTCTCTCCAAGTTGTGTTACTTTGCGATATGTTGCCTCCTGAGTTAGGGTTTGGAAATCCCAACTTAACTCCCTAATCCCGCAACAAACCTGGACCGTTGGATTAGATCCAGTGGTGAAAAATCATCCAAATTCCCGCATCAGCCCCGACGACACAGAGTTCGGCCAGAACTCTGTGTCGGGCATCCAGCACCTACTCGCCAAATCCTGGAGCAGCCAGACCGAGTTCGGCCAGAACTCGGCCTGGGACCGAGTTCGGGCCGAACTCGGCAGGCCCAGGCCAGAACCTCCCTTAGGAGCAGCAGCAGCAGTAGCAACTCCGGGTCGCCTACTTCCCGAGCTTCTTCGACATACGAACGGCGCTCGTCGCACTCCGGGGTCTTCTCCACATAGGTTGGGAACCCCACCCACTCCAACAGCATCATGGACCCGACTGGAGCGGGTTGTACCAATATGGAGATTTCTTCCTTGCACATCAACGACTAGCGATCATCGATCCTGCCTCCGGTGATCAGCCCCTTTATAACGAGGACAAAACAGTTGTCGTGACGGTAAACTTGTCCGATATGCCATGAAATGATATAACCTTTCTTCCTTGAGTTTGCTTTTACAAATATTTCTTTTTATTGATATTTCAAACAATTTCCATGAGCTTCACTTAATAACAGGTAAATGGAGAAATCTACAACCACGAAGATCTTAGACGACACTTGACTAATCACACTTACAGGACAGGAAGCGATTGCGAAGTTATTGCTCATCTGGTGAGCAAATCTATATATAGCTTCTTAATTTGCCAAGTAGCAAGCTGAACTAGTCCATCTTAATTTCTGTGTCTCTGACATTAATAACTTCGTACTTTAACATCCTTCAATTGAAATTTTGTGTTTGTTTCAGTACGAAGAGCATGGAGAAGAATTTGTAGACATGTTGGATGGGATGTTCTCCTTCGTGCTACTCGATACTCGAAACAATTGCTTCATAGCTGCTCGAGACGCTATCGGGATCACGCCACTATACATTGGCTGGGGACTCGATGGTACTGTACAACACTATTTCTGGCTTTGATTTGGTCTGTTGAAATTATAGTAACAGGACACTGAATTTGTCGAAAATTGTTTTTTCGTACTAAGGCTCTGTCTGGATATCATCGGAGATGAAAGGACTAAACGATGACAACACTTTGAGGTCTTCCCCCCTGGGCACCTGTTTTCTAGCAGAGCAGGCGGCTTCAAGCGGTGGTACAACGCACTCTGGTACTCTGAGGCTGTTCCATCGACTCCTTACGATCCCCTTGTTCTGAGGAAGGCATTTGAGAATGTACGCTTTTCGTTGTCAACCAACCATCATAGACTGTATTGCTAAGTGAAAATTTTATGTTAATTATATCAGTATGTTGATTGCATTCATGCAGGCTGTGATCAAGAGGCTCATGACGGATGTTCCGTTTGGAGTCCTTTTATCTGGTGGTCTCGATTCATCGTTGGTTGCTGCAGTTACAGCACGCCACTTGGCAGGAACCAAAGCTGCTGAGCAATGGGGTTCTCAGCTTCATTCCTTTTGTGTCGGCTTAGAGGTCTACTACTGAGAGCTACAGAATATCGTCTTCTATATGTCTCAAACTCAACATAGGACACCAAGTATACTTCTACAGTTGATCACTTTCCTCCTTCTTGCAGGGTTCACCAGATTTGAAGGCAGCAAAGGAGGTTGCCAAGTATTTGGGCACTGTTCACCATGAGTTCCACTTCACAGTTCAGGTATGAAAGAAATTCCGAATTAGTTATCTTGATCAGGTTCTTATTAGAATGAAATGAAAGTATAAAAAGGAAATAATCAAACTTATTGGTTATACGAATGATGCTAGGATGGAATTGATGCAATTGAGGATGTAATTTACCACATCGAGACATACGATGTAACGACAATCAGGGCAAGCACTCCTATGTTCCTCATTTCCCGCAAGATCAAGTCGTTAGGGGTGAAGACGGTGATCTCTGGCGAAGGTTCGGACGAGATCTTTGGAGGGTACCTCTATTTCCACAAGGCACCTAACAAGGAAGAGTTCCACAAAGAAACATGTCGCAAGGTTATTCGACATTATTTCTTCGACAGAGATTTATGTGCGCTGTTCAGAATTCATTTATGCGTAAACTAACTTGAATTTGTCGCTGCTTCTAGATAAAAGCACTCCACCAGTATGATTGTTTGAGGGCAAACAAGGCAACCTCTGCGTGGGGGCTCGAAGCTCGTGTACCATTCCTAGATAAAGAGCTCATCAATGTCGCTATGAGCATTGATCCTGAATGGAAAATGGTATGCCAAAAGAACTCAAATCCTTTGGGTAATTAATTAATACAGCAAAACTTCTGAAAGAATTCAACTAATTTGAATCAGATAAATCCTGATCTCGGTCGGATTGAGAAGTGGGTGTTGAGGAAGGCTTTTGATGACGAGAAGAATCCATATCTTCCAAAGGTTAGACATAGTACTTGTAATTATGATACTATTGATACAAGCAAGCATCATGTACAACTTACTTAGAAATGTATATATTTTGTACCTCTGCTGCAGCATATTCTCTACAGGCAGAAAGAGCAGTTCAGCGACGGCGTCGGGTATAGCTGGATAGACGGACTGAAAGCTCATGCAGCAAAACATGTAACTAGCTAGTATTAAAATTCCTTATGATTTCATCTACACAAGTCCAATGTCCAACTTCTTCATGTTCGTCGCTAAAACTGATGCCCACCAATTCTCTTCCACTGCGCGCAGGTGACTGATAAAATGATGCTAAATGCCAAGCACATCTATCCCCACAATACACCTACTAGCAAAGAGGGGTACTACTACAGGATGATCTTTGAAAGATTCTTCCCTCAGGTGAATCGCTAAGGAAGTAGTTACCAGTAGTTCTTAGCTGAAATTTAGTTGTGAAAGGATGCTAATTAATTCTGATCGATGCTGCAGAATTCGGCACGGTTGACTGTTCCTGGTGGTCCTAGTGTGGCTTGCAGCACCGCCAAAGCCATCGAGTGGGATTCTCAGTGGTCGAACAATATCGATCCCTCCGGCAGAGCTGCGGTAGGTGTGCATGACTTGGCCTACGATCCGCTCCTTTCTCCTCCTCTTGCCGCTGGGAAGGGCATGGCCAAGATCATCAACAAGAAGCCCAAGATGGTGGAAGTTACCGCACCTGGGTTTATTATTACTACCTGATTTTTGCTCCATTTCCGAATGTAAATCTAACACCTAATCTATCAGTCATTGGTGTGTGTATTATGATACTAGTTTGAAATGTAAGCTATAATCCATCAGTCATAGATGTGTCTACTATGATACTAGTTTGGAATTGAAGTTAATGGGAGAAATTGTGTTCCAATGACTAGGTGTGTAGTTAATTTGACCTAGCTACGATGGATAGGAAGTTTGTGTACTTAATTTGAATGGAGAATCATGAGTTTTTTTTTCCTTCTCAGAACTGGTTCCAGTTTTCATTAAAAAGATACATATATATAGGAAAAAAAAGGTTGTGAAGCCTTAACCCCATATATATGAAGAAGATGTTTCCGTGATTCAACCAGCATCCTCCATGATGTAAGCAGCAAGTCCTACCGTCACATCATCCTGTAAGTACTGTCACGTCAAGCATCAATCATCCCGTGGAACACCATATAACATATGAAAATAAAGGTAAATTATAAGGACACAGCCTTTTTTTATCATGGCTGCCCAAGTGACAGTTTTCCATTAATTACAAGTTTGCCACCGAAAAAATTACTCAGGGCTATCCAAGTGGTAGGTATAAAAGATAAGTCTTATAATTTTTGTTTTCTTCCCCACTCTCCATTCCTAAGAAGAAGAAGAACAAGAAGAACAAGAAGAACAAAAAGAAGAAAAAAAAGAACAAGAACAACAAGAACATCAATTTTTGCAAACCTAGTTTATTTTGATTTTTTTCTCTCTTCTAATTTCTCAGATCTATTTCTCCAAACCCTACTTTATTTTTTTTCTTCTTGTTTGGGCATTGTGGATGAAACCCTAGTTGTAGAAGAAATTGGTTTATCAAATCTATCAAATCTATTAATCTATTAGTCTATTAACCATTTTTTCTTTATTAATAGAAAAATTATGCATGAAATCCTAGTTGTAGAAGAAAACTATGGAAGAAATCCTAGTTGTAGAATAATTGGGTTCATATCAGGACTGCCACAATTTCTGACAGTCCTAAAAGTATTGAGGACTGCCAGAAATTGTGGCAGTCTTGAAATAGACTCGATGTACAACAGGACTGTCACAATTGCTGGCAGTCCTAGAAGTAATGAGGACTGCCAAAAATTGTGGCAGTCTTGAAATAGACTCGATGTACAACAGGACTGCCACAATTTTTAGCAGTCCTAGAAGTAATAAGAACTGCCAGAAATTGTGGCAGTCCTGAAAGGGACATGCTCTACAACAGGACTGCCACAATTTCTGGCAATCCTAGACATATTGAGGACTGCCAGAAATTGAAGCAGTCCTGAAAGGAACTTGCTGTATAGCAAGTTCCTTTCAGGACTGCCACAATTTCTGGCAGTCCTAAAGTCGACATTCCCGAATGAAAAAAAACATGTTAGGGTTTATTTCAATCTTGATAATAGAGTGAAATATGCATTTTAGGATTTATTTCCATGCATTCTTTGTGAGGAAAGAAGTATTTAACCTTTATTTTCATACATTTTAGGGTTTATTTAATTTTTTGGGTGCCATCGAAATTGGGAAAGAGAAGGAAACTAGGATTTTAATGGAGATGGTGATGATGGAAATGGTGGAGAAGAAGAAGATGATGATGATGAGAAAAAAACTAAGGTTTTGATGAAGATGTGAGAAAGAAAATGGTGGAGAAGAAGAAGCTGGATAGAAGAAGAAGAAGAAAGCTAGGGTTTGTGAAGAGAGAGAGTGAAATTTAGAAATGAGAGTAATTTTTTTGGTTTGGGGGGCTGTGGGCTTTGGACAGCCCCCTGAGTGGAATATTTTGATAGCCCTAGTAAAAGTTTCTCCCAACCTGGCTAGCCCTAATCCTGGCCAGCCCCGATCAAAAAAGTATGTGCCCTTATAATTAGCCAAAATAAATGATGATATCATCCAGTTTCATAATCTGAAAAATATATTCAATGTACTCTCCGCGTCAAGTTATGTATTAGGTTGAGCGGCCTAAAATCCGTCCTGGCCCTGATAAACGGGCCGGCACAACCCTGCCTACTCCTCCTCCAGTTTCGAACTGGGTTTAATGCATAGACCCGCAGGTTCGGACCGGTCTGGCTCGGCTTCCCAACCGGTCTGAGAATGGTCGACCCGGCCTAGGCGGTGACCCAGTCAGGCCTGGTCCCAGGCCAGGGTCGACCAGGTTATTCCCTCTTGAGCCCACCGCACGGTTAAATTATAATGATGGATTGTTTTACGATTGTACCCCTATTAACCATTTGGTAAATGTTTCGGAGAATTATTTGTTAGAAATTTATTGTGTCATGTCGATTCATGGGGTGAAGAACATAAATTAAATTGTGGAAGCGTACCTGAATCCATTGCTAGGCTTGATAGATCTTGAAGCGGTCGTCCTTTTGTGGGGTTCGATCTTCCAACTTGCTACGACCCTTAATGACAAAGAAGAATCCGAATCCATTGTCTCTCTCTTTCTGTTGATGGGGATGCATAAGAGAAAAAGAGAAAACTTCTCTTTGGTGGCCGTATATATAAGTTGGGGACCATAGCCGTAATGAATACATATATTTATATGTTTTGATATTACTAATTTGGTCCCTCATCAAATTAGAATTATCTCCGGTATCTACACATTAATTCCATGACAATTATACCCTTAAGCCAATTTTCAAATAGACCACTTTAATTTGACTTAATTATTTAGATAGCCTAACACAATTAATTTTACATGTGTGGCCCCATATTATTGAATAATTCAACAATCTCCCACCGGACCACATATGTAACCTTATAATTGTGTTAACCTTAGTGAGCTCATAAATTGCTATCTTAATCCTTAGGGTATATCCAGACAATCTCGTCCATTAACCATATCAACATAGGATCAAAGCGGCATTCGTCACATATAGCGTAACTAAATCATCAATGGTCAAATATACCAATATAGCTAAACGACATAGATCAATCATGGATGCATAGCATAGAAATTACATGCAATGTGATCAATACATGTCTATTTCCAACCGGTCCTCCTTAACTTTAGTGAGATCAAATACTTTAACATAATAAAAACAGAATGAACTGAATTTTTCATATATATGACCAGATAAATATCCAAAATACTTTAATACATAAATGTGTCCAAAACCAAATAGCACCCAAATATATAAAATACAAGCTCCGACTGTATTGTCATATTCTAATTAAGATAACACCTATATGAGCAGTATGCTCATGAAAGACCCTGGATGATAATGCTTTTGTGAGCGGATCCGCTAACATGGAGTTTGTCCTAATGTGCTATATGGACACTTTTATTATTCTGAATTCTTTCCTTCACAACTAGAAATTTTATGTCAACATCCTTTGACTTATACAAGTTCTTGTTGTTTTTAGAATACAGTACTGCTAATTTATTGTCACACCATAATTTTATGTGGTCTTATAATACAGTACTGTAGGTGCAGCCTTGTGACAAAATTTTGCAACTATATTTTCTGAATAGATGTCTAACAACATGTTATAAACCTTGTTACCATGGTAGAAGAAATTATGAGTGCATGTTTGACACTAATCTAAAATATATCTCCACCAATCAACATAACCTGATATGGATCTCCTGCTGTGTTGGCATCCAGCAAAATCGGAGTCGGAATACCTTATGATCTCCAAAATTATCTGAACTCCTACAAAGAGAATATACTTTATTGTTCTCTATTAATTACTTAAGTAGTTTAGCTGCTACCCAATGATCCATCTAAATATCTGCCTAACATCCTAATATGTACGCAATCTCCTGACGCGTACATACTTGAGCATACATTAGACTCCCTACAACTGATCATGAAGGAAAAATTTATTATATTTTCTTAGTTTTAAGGCTAACATTAGGACACTTGATTGCGACCGAATTTGTCTTCTTTAACGAGAGGTGTCACCTGGTTTGCATTGAATACTTTAATCAATATACAAAACCAGAAAAATAATTTTACTCCCACTGAATTTGTGATATACACAATCTTCAACAACGTTAACCTCAAAACCAAACGAGATAACAACTTGGTAAAATTTATAGTACCACTGATGAGAAGCTTGCTTGAGTCCATAAATGGATTTTGTCAATTTGCAAACCATATTATTTAGATCTTTCGACACAAAGTTTTCTGGCTGCACCATATAAATAGTTTTGTCAATGTTACCATTGAGAAACGCCGTTTTGACATCCATTTGATGTAACTCAAGATCAAAATGTATAACATGTGCTATATGATTGTTTTAAAGGAGTTTTTCAAAGATACCGAAGAGAAAAAACTCTTTAAAATCAATCCCAAAATTTTGAGTAAAGTCACTAGTTACAAGACATACTTTATACCTCTCCACATGACCCTTTGAATCCTTCTTGGTTCTAAATATCCATTTGCAACCAATGGATTTCATACCTTTTGGTAATGGGACAAGTTCTTAAACTTTATTGTCTTGCATGAACTTATACTCATTATTTATTGTATCAATCCACTTTGAGAACTGGAACTTTCGATGGCCTGATGGAAGTTGATTAGATCATCTTTCAGTATCCACAGTCTTTCTCACGTTCCTAGAGAAATATGACAATATTATCCAAAATTATATTTCTCCTTTCTCTGGTGGACCATCTTAATATTACCGATTCTTGAGGTTGTTGAGTTTGTTCCTTAGGAATAATTACCTTATCTTGAATGGGGTGCCGCTACGTTGTCGTTGTTAAGGTATCTAAACAACGACTTATAGAGGTAATTCGACATTGTCTTATTGAGACTCCGAATTCACTTCTTGATCATGACACAGGTATAGAATCCTACACATTGTCAAAAGTGATAGTAGGAATCGTAATTGATTCATTCTCAAAGATAATGATCCTGACTTTATTTTTCCCCCAAACTCAACATCCTCAAAAAATATTACACTTCTCGTCTCAAATTTTTTTTTAGTGTGGGATTGTATAATTATCAACCCCTTGATCTGTAGCATAACCAATAAAGTAGCTGCTTATTTAACTTTGGTCTGTCTTTCCATTACACATTTAATATAAACGTTAAAGTCTATAAAATCAATAGAATCCCAATCTCATCAGACACAAATCGTTCGCTCTATTTCTAAAGAAGTGACCTAATGCTTATGTCATAATGAGGCTAAAAAATATATTATTAATTTTGCGTTTAGTACCACATGACTTCACTTGCAAGGTTTCATTATAAGATGCAATAGTTTCAACTGAATATAGGTTATCAAAAACTTTAGGGAACCGTTACCAATAATATTTAAAATTTAAAGATAGACTGAACTTATTATTTCCAAATGAACAATGATAACCAGATTTGTCCATTAAGGAAACTGAAACTGAATTTCGTCTAAAATACGGTACAATAAAAGTGTCTATCAAATCCAAATAATAATCGGTTCCTAAAAATAACCTAAAATTTCCTATTGCTTTCACTTCTACCGAATTGTCGTCACCCACATAGATGTATCTTTCACCATCGATTGACTTTCGGTAACTCAGGCAACCTTGCCGAGAACATTAATGTGGGTAGTTCCACCAGAATCTAACTACCATGAGTTTCTTGGTACTAAATCTAAATTAACCTCAGAACAGATCAAATTTAGAAATGTACTTTTCTTTATACGCCATGCGTGGTACTTTATACATTTCTTCCTTATGTGTGCTGTCTTATCACAAAAGAGCAACCCTTCGTTTTATATTGTTGTTTCTTTCGATCTGGACCCTTAGCAGCTATTGTATTCATTTTATTTTGCCCTTAAAGTTTATCCTATTAAAAATGAAAATTAAAATCTTATTGGCAGATATTTTAATAACATTAACTGTAAAGAGAACAAAGCAACAAAATCAAACATGCTCTAACAAATAACCAAAGCGTAAAATATAGTCAAACAAATTCAAATAATGGTGAACCCCATCTCAAGATACCTAGTACATCATTAATATCAAGTCTTTGGACAGTGATATTAACTGCAAGTGGTATTCTTGGTGTAATGATCAAACTTTGACAATATGTCATGTCAAATAATAAGCCTATCATTGGATCGGGTTATTATTCACATGTAAACCGTATAATTGTCACACATTTATCACCACAAGTATGTGTACAATTCGGCCAAGTATTAACCTTCCTTTGGGCCGACTAATACTCGCATGAATTTACACACACAAACATCTAACATCCCTCATAGACTATCTACGCAAGAGAGGTCACTTTGGCGACATCTTGTTTCAATGGGTCTATTTAGAATACTAGACGACTATTGCTAGTTACAAAAGGCACAAAAAAAATTTGAATGTTGACTAAATTTTACAAAACCGAATCATGTCCAAAACTTTACATACATGCATAATTAAAACATTACAACTCAAATAAGATAATCATAAGCATGTGAATCTTTTTACATGATTCAAACAAATATTCTTAATTTGACTAAACTGAGCATTGTCACCATAATAAAATTTACGTAATATTTTACTGAAGATATGGACCAATAGATTGCTTCAAATAATCCATAAATTTTATATTAAAATAATCTGCTGAAGAAATATACGCCAATAGATTACATCAAATATATGACTTAGAACATAAATTTATTGGAAACTAAATTTATGCCAAACATAAAATTGTCTATATTTTATTCCAATTTGTCCTCCAATGATCAACTTAGATTGGAAAACACTCTAAATTGAGTAACACAAAATATCTATCAACATGAGTAATTGGAATCTAACCGACATTCCATATTATCACATGTCCAGCAATAAGCATATTCATGCATATTTAATATAATGGAGAATTTCTACGGTCATTATCACATGCGTCCATATTTAATAATTAAGCATGAACTGAGAGATCATTAATGTACATAAATTATGAATTCTATCAAGATTTTCTTAATATGGCAATCAAATCAACGAAGGATTGACAACAAATCAATGTACTTACAAGCAATGGAGAACCATGTATACAAAAAATAAAATAAATAAATTATGATGTGCAAACATGTTAGAACAATTGTTTATGTACGGAAACAATTCAGAAGTAGAAGACAAGATCCCAATAGTTGTTCTCTTTATTTAGCCATCTAGTACAATACTAAAAAAATATATAAATTATATTTCACAATAAATTATAACCCACCATGTATAAACATGCCAGCTGCATATATACGATGAATACTCTAATACATGAAATTCTCGTATATATACATAAGCTGTAATAATATAATCGCAGGCCAAAAAAACCAATAAACAATATCTCATCTACAGCAGATACAGAAGATATAAGAAGTCCAAATAGAATAAATGAGTGAGTCAAAAGATAGCCAGGTGGACATGCCCACACCAAACAGTTATAAAAATAATCTCAAATAAAGTAGATGTCCACTAAGAGTCTCAAAGAACAACATGAATCTAGATATCAGCGGAAGATGTCTCATCATCAAGGTACGAAGAATCCAGTGCCGAGCCGTACTCCTGCGGGAAAGCGTCTATACCTGGAGAGATCATCAGGTCTTCAGAGGGACGTAACAAGATATAGGAAGAACATGCCATATGAACTGAATATAAATGCACCATAAAATAAAGATAAAGTAAAAATGTCCAAACCATAACACGGCTCAATATTCCATCATCGAAACAGTAGGCTACCCCTACAACCAAACAAGGACCAGGGGTAACTTACTATTTTGCGATGTGACATTTTTTCATGCCATGATTGGAACATAAAATTTGCTAAGGTCTTCTAACCTTTCTAGTAGGCAATTTAGAAGACATATCGATGTATGGGCAGGTGAAGGCTGACTCCCCCAGGACAAGGTAACAACTCACAACATGCACACGTGAAGTACCAATACTATCAGCCGGCATAGCTCGAGGCTAGCGGCCCACGTGACCCATTAGTCCACATAGCTCGAGGCTAGTGACCCTCGCGACTCGATTATCGTAGTACGCAGTTACTATAGCTTCTGGATCGGGGTAGCCCATAAATTTAACTGTCTTCTCCCTCCTAAGGTCACTAACAGAAGGTAGTTCGCTAAGACTAGGTCCATATGCATACAAAAAGGCAAGAAGAAAAAAATAACTGAAAGCAAAATAAAGTGAACTAAAAATAGCAAGTAATGGATCCAACTGAGAACAAATAATAAATATGTAGTAAATAAATAAATAAAGAAGATTATAATTATAAACACTAAATAAGGCAAGGTATCTTGCCTGAGGGTGGTGCGAGAACCAGCAAAATCCAACAATCAGTATCGTCAGCACGAAAGTCAAAATTCACAAGGAACACCGGATGCTGAAACAAACATCACAAATGTGTTCGGTATAAAAGATATGTCTAGGAAACGCCTGTCCAAAAGTTAAATTCTGAAACAGGGACGAAATCAAAATTTTGGGTCAAAACGATATCCGCCATTGGACCCGTTTTGTACCGAAATACGTGCTAATATCTATGGTCTCTAAAGTCGTCAAACTATATGTCTACGGATTCGGTTTGAGGAGAGGAACTCAACGGTATGTCTAGTTTTGGATTCCGAGGAGCCGCGTACAAAATCGCCCGTTTGAGTGGGTCGCGGGCCCGCCAAAAAAAGGGTTCTGATTCGACCTTCTCAGAATCGATCCAAACTTGGCACACAGGACCGGAATTTTGATTCGGACCTGTTGGCGCAAGTTTCGTCTCGATACAATGACTATACACGAAGTTATGGCCAAGTTTGTAAAAGGTCGATACGGGGGTATCTCGACGAATACGCATTGATTTCGTCGCGCACACGCAACGAAATCGAGTTCCGTCAGTTCTCACATGTCGACAACATCCATACGCGTCTTTCGATGCATATAGTGCACGACCACATTGCCCGGTTTGTCAGGGCACACGCCGTATCGGGAAAATTTCTAATTATTTTAGTTTTGAAAATCAGTTTTTCTTAAATTTTAACCTTCAAATAACTTTCTGCACACTATATAAAAAGTCGATCTACCAGAAGGGTTTTCATCTTGTATATGTTAACTATAACAGTTGAGATTTGCTTTCGAAAATACTAAGTAAGTAGCTCAGAAAACGCCTTCCAAGTTGGGGTTGGGACAGTCCCAATGCTCTGTTTTCGAGCAGTATTTTCCTTGACTTTGCATCGTCTTCTTGGTCGAGGTAATGAGTTTTAATTAAATCCCTCTGAAGGGTTTAGTAGGGGGTTATGTCTCCTATACGTAGGAATTTATGAATCGAAAAATGGTTGAGTAATCATAGAGAAATTCTGCTCGATATTAGGGTACCTGGAGTTCGGTTCCAAAACAGAGATGCTCTGTTGCGGTCGGCTTGGGGCGGCCTCGGAGGTGCTCCGGCGAGCTTCTTGCGGTGCAGGAGGGTCAGGCAAGTTCACAGGAAGTCGAGGGAGCTCTCGTGTAGATGGTCGTGACATTTTAAGGGTTTATGGAAGGAATTTCTTATCGGGAAATTCTCAGCGGCATATGGGTTATTTATTTAGATATTTAAATAGAATTTAGGTTTGATTTAAATTTAGATTTGGTGTGATCTCAAGAGGATGTAATTTAGGATCCTGCGGAATTTGAATCTGGTTGTTAGGGAAGATTTGGTTGTTGTTTTTTTTTTCGTTCAGAGACCTGAGTCTCTGTTTCCACTCTGTTTTTTGCTTGCGAGAACAATGGGTTATGGTCGGGTTCGGAAAGAGGAACAGTGCATAGCACTGTTCCATGCTTTTCCCATTTCTTTTCTTTTTGTTTTTTTTTGTTTTTGTTTTCCTATCTACTAGTATGTAAATTTATATATATATAATGAATAAAAATATTTAATAAATCATTCATATTAAATATATTCATATATATTTTTTTCTACTTCTCTGTAAATATATTCATATTAAAAAATATTTAACGCACCTTTATATTAGTACTATTCAATTATTACTATTAATAAATCATTCAAGCATTCAAAATACTAAAATAATTTAGAAGCAAAGTTTAACCATATATTATATACAAGGAAATATTCAGTATATCATATAGTAAATGTTTTAGTACCTAACCATAAAAGACTTGAAAAAACTCTAACCCTAATAATAATTATATAAATAATATTTTGTAAATATTTATTAAAAGGTATTTTATATACACATTTAGGTATAAAAATATATCATTAATATTATACAACATAGAGTAAACCAATAATTTACAAATCATTCTAAAATAGTAAAAATTTAATTTAAGACGAGAAACATAAAATACCCAAAAATTTGGGGGTTTACATCCTACCCAACTTATAAGAATTTCATCCTCAAAATTAAAAATTGAACTTAACATCAAAATATAATGAGGCTGAATATGAAGGAAGAGTAATTATATCAAATATCAATTCATAACTTAGTTTTCAAAAAAAAAATGTGGATGGGGTAGTTATAAAAGGAATCCATCTGACAACATATTCTATAAGGTAGGACATTCTTAGTCTGGCATGGTTCATGGGTATCCAGTCGTTTGAGGGATTGTGACAAAATCGCATGGTAAAAAAATCAATTGGGACAAAAATGGACATACATGATTTGCTACAAAGAAATTGTGTTATACACGTAGTGTAATTGAAATGGAGCATAAGATGGAGTGTTTGCTTGGGACAGGTATGTCATATGTGTAGAGTGGCTTGTCTAGTTCATGAGGGTAGAATTTGTTGGAAGAAAATGGTTAGTGTTGTACTTCAAATATCAAGGTCACGCAGATGTGTCAAATTGATACGGATGGAAATAGACGTTATAAACCAACGATTTATAAGTCCCATTGGAACAAATCTTGATTAATTTACGTCTTGTATTTTAAACTATATGGGCTGGGCAAGATCCCTAAAAATCAGTCTAAACCATTCCTATTAAATGAGGTTTGCCTAGAATAGTTTCAACTCGAGTGGTTGAGCTAATTGTCAGTCGGATGGTTAGTAGGTTCCTTAAGCCCAAAAATATGCCTTCTGCGACTTTTGTGTATAAGTAGCACATGGGGCCTCGATTACGTGGCATGTTAGTGGCATGTGCGTAGTGGGCTTTGAGTGGATCATAACCATATATTAGGTTGAAAGACTTGAGTCGAGGTTGGGCCTCCAATTGAGGTCGAGAAGTTCATCGATATAGTGGTAAGGGTTATAAATGACCATCATAATCTGAAAGTTGCATCATAAAAATAGGGTACAAGGGGACGTGTTTGAGTAGGACATGATATGCCTAGATGAAGGTGGGATCGTCTAGGTCTCGTATATGGAACTTTTTGGAAGGAAAAGACTATTATTGTGCTTCAACTTTCAAAGTCACGGTAGGAGTATCCATAGTGTTACGAATAGAAGTGGACGTTGTGAACCACTGAGTTATTTGCTTGATTTGAGAAAATGTGTCAAGTTGAAGATCGTACCTTGAACATCAAACAAAGGAGAATGACTACGTATGTCATCCTTGTGCTTCCAAGTTGGCGAGGGATGCCCTGATGACACATGTACCAGGAGAATTGAATGATTTACCCTCCTATAGCACAAGAAAATCACTGATGGGGTAATAAATTATAAGGTACGTTATGTAAGATCTATAACTACTAACTCTTAAATCACTATTCGTAGTAAGTCTGCTAGACTACGAAAATAGATTTCTAATGGTGTCGAAAGTAGTTCATATGCAGTGTTGCTGATAACTAGTGATTCATACTAAGACAAGTATTATGATATGATAAAGGATGTGTTGTTCGAACGCTAAGCCATGTCTAAAACAAATAAATATTGCAACCGAAATAATACTTGCCAATTCTCCAACCTCCGGATGGGTGCCTATCACGGTCATACTAAATGCTTGCCCATGCCTTTGTCCATTTATCTCCTGTCCAGCCTGGACAACTTGCACCGATTGTTCAGCTAAATGTGATCCTCTAGGATAACTTCCATGTGATGGTTGACTGGGCTCTATTATTGGTCCTGGTGCTACGGGTCCTTGCATCCACTGTCATGCTGCCTTTAGTCGTTCTGTACAGTCTCGGGCTTTGTGATGATTGGAGCCACAAATCATGCATTGTCCTTATCTGCGACGACAATCCTTCATGACATGACCTTTTATATGACAGAAGCGACATGTAAGAAGCTCATCAATTGGATAGGGTGATGCTTTTGGTGGTCGTTGTGTCATAGAATGTCTGATTGGTCCACCATGGATAAGGTTACTTAGCTCAATTGCTGGAATATGGCGTCTCTGAGCCTTTTGTACTTCCTTGTTAAGGAGTTTCTGGCTTCTAGCTTCTTCTAATACTGCAGCATGGGAACTCTAGACTGTACTGTGGTATGCTTCTTGAGCTCTGGTGTCAATCCTTGGTGAAATCCTTTGGCCCTTTCCTGCTCAGTAGGAATCAGTGTCTCACCGAATCTGCTCAGTCGACTGAATTATGTATCGTACTCATCTATGGTCATGTTTCCTTGCTTGAGGTGTAGAAACTGATCATAGAGGGCATCGCGTACATGGATAGAAAAGAACCTCTCATTGAAGAGTTTGTAGAAATCTTCCCAAGTCTGATTGGCTTCCAAGCATCTTTCTTCGGCTTTCCCCCAATGATGGGCATTGTCTTCTAAGAGCAAGTCTACTGCTGTCATCTAATCATTTGTTGGCAACTGGGACACCTTCAGTAGCTTCTCCATGCTGATAAGCCACGAGGTAACCTTTAGTGGTTTTTCGGTACCTCTGAAGGGCTTGGGGTTCATATCCATGAATTCCTTGATAGAACCTTCATATGGATGTAGAGCTGGTGCTGGTACCGACGTCGGAGGTGGAGGTGGGGGCCTAGTTAGTACTTCCGTCATGCTCTGTCTTATTAGCTCAGCCTGTTGCCACTGAGTCTGTATCATGGCGTACATGAACTGTGTAGTAGGGTTCCCATCCTCTGGTGGGGGAGGCATTTGTTGTCCGTACTGAGGTGGGTATTGCTGAGTGAATGGTGGTGGAGGTGATGATATATTCTCCTCGGGTGGTACTACGATAGCCTGTCCAGTCTGTGTTACTGGTGGCACTTGGTTTTCCTGTTGTACTATTGATAGGTTTATGGTAGTCTGCGGCTGTCCTGGCTGATACGGAGTCACCGGGGTCATTGTAGGATTCTGCTCCTCCTAGGTAGACGCATCATCAGAGGTGAGGGCCAAGGTAGAGCTGCGTCCGCTTCGTAGATCCATACTGCTGTCACGAAAATAGGATAACGTTAGAATAGATTCAAGCAAGTTACAGGTCAAGCAGTTGAGGAAGAGTTGTCAACGCAGTTACGGATGAGATTTTGGAGAAACAAGTTAACTATATCTCAATAAATAATTTTATGAAGAGCGAACCAAGTGCACTAGGTTGATCAGACCCTTATGCACCGGTTTTGATAAACAATATGTTAGTGGGGTACCTCCAATAACATATATGTCATGAACAACCTCAAAAAATGAATAGGCTTGCAAATCTAGGCTATAATAGCAGTATTGGTCCAGATAGTAAAACATAAGTACGCGAGATAATGATAAAAGAATAAAAATTTCAGTCTTTTAAGAATCGAAGTTTGGTTCGGGTTTCGTGCCCATATAAACGTCCTACTGTCTTTTTTTCTGAGGCCATGGTTACGGTCAAGGAAGGGTTAGATCGTGAGGCATTCTACCTAACTTATAAGAGTTAAGCTAGTAACGATGGAACATGTCTACCTAGTATGAGTCGTCGTCCTAACCTCTACCAAGCATGAATTAGACTGATATTATGAATTGTTAGATATTAGGCAGTACAGGTAATCAGAGAGAGAGTTGGAAAAGTTTGGAGGTCAAAGGAGACAATAATCATGGATGAGATACTATTCATATTCCTATATGCAGGCTTGTTGGGCACAGTCATGTAACCCAACAATATTTTTCTGACCTGTATGGGCCACCACAAAAATATGTAACGCCCCATTCCCAAAATACTTAGGACCAAGTACGTAAACATGCCAGGTACATATATACGATGAATACTCTAATCCATGGAATTCTCGTATATATACATAAGCTGTAATAATATAATCGCAGGCCAGAAAAACCAATAAACAATATCTAATCCACAGCAGATACAGAAGATATAAGAAGTCCAAATAGAATAAATGAGTGAGTCAAAAGATAGCCGGGTGGACATGCCCACACCAAACAGCTATAAAAATAATCTCAAATAAAGTAGATGTCCACTAAGAGTCTCAAAGAACAACATGAATCTAGATATCAGCAGAAGATGCCTCGTCATCAAGGTACGAAGAATCCAGTGCCGAGCCGTACTCCTGCGGAAAAGCGTCTATACCTGGAGAGATCACCAGGTCCTTAGAGGGACGTAACAAGATACAGGAAGAACATGCCATATGAACTGAATATAAATGCACCATAAAATAAAGATAAAGTAAAAATGTCCAAACCATAACACGGCTCAATATTCCATCATCGAAACAATAGGCTACCCCTACAACCAAACAAGGACCAGGGGTAACTTACTATTTTGCGATGTGACATTTTTCCATGCCATGATTGGAACATAAAATTTGCTAGGGTCTCCTAACCTTTCTAGTAGGCAATTTAGAAGACATATCGATGTATGGGCAGGTGAAGGCTGACTCCCCCAGGACAAGGTAATAACTCACAACACGCACACGTCAAGTACCAATACTATCAGCCGGCATAACTCGAGGCTAGCGGCCCATGTGACCCATCAGTCCACATAGCTCGAGGCTAGTGACCTTCGCGACTCAATTACCGTAGTACGCAGTTACTACAGCTTCTGGATTAGGGTAGCCCATACATTTAACTGTCTTCTCCCTCCCAAGGTCACTAACAGAAGGTAGTTCGCTAAGACTAGGTCCATATGCATACAAAAAGGCAAGAAGAAAAAAATAACTGAAAGCAAAATAAAGTGAACTAAAAATAGCAAGTAATGAATCCAACTGAGAACAAATAATAATATGCAGTAAATAAATAAATAAAAATGCATATAATTATAAATAGTAAATAAGGCAAGGTATCTTGCCTGAGGGTGGTGCGAGAAGCAGCAAAATCCAACAATCAGTATCGTCAGCACGAAAGTCAAAATCTACAAGGAACCTCGGATGCTGAAACAAACATCACGAACGTGTTCGGTATAAAATATATGTCTAGGAAATGCCTGTCCAAAAGTTAAATTCTGAAACAGGGGCAAAATCAAAATTTCGGGTCAAAACGATGTCCGCCGTTGGACCTGTTTTGCACCGAATTGTGTGCCAATATCTATGGTCTCTAAAGTCGTCAAACTATATGTCTACGGATTCGGTTTGAGGTAAGGAACTCAACGGTATGTCCAATTTTGGATTCCGAGGAGTCGCGTACAAAATCGCCCATTTGAGTGGGTCACGGGCCCTCCAAAAAAAGGGTTCCGATTCGACCTTCTCAGAATCGATCCAAACTTGGCACACATGACCAAAATTTCGATTCGGACCTGTTGGCGTAAGTTTCGTCTTGATACAACGACTGTACATGAAATTATGGCCAAGTTTGTAAAAGGTCGATACGGGGGTATCTCGACGGATACGCATTGAGTTCGTCGTGCACACGCAACGAAATCGAGTTCCGTCAGTTCCCACACGTCGACAACATCCATGTGTGCCTTTCGATGCATATAGTGCACGACCACGTTGCCTGGTTTGTCAGGGCGCACGCCGTATCGGGAAAATTTCTAATTATTTTAGTTTCGAAAATCAGTTTTTCTTTAATTTTAACCTTCAAATAACTTTCTGCACACTATATGAAAAGTCGATCTACCAGAAGGGTTTTCATCTTGTATATGTTAACTATAACAGTTGAGATTTGCTTTCGAAAATACTAAGTAAGTAGCTCAGAAAACGCCTTCCAAGTTGGGGTTGGGACAGTCCCAATGCTCTGTTTTCGAGCAGTATTTTGTTCGACTTTGCGTCGTCTTCCTGGTCGAGGTAATGGGTTTTAATTAATCCATTTGAAGGGTTTAGTAGGGGTTATGTCTCCTATACGTAGGAATTTACGAATCGAAAAATGGTCGAGTAATTATAGAGAAATTCTGCTCGATATTAGGGTACCTGGAGTTCGGTTCCAAAATAGAGATGCTCTGTTGCGGTCGGCTTGGGGCAGCCTCGGCGGTGCTCCGACGAGCTTATTGTGGCACAGGAGGGTCAGGCAAATTCGCAGGAAGTCGAGGGAGCTCTCGTGTAGATGGTTGCGATGTTATCGGGAAATTCTCAGCGGCATATGGGTTATTTATTTGGAGATTTAAATAGAATTTAGGTTTGATTTAAATCTAGATTTGGTGTGATCTCAAGGGGATATAATTTAGGATCCTGCAGGATTTGAATCTGGTTGTTGGTGAAGATTTGGTTGTTTTTTTTTCGTTCAGAGACCTGAGTCTCTGTTTCCGCTCTGTTTCCTGCTTGCGGGAACAATGGGTTATGGTCGGGTTCGGGAAGAGGAACAGTGCATATCACTGTTCCATGCTTTTCCCCTTTTTTTTGTTTTTGTTTTTGTTTTTTTGTTTTTCCTATCTACTACTATGTATATATATATATATATATATATATATATATATATATATATATATATATATATATATATATATATATATATAATGAAAAAAATATAATGAATAAAAATATTTAATAAATCATTCATATTAAAATATATTCATATATATATTTTTTTCTACTTCTCTGTAAATATATTCATATTAAAATATATTTAATTCACCTTTATATTAGTACTATTCAATTATTACTATTAATAAATCATTCTAGCATTCAAAATACTAAAATAATTTAGAAGCAAAGTTTAACCATATATTATATACAAGGAAATATTCAGTATATCATATAGTAAATGTTTTAGTACCTAACCATAAAAGACTTGAAAAATCTCTAACCCTAATAATAATTATATAAATAGTATTTTGTAAATATTTATTAAAAGGTATTTTATATACACATTTAGGAATAAAAATCTATCATTAATATTATACAACAAGGAATAAACCAATAATTTACAAATTATTCTAAAATAGTAAAAATTCAATTTAAGACGAGAAAAACAAAATACCCAAAAATTTGGGGGTTTACACACCATGCGTAGTACTGCCAACAATTTTGATCAAACAACACAAACATAAGTGCCATCCTAGTCCATTAATTATGGATGTATCGTTTGGATACATGTCCAGCATGATCTGGCCGGAACAAATATCTGAAATTTTTTTTATGCTTCACAGGATCAAGAAATCAGTTATTGAGAAACTGTAGATCTAATATTCGTGTATCATAAATTTTATTTTATGAACCATTGGAACCCTAAATTAAAATTAGAATGATGGATTTATGATTTTTGAACAATAACAAAAAATTGATTCTGAAACTTTAACCTCATAAATCAAACAGGAAGGCTCTGATACCACTTGTTAGAAATTTATTGTGTCCTGTCGATTCATGAGATGAAGAACATAAATTAAATTGCGGAAGCGTACCTGAATCCATTGCTAGGCTTGATGGATCTTGAAGCGGTCGTCCTTTTGTGGGGTTCGATCTTCCAACTTGCTACGACCCTTAATGACAAAGAAGAATCCGAATCCTTTGTCTCTCTCTTTCTGTTGATGGGGATACAGAAGAGAAAAAGAGAAACCCATTGTTGTCACCTCCTCCAACCCTAGCTTGCAACAACTTCCCATTCTTCCGTCTCTCTTTCCATGACAAACCCATTGTTGTCACCTCCTCCAACTTCCTCCGTCGCCCTCTCTTTTCCCTCGGCCAACTCATGCCCTCGCTTCGAGATCTGTACTCATCCACTCTCCGGCCGTCTCCTCTATCCTTAAATCACCAATGGTAATCCTTTTCCTAATTTTTTTGGTTGTTGATGATGGAAAATGGGGAAGAAGTGCACTGTTTTGATCTTTTCTCCTAAATTTTTGATCAATTCCCGAATTTTATTTGTTCGATGACACTAAAGTGAGAACTTAAAGGACTTCTTCTAATTTATTTTGTTGTCAATGATTGATCAGTAGTGAAAAAACTATAACATTTTTATTTTATCTTTTGTCTAATTTTATATATTTTTTAGGTTTTGTTTTGTTATATCACACTACTGGAAGTGAAGGTGGAGGATGAGAATAGAGTGAAGAACGAAGGAACTATTGATTATCCTACATCTGTGCCTGAATATGTGGTTTGTTTCTAGGTCTTCGAATTCCTCCTTTTTTTATTTTAATTCGGAAGAAGGTTTAGATTCGTTAATATAAATTTGCGTTATTTTTACTATTTCTATCATTATTCTAGAATGCCTTTGGTTTCTGTCTGTTGGTATTTCTTCCTTTAAGACTAGGAAAGATAGTTCCACATTGGCTACACGAAATGATGAGTATCTCAATATAATACTTTGCTTGTGTTGAGGCGTGCACATGGGGTATGGTGGGGCCACATATGGGTGCCATGTGGGGGTGTTTACCTAGGAGAAAAAAATGATTAACTTCTCAAAGAAAGTATTTAAGCTTTTTGTCCTTTCTCATGTCCATTCGTCGCTAAGTCCCAAACGTACTTAGCGATTCGGACTCGGACTCAAGGGTGCATAGTGGCATTTTTATGGGGACTTTACACTTTGCAGGAGCAGGCACATGCGCGGCTATGCACATATACATGTTTACGCGTTACGCGCATGCGTCGTTGCATAAGCTATGCACGGCTATGCGTGCAACGCTGTTGGTATTTGCACGCAGGGGCAGATACGGTTGTGCTGCGGGGGCGTATATGCCCATACATCATGGCTGGTGCATATTGTCGCTGATTGCGGTATTTGAACGGTTATGGAAAGATGTGGAAAAAATTTAGATCCAATTTTTATGGGATTTGAATTTAAATCAGTCCTATTTGTAACGCCCTAGTCCTAAAATATGTAGGACTAGGTACGTAGACATGCCAGCCATATAATAAATATACGTAAGTTGGAAATTACTACTAAAAACATTCATTTTTTTACGAACAAATTCGTCGCGAATTTGTATTAGCGACGGATTAGCAACTATATTTCGGCCAAAATGGTCCGTCGGTATATGCATCGTCGCTAAAGGCAGCCGTCACTACCTAGTCGCAACGTGGTCGAAGCATTGACTAAAACGTGACGGTCAGGCGACCAAATGATAGCGACAAATTAGCGACGACCTAGTGGCGGACACTTGCGACGGCTTAGCGACTAATACGCGATGACATATTCCGACGAATTAGCGACGACCTATCGACGCTTTGCTGTCAAAAGTTGAGTATCAGAAACTTTCTGATACCCAAGATAGTGATGGATTTTTTCGTCGACAATACGTCAGTATATGGGTATTAGAGAATTTGTGATACTCAACTTTGAGATTAGCGACTATTTGGCGACGAATAACTTAGTCGGTAATACGTCGGTATATGCGTATTAGAGAATTTCTGATACGCAAGTGGGTCGCCAATCCTTCGCTAATCTGTCGCTATCCGTCGGTAAGTGAGCCACCCAAAAAATTTCCAGAACTAAAATTCGGTCGCCAAAGTCCTGTATTTTTGTAGTTAATGCAGTATAACCAAGGCTAACTAATCTCATCCACATAATAAAGATAAAGGTTTTATATAATCAAGTAAGAATTTGTCATTGTACATGTAGTTGGGAGGAGACAAATTCACTACCAACTATTTTAAATGAAAAGTAATACATAAATAAAGAAATGTTTTGTCAAGAGTAGAAGGACGATCCAAGAGCACGTCATCTTGATAAAAAAGAGATGATCAAGACCTTGGCTAGAATACCTGCGGAAAGACAAAACACACACACACACACACCTGGAGAAACCACCAGGTCTTCAGAGGGACATAACAAGATACATAAAAATAAGCCATAAAATTGAATATAAACTGCTCAATAACAAGTCAAATCGAATCATAACATGGTCCAACACTCCATCCTTGAATTAGCTTACCACCCCTCCAACCAAATAAGGACAAAAGATGGCACCCTAATCCACGATGAAGTATCATTCCATGACATGAATCTAATATAGTATCCGGACAACAATAAGGTTTAGTACCTTCTCATCGAAGCAGTAAACCATACCTACAACTAAACAAGGACAAGGTATGGCAAATTAGTCCGCAACAAGTTACTGTTCCAAGTCGCGATCAGGTATAAGTACACAAACCAAAAGTACTCATACCTAACGGGTAAGGTAGCCTAACTGTTCTAAGTGAATGTAGTTTAAGAACAAACCTCCAGCGCCTGGGCTCTCTGGCTAAAATAGGATTGACATAGTTCCCTCTCTGGGCACCAGGGGCCTAAGAGCATAACATTCAGCGAAGCGAGAGTGGCCGTCAGTAACAATATAAGAGCATAACATTTCATAGAACGTCAGTGGCCGTCAGTAATAATGGGTAATCTCACCCGCGTCTCCAACGGAGCTCACAGGTTACAAAAGTAATGTGCATGGTGCCCACATGCCAAGGATATGTCCTCCCCACCCCATGCCTATATGTTGTCATCACAACACATAACCTCTATTAACCGCTAAGTCAAACTAATCATGCAAACTACTATTAGCGGTTAGTCCTACCATATGGCTTATACGTACCAGTGGCCATCCAGCTACGCATGTCCGAGTTCTATATGCGACTCGCAACTTTGTGGTATAAATATGTCAAAGCCTATAAATACAACACAACCAAGGGTGGTCTCTTAAGTCTAGGTTAAATGTGTATAAAATAATTACACAACAGGAAATAGAACTAGAAAGTAAAATTTGTATCTCAATATGACTATGTAGCATAATTTATTTTGCAAAATAATAATAATAAATAATTACATGAAATATATGAGTAAAGTAAATAGACAGTAAATGGCAAAGTTTCTTGCCTGGTAGTGACGCCTAGTGTGGTGTGATGATCAAGGTGGCACAGAATAGAACTTCGATGTTACAACTACATAAGACGGCCTCCTATGATGGCACAGACTGTTCCATCGGGTCTAGTGGAATCAATTTAGGTAGGAATGACATAAAGGGGTACTCTTTCAAAAACCGGGATTTGAGTAGTAGGCGGCACCCCCTCTGAGTTTTTAGTAGGTGGAACCATTCTGTTTTGGTTCTTCTCCACATTCTGACTGGCATGAATTGACCTTGGTGAGGGAATATAAATAATGGGCTTAGTCATGGACAAAAGGAATATCAAAGGAAATTGGATAAATAATATATATATGATTGAAAACAATTTATAATCCTTGAAGACTATATTTTTAATTACCCAAAATATTTTAGATAACTACGTACTTGAAAATTATAAAAATCATTTATATGCATATGAAAACCCATCTTAAGAAAATATACTAATAGGTATATAATACCTATATTTCTACCATTTTATAAAGTTCATAGCATATATGTGGTTATATAAACCCCCCCCCAAAACTATATATATATATATATATATATATATATATATATATATATATATATATATATATATATATTTTTATATATATATATATATATATATATATATATATATATATTATATATATATATATATATATATATATATATATATATATATAAAATATATATATATATATTTTATATATATATATATATATATATATATATATATATATATATATATATATAAAATATATATATATATATATTTTATATATATATATATATATATATATATTTTTATATATATATATATATATTAAAAAATATATATATATATATATATATATATATATATATATATATATATATATATATATATATATATATATATATATATATATATATAAACCCCCAAATATATATTATATATATATATATATATATATATATATATATATATATATATATATATATATATATATATATATATATATATATATATATATATATATATATATACCTTGTAATATTTTTGAAGAAATACGAGAAATTTTAGGGAACTGTTTGGGCAAGCTATAATTTGTCAAATATAATTTGGAAAACATTTCCTACATATATATTTTAAAATAGCTATAATAATAATGATAAAAATAATAAATACTAGCTAATGGTGTATAATAATAATTACCGCAACTATATATACACTTATAAAATACCGTATTTAACACTTATAACAAAATATAGTAATACAAAAATCATACATACTTTTATTCTATTACTGTATACATACTAAATAAGAATAATAAAAGAAACATAAAGATAAAATAAATAATAAAAAGAAAAGATAAAAAATAAAAATCAAACAAATAAAATACGCAGAGCACAACAATCAAGGGTGTGGACTGCTGTACGTCTTATTTTCTTAAGAAAGTAAAATAAGGAAGGAGAGATAAGAGATACAGGGAGAGAGAGAGCGAGGGAAGAGGAAAGGTCGGAAGAGGGAGAAAGGGCGGAGAGGAAAGATGGGAAAGAAACTGGAAGAAAGAGGGAACATGAGGAGAGGAGCCCATTCACCAGCAGAGAAGGCCAGCACCGTGGGGCTCGACGAGCTGACCAGGGCCGTCGGTCGACGTGGGAACTTCGAGGCTGGCATGCAGGCGGATGACATAGGAGCAGCGACAATGAGGAGACGGACTTCGCAGGATCTGTCACCGACTATTCGATATAACAAAAGGTTGAACAAACTTTTTGCTTTATTGAACGTATAAGGTATCTGTGTACAAAGAAGGAAGTCCTAAACATGATATTCTAAGTACAGGGAGAAGAGGTTTCTGGAAAAGTGTGACGGTGTAGATTGAGCACTGCAGTGGCTCCTTTACTCCGTTGACGATCTGACGATGAATCAACCTTGCTCTGGCTCTCTGGCACCTTTGATGGAACTCTGGGGTCACCGATCAAGAGGCTGTCTGGAGGAGAAGATCCCTTGGAGGGGGTTGTTCTTTTGTTGGTTGGTTGGTGGATTGTTCCTTCTTAGATGAAGGTTATCGATCCCTTAAAGTTGAAGAATAACTCCTTCTATTTATAGAGAACCCACCACATATGCGATGTGCATTAGGGTTTATGAGATATGAAAAAATCAAACGTCATTGTACGGTACGGGCTTTTACGGTGCTGACACATGGCGAACGGCGAGATTCCTCTCAATCTAGATCTCTAGTGGTTATCAACATAACCGAAGGAGGTGACACGTGGCGCGTGCCGATTTGCTTGCTCGAATACAGCCGAGTAAATCTTAGGATTTCATCCTAGATTTGGAGTCTAATTGATCATCGTCTAAGATTTAAATCAATCTGATATGATATCAATCATGATTTAATCCCAAATCTTTTCTGCAAGAGGCGGTTTCAACAAACCAATTGGGGTGGACCCATGCTTCCTGCACCTCCGGTGAGGACTAAGTACTACTGTGCTTCTGGAGTGACGAGTAGATCGTGCTTCTGGAGACGACTGAGCCTCTGTGCTTTCAAGCGACGAGTGGACTTGGCTTCGAATGACGACGAGACTTCTGTACATTTAGAGCAACGAAGAAGCTGTATTTCAGAGTAACAAGTCACTGAGCTGTAGGCGATGAGTAGGCTTGTGCTTTAGGTTGGCGAGGTTACTATGCTTTTGGAGCGACATGCTGACTTGTATTGGTTGTAGTGGGAGTTCCCAAGTCTCTTGTAGAGAAGTGACTTAAGCTTATGGATCGAAGCAGATGACCGTGTCATGGGAATGGATATGGTGTGAACATATCACCATCCCGCACCTCATGTGGACATATGTAAGTAGCTGGGCCTCTGAACTTTGAAGGCGTTGGCTTTGGAGGAAAGGGTATAACACCCTTGTGTGTCTGGGGTTAGCGCAGGCAGGTAGCTGTGCCTCCGGAGTGAAGATACTAGTTTCAGAAGTAAAGGAAAGGGTGGAGCCTACAACCATCTTGCTTCTGAGATTGGCGTAGGCGAGTAGCTGCGCCTCTGGCTTGAAGTCTTTGGATTCTGAAGGAAAGAGCGATAAATATCCGCTCTTTAAGGACTTTCCTCTTAATTGCCACCGTAATATGGGGAATTCCAAGGGTATAAGACTGACACTCATTGTGCTGAGTCTTATGTTCATCCCATTAATATGGGAATTCTGACCGTCGGCCATGTAACGTGCACTCTGGGCCATTCTCGGCCCTATAAAAGGAGAAGTTCTCCTCTGAAGAGTTGTTGTCTTCTTCTTGGCATCCTTTACTACCATGTAAGATCCAAACTTAACTTCAAGCGACAATCGGTCTTGTATAAGTTGGCTACTAGTTGAGGCTTTTCTCGTTCATAGGAGCCATGTTCTTATAGAAGAACTCTGTGTAGAAGGAGCTGTTGCTGCTCTTAAAAAGTATATAAATGTCCTCCTTAGGGAGTTCAACTTTGGGCGACGTCTGGGGGATCTTCGAGGTCCTGACGACCTAGATCATGGGTGGATAGCCAACCCAAAGAGCCACAGGTTGTGCCATGTCCTTCCCATTCAGGGCTTCGCGACCTGCTGCGCTCTTTGAAGGCTCAGGCCAATGACTGCTTCGAGAAGCTGCTTGCTTTGGCCGAGTGGCTGATATGCTTCTGGGAGGCTACACCTATAAAAAGGTCAGAATACGCCTCGATGTAGGTCAATCTTCTTGCATAAAGAAGAAGGGCTGCGCTTTGATGAAGACCGAATACCTTGTAGACCCTTCTAGGCTCTGTCGAATCTGTACTAGATCCTTTATAGATGAATAGAATTAGTCTTTTTGTGTAGTCTTGATGTTTCTGTACTAGACTTTGGTAGACGTGACACATAAGGGACTTCTTTGTATATTTTCTGTTTTATCTTTTTAGTACTTGGGCTGAGCCTTTGTATCATCTGTTCTGTGGCGAAGGGATGTCATCAGCCCAGAACTCATAGGCACCCTTTTTAGGGGATGTGGACGCCTATGTTGGTTCCGTCTTTAGACGTAATATTTCTTTAGAAACTTGCCGTTGATGGGCATCATTAGCGAGTCACAATTAGGCTTAGCTAGCTGATAAGCACAGTTGGAGTATACTGTTTCTATGACGAACGGTCCTTCCCACTTGGGCTCGAACTTCCCAGCCATCTTGTGAGTCATTACCATCGGTCTTCGTACTGCCAAGATGAGGTCACCCACTTGGTATGATCTTTCGTGGACCTTTTTGTTGAAGGCCCCAGAGATGCGGGCTTAGTAAAGCTCGATCCTTTGCTGTACGAGTAAGCACTTTTCATCCAGCGTTTCTAACTCTTGTAACCTCCTGTGCTGATTATCTTCGATAATTAACTGGTTAGTAATGGCTACCCGTAAGGACGAGATTTGAATCTCTAAGGGGAGGACAGCCTCGCTCCCATAGATCAAAGAGAATGGTGTGCTGCATGTAGGTGTACGAACTGTCGTACGGTAGGCCCATAGACATTCACCTAACTTCATATTCCAATCGCATTTATTGAAGGAGACGACCTTTTTAAGGAGTTTGACAATGGTCTTGTTGAATGCTTAGGCTAGTCCATTAGCTTTCGGGTTGTAAGCTGTTGACGCCATATTCTGAATTCGAATTTTGTAACAGAACCGATGGAATGCATGGCTCACGAACAGAGGACCGTTATCGTGAATAATTCTTCTGGCAACTCCGAAGCGATAAATTATATGATGGTTGATAAAACTGATCACGTTGGAGGTCTTCACCTCTACCAATTATACTGCTTCTACCCATTTGGAGAAATAATCCGTAATGGCGAGGATAAACCGGTGTCCTTTGGAGGAGGGCGGGCTGACTGGCCCCACGATATCCATTCCCTATTCTTCGAATGGCCAAGAGGCCACCATGGGGTATAAATATTCTGAGGGTTGATGGATGAAGTCTACGTAAAACTGGCACGTCCGATATTTTTTTGTATATTCAACGGCATCTGCCATCATAGTGGGCCAGTAATAGCCCATATGACACAGTCGGTCTTGTAGTTTGGGGCCCGACTGATGAGCTCTGCAGGTTCCATCATGCGCTTCTCTGAGTGCTTCTTGTGCCTCTGTACGAGACAAACAGCGTAAGAGAAGTTTGTCATTTTGTTTGCCATGAAATATAAAAGAACAGAACAATTATCGGAGGACTGGACTTTTACTTCACAATACAAACTCGCTTGTACAAAGAAAGCCTAGGGATGAAAACGTAGGTACAACAATCTAAGTACAATTGTTTATTTTAGATTCTGGGGGGTGACGGTAGAGGCTCGGGAAAGCGACGGCAGCTCTACCTTACTCCTTGGACGATCGGATGCAACCTTGGCTCCGGGGAAGAAATGCTATCAGGATGCCCTTTGTGCGTGCCTTTGTCTCTCTGCTCTCTCTCTTCAAGTCTCTCCAGGTGCTCTGGTGCTCTTCGAAAAGTTCTCTTTTGCAAGGGAATGGCACCTTGCTATTTATAGGAGTGGGATGCAATCATTAGGTTTTGCAATAATTGCCTTCTTGATAAGTCGGCGGTTAAGGATCAATGAATCTGGGCCCTTCATTCTGATTGTAACAAATCTAGGTAATTAATGTAGATTGCATCAAATCTCTGTGGACGATAAATGTTGATTGTCATGAATATTCGCGACTTATGATGGCTTGCCACGTGCCTAATTTGCTCGATTTGACTTGATCTGGACAATTATGGTGATTGCAACAAATCTGATTTTGTTAGGATTTATTAGCACCCATAATTCTAGGAAGATAAGACTGCCACGTGTCTCAATCATCGTGAAAAGTGCTACGTATTCTCCATTGGATCATCTTGGCAGAGCCGTATATGAGTGGACTGCATGAGGATGAATGACCGCATAAAGATGGGCAGCCGCATGGGGATGAATAGCCGCATGAAGATGGACAGCCGCATGAGGATAGACAGCCGTATGCTGACGGACGGCCGCATAATGGATACAGCCGCATGAAGATAGGTGGCCGCATGAAGGGGGCGGCCGCATAAAGTGGGCGGCCGCATGCCTCGGGACTCGGTGGATTCAGCCAGCGGTGAAAAGATTTTCTCCTCTTCCCTAGGAACACGCCTTTATGTCAGTCATTATTGCGCCTTTATGTTAGAGCTGTCATTTGTCAGAGCTGTCAGCCGTCTGGGCATTAAATGCAGCCAAAGATGAAGGAAAAAGCTGTTGAAGGCCACGTGGCTCTGGGTCTATCCGAGCCGCATAAACGCTTGAGCGCATGGACTCCTAAGCCGTATGGGCTCTCTGAGCCGCATGGAGATCCTTGGCCGCATAGAACTTTCTTTATTCTTTTCCATGCTTCTACAAGACCCCCTTCAAAGTTTTCAATTTGCAAAATTAAAATACTTTGAATAAGAAGCATGGCTATGTATAAACTCCTCTGGCCGCATAGGGTGTTCGGGCCGTATGGACGTCCCAACCGTATGGCCTCCTCAGCCGCCTGTCCATCTGAGCCGCATTGACCAACCAGCCGCATGGACTGTTTGGCCGCATAGGCTGTCTGGCCGCATGAGCTCCTTGCCACGTGTGCGTGTCATTAATTGCCTTTAATTCATTTTAGCGCCGTCTTTTGGGAAAAATCCCAAGGGTCGGCTCATAAAATCTTTGGATTTTATGCCCTGGATGAATCTCCTTTATGAGAGAGGGGGTGAAATCCGAGGAGTCAGTTTTGTTTTGCCTGCAGCACACGACCCGAAGCGGTTATTGGTCTACGTGTCCTTCCTCTTTTGTCCTCCTATAAATAAGAGGAATTAAGAAAAGAAACTTCTTTACTCTTTCCTTCAATTCAAACCTTCCCTACCCCGATTGTTATCCTCTTCTTCGATCACCGATGGCTCCTAAGAAGACTGTTGCGACGAAGGGTAAGAAGGCGGCGTCTTCGTCGGCTGCGGCGGCGAAGGGCAAGAAAGCTGCTTCTACTTCGACTGCGGCCGCTCCTCCGCCAGCCGACGTGCCCGTAGTTCACCCTGACGTCCACTCCCCTATTGCTGGTAAGGACGTTATGTGAGTTTAAAACTCTAACTGCTGTGGCTACGTCGCATGCTTTATGCGTGAGCCTTCATCTTAATGTGTATCGCATGTACGTCTCATGGTCGAGCCGCAAGCCGCATGAGAATCGTTACTGTGGTCGCATACGCACTTCGCCAACGGGGCCGCATAAGCTGCACTGAGCCGCATAGACTCGCACGAATTTGATTGTCACGTAAACCGCATAAACTTATTCGAACTCTGAGAGCCATATGAGAGCACTGCCGCATGAACCTTCGCTGGACGGAGCCGCATAAGTGTTTTTCTGAGTTGAGCCGCATGAGGCTCCATTAAGTTGGAGCCGCATAAGCTCGAAAACACCCATCAGTTCTCTTTGTCCATCTTTTTAACTTATTTTCTTTTGTCTTCCTTTTTCAGTGAATTTTCCAGTTAATGCTGCGGGGAAACCTCTAGTGGGTCGTGCTCAAGCCGCTATGGGCTATAGGTACGACCATATAGTTTGGTATATGGCGGACCAGCTTCCTTGTGACGAGCCTTTGACGAGGTTAAATGCCCTCAAGAACCAAACCTTCTACTTCCTATGTGCCATGATGAATTCGAGAAAATTGGAAGGGGAATACCTGAAACCTGCATTCTTCTTTGGAGACGTTTTGACTATGAAGAATAGTCAAGTTCTGGATATATCAGAGAACTTGAGCTTCATTTTTAACGGGATTGCGATCCGTATCCCTCAAATGGAGCGTCACTTCCCACTATCTTGGTTCAATATGCTCCCGTTGGACAGGAAGATGGAAGAGTCTTTGACTCCTACCCGAAATGGAATGTTTGTGGGCAACATCCATTACAACAACAGCATAAAGTCAGTGTGTACGGGCAAGGTGCATGCCAGCCATTATGTAATGGGATTGGCCCCGGGTACTTTCTTGAATGTGTCGGGTCCCAATTTCATGTTTTCTTCAGCCGATACTTTCCTGAACCAACTTGCTCGGAAAGGCTCCTATCCAATTGGTCGGTTGGCGTTCCCAAGTTTGATACACCCCATCCCCTTATGGATCAATATGTCTATGTGGATCTCGCAAAAGTATGAGACTTTTCTGCGTGAGATTGGTCTTTATCACGCTATTCGGGGCACCAGCCACGGCTTACCTGTAAACAAAAAATTATTCATGGCTTTGCTGGAGATGTACAACTGCCGTTCGGGAACCTTCTATACCCCTGTAGGGGAAATAGGGCTTGCACTCCATGAGATGCACATGATTTCCAAACTTTCTTGGGGGGATGAAGCTTTTGAAGTATACACTCCTACGAATGAGGAGTTCGAAGAGCTGGAAGAATAATATCCGAGCTTCGTGGCTACTTATCAGGAAATACTGTACCACTATAGTACGTGCCAGCAGATAGCCAAGAAGGAAAGCAGCTCGGAAGGGAATGCTCCCCACACTAAGGACTGGGTAAGCTATCTCTTCTCGATGGGAGCCTCAGGCCGAGTTACTTCCCGAAGTCCTCAATCCCGGGAGGCGGTTCAGGCCTTGATATCGTCGACAAAGAGGGTGGCCACCACCAGCGACATATTTGGGAGTAAGACTGACTCTTTTGGTTATTTTTATCAGGATACCCAAGAGCTGTCAGAGAAGGCGCTCCTAGCAGTATTTTTGATGGTATGGCTGCAGAATTGCGTAGTCTCGGGAGGAGCTGGTTCTATTGAAAAGATCAGCCGTAATTTTGTTCTCCCTGCTGTGAAGCTAGTTTTTAGAGTAAAACTAGCTCTTCTCTCGGCCATGGTGTGCAACATACACCGTAGCCTCCGTACTTTTCGTCCAAGGTCATCGTTCGTGATGTGACAAAAGACTTTGAAAGGACTGAGCTGCCCTATCATTATCTGATGGGGTGGCAATTAATGCACTACCGGTCTTTGATGAGACCGGGTTCTGAAGATGGCGTGATTGCTGATGACGCTTTTATCTTCCGTTATCATAACGAGCCTTGGGAGTACGATACCATGCATGCCTGCCGGATGGCGCTGGCGAGAGCAGATAAGTACGACTTTTTTGTATTCGTCCCTCGTTTCACTGCTGAGGAAATAGCGGACGTACATCTCGACGGTATTGGTCCTCCTCAACTTCTGTCACGACCCGCACCCTAGAGTAAGGGCACGAGAAGTGGGTACGTCCAGCCTACGCCGCAGTGTCGATGGTAGAACGCTGTCCTAGGTTACTATCTAATCAACAACTCACGCAATTGTATAATATACTTGTCAACTTCTAGACGGCCAGATGCTTTTGTGGTTGCGTAACATCCTCCCCGCCCACCTGGTATACCGCAACCGTAATGCTATCTTCTTGGAACCTTACCTGCCCAGCAGGTTTGCTCGTCAGTTTGGATACAGCTAACTTTTTCTGGACAGTCCCAGCTCTTGTCTGGGTTTTGAAGGTAGCCTCCTTGACGGCATCAGGGCCTGGCATTACTATGATACATTTCATACCCGTGCCACTTTCTCGGTTCCTGCTATTGAGGCGTCGGTAGAGATTTTGTATATGGCGGCCTTGTACCATGTCATGGCAAACAAGCTTTCCATCGGTTTTAGCTCGGGTACCAGTTTTATTGTTGGTACTAGCTTGGATGAGAAGCCCCAAGGGGCCAAAACGAGGAGGAAGAAGAAGAATAGAGTCGAAGTGCCAGACTCAGACTCTACCACTATGGATAATAAGGACGATGAGCGTGATGCAGATAATTCTTCCTTCTCGGTGGAAGATGTTGGGGCGGATCAGCCGCCTGTTTCGTTAAATGAGATGGTGGCGGATCAGCCACCCATCGTACCTGGTTCTGTACGGAAGCATAGCAGACAAATCTTTCCTGTTGGCGGTATTCCTCACTCCCAAAAATTGGCTGCAACCAGACATCGCAGGCTAACTATAAGGGAGAGAAGCGAGGAGGTCGACCCCGCTTCGGAGGTAAAGCGAGTTACTACCATTTTTATTCAGTTCTTCTTTTCTTCTGGTTTTGATCTTAATCATTTTTCTTCCCTCCCGTAGGTGTCAGAAGAAGAGGAATCTCAAGTTATCGAGGTCGTGACTCGAGATGACGGGGGCTCCGATGAACCTGTCCCTGAAATTGCTGAATTTCATCAAGATGACGCTGATCGAGTCGTACCTCCCTCCAGGGTGGCTGGGACAGAAGAGCCAGCCGAATTTAACTTGGAGGTCGCGGGTGAGGAGACCACGTCAGCTGCGAGCAAGCTGCAGCCTCCATGCTCCTCCCCTGGTAAGATAAGCTAAATTTTAACTGGCGAGGAGGCCTATCTGCTCTATCATCACATCCTTCGGGTTACGTCGATTGATTGTTGCTCTGGACATACAGGTCCTGTCTCTCCAGTGCCGATGATGGACATTGTTGAGACAGGCTCTGCCGAAGGGGCATTGGCGGAGAGGAGCGTACCCCCTCCCCTTCCGGCTCGTCTTGAGGGGCCTTCTGCTGTCTCGAGTTCGGAAAGTCAAGTGGTGGGACATCCGAGGTAGGGGACAATGGTCCTTGCGTCCTCTTCTGCTCAGGCGGCTCCGAGAGTCGACCTATCTGCCCTGCCAAGTGTCCAGGCTCTTCGGGTGGTGGAGGAAGAGTTAGCCGCTATCCGCGTATCGTTCCGCTCAGGATTTGTCTCCTTAGTGGCAAGTTCTAGAGCACCTCCTTCGACGTTGTCGGCCACGCTTCCTTTGACGCCGTCCTCTATAGAGGTTCTGGACGAAGCGTTATAGGACGTGGTTGACAACTTTTATCGTCACTTGAAGAGGGGGGGTAGCGGCTGCTGTGGAAAGAGGGACCTCTTTTGTCTTGGCCCGACAATGCGCCCAGGGTCATATTGATATCCTTAAGACTCTTTCCGGTGGGGCAGGGGTAGCTGCACTTTTGGAGATGAAATTCCTGGAGGCTGATCAGCTGGTGGCCCAGCTTCAGGTGCTGCGGCAGGATGATCTGTCTGCTGCTATAGATCAGGAGTGCAGTTTCCTTACAGCTGCTGTAGAGAAGATAAGGGCTGCTCGGGATAAGACCAGGCTGGTCATACTGAAGGACCTCTGTGATCTGTCTGTTCGATATGATCAGTTGAGCCGCGAGAGTAAAGATGTTACGGCTCGGGAAGCGACTGCCTCCCGTGGGATCATTGACACGCGGGAGCAGATCCTTGAGCTTCAGAGGAAGTTATCTTTCCTGGAGTCTGAGCTTGAGGCTGCCCGTACCGAAAGGGGGCTAATTATCCAGGAGGCTGACAAAGTTAATCGAGCTTCGACTGGTCTGGAAATTACCCTGAAGAAGTTGGAGGACGACTGGCGGGCACACATGGACTTGGATAATACGGAGCGGTTGTCCCAGGAAGCGGAGCGCCGAGCTAAACAACAGCTTGAACAGGGGACCACCTTGGTGAAGAACCGTCTCCTGGAATTATGTACCGTCGAACCATAGACGTCTTTTTTTTTCTTCTTTTGTTTATGTTCTTTTCCTTTCTTTAAGTGGGACATTGTCCCTAGAACATGTAGTACTTTCGCCTTCCAAATAAAAGAGTATGCTTTATTCCACCCTTTATTTGTACTGCTTGTTGTGCCTGTGGTATTATGGTGGTGTTTGTCCTGCTTGGGGGATTGTTTGTGGACCTGTTACCCTTGGCATACCTGGGTTTTAGGTATGAATAACAAGTTTGATGGGAATACCTAGAACAATTCCACGGTAAGGTGGTCATGGACGTTCCGGGTATCGGGAGAAAGAATGCCATGGAGCAGCTGGGCTCCCGGGGCATGATAAGAAATGATGCGCATGTACTAGGAAACTTAGTACAGCATGGGACATTTATGGGCCTATTATCCTTGGCGTACCCTGGCTTAGGATACGGATAATAGGATGAAAGAGAACCACATACTTACTCAGAGGTAATGAGGACATGGCAAGTATGGGGGTTTTACCGCGGAGTCTTCCTACTCAGAGGTAATGAGGACATGGTAGGAGTGGACTCAACGGAGGATATTTGTGGTCAACAAAGGACATTTGTGGACTTATTACCCTTGGCGTACCCTGGGGTTTTTTTGGTACAGATAATAAGTCGAGGGAGGACCAACATATTTACTCAGAGGTAATGAGGACATGGCAAATATGAGGGTTTCTTTGATGGAGCCTTTCCACTCAGAGGTAATAAGGATATGGCAGGAGTGGGCTCCATGATGGGGTACATAGGACGACTCAGAGGTAATGAAGACATGGAAGTTCTATGTAGAGGGGTGATTTGTTTTTGACGGAAGTGAAACGACTCAGAGGTAACATCGACGTAGTCGTTTTGGAAATTTTGTGGATCCGTTACCCTTTTTGTGCACTAAGAGTGCGGGTAGTGGATCATGAGGGAGGAGCTCTTTCAGAGAAATAAGTTCAGAGGTATGGTCATACATGACTTACTATCTGAAAGAGTGACCAGAATGTGAGTTCAGAGGCACCTGCGGGTACATAACTCGATAATCTGGGAGAGTTAGAATCGGCATGTGAGTTCAGCGGTACGAAAGAGTACATGACTCGGCGATCTGGAATTTGGAGAATGTGAGTTCAGCGGTACCGGAGGGTATATAACTCAGTAATCTGTAATCTGGAATATGAGTTCAGCGGTACCGGCGGGTACATAACTCAATAATCTGGAATTTAGAATATGAGTTCAGCGGTACCAGCGGGTACATAACTCAATAATCTGGAATTTGGAATATGAGTTCAGCGGTACCAGCGGGTACATAACTCAATGATCTGGAATTGGGAGATTGTCGTTTAGACATAATATTTCTTCAGGAACTTCCCGTTGACGGGCAACATGAGCAAGTCTCCATTTTATTTTGCGAGGCGGTAAGCACCATTGGAGAATACAGCCTCAATGATAAATGGACCTTTCCATTTTAGCTGGAATTTGTCAGCGATTTTGTGAGTCATGACCATCGGCCTCCAAACTGCCAGAACGAGATCACCCATTTGGAATATTCTGATTTTAACCTACTTGTTGAAGGCTCCGGAGATGCGTGCTTGGTAAAGCTCGATTCGTTGCTGAGCCAAGAGGCACTTTTCATCTAAGGCCTCCAACTCTTGTAACCGGCGACGATAGTTATCGTCTGTCGTCAATTGGTAAGTGAGAGCGACGCGGAGTGAGGGTATTTGAGTCTCCAATGGGAGAACTGCCTTACTCCCGTACACCAGAAAGAATGGTGTGTTCCCTGTGGCTGTTCGGACTATGGTACGGTACGCACATAAGCATTCACCAAGCTTATCGTTCCAGTCGCGTTTGTTGGACGATACGAACTTCTTGAGAAGTTTGATGATTGTTTTGTTGAATGCTTCTACCAACCCATTCGCTGCTGGGTTGTATGGCATTGAAGCAATATTCTGGATGTGGTACTTGTCGCAGAATCGATAGAAGACGTGGCTTGCGAACTGTGGACCATTATCGTGGATGATCCTTCGGGGCAGTCCAAAGCGATAGATGATGTGATGCTTGAGGAAGCTGATCACGTTTGAAGTCTTTACTTCTGTAAGCGGAACAGCTTCCTCCCATTTAGAGAAGTAATCTGTGATGGCAAGTATGAAGCGATGTCCTCGGAAAGAAGGTGGAGCGATTGGACCGATGATATCCATTCTCCATGCTTCGAATGGCCAGGACGCCATTGTCGGATGTAGAAATTCGGATGGCTGGTGGATGAAGTTCGCGTAGACTTGGCAGGCTCTGCACTTTCTTGCGTAGTCTATCGCATCTGCTACCATCGTAGGCCAGTAGTAGCCCATTCGGCGAAGACGGTCTTATAATTTTGGGCCAGGCTGATGGGCCCCGCAAACATCGTCATGAGCTTCGCGTACGGCTTCTTTGGCTTCTGCGTTTGACAGACATCGAAGCAATAATCCATCGTAGGATCGACGATACAGCATTTTCGTCTCTGTATCGTAGAAGAATCTGAGAGAACGCCTTCTGATAGAGGTGGCTTCCTTTGGGTTCTCGGGCAGGATGTCGTAGACTATGAAGTCAATGAATGGTTGTCTCCAGTCTGGTACTTCGTCGATCGTCTGAGCGGATTAACTCGCCACGAATTGAACATTGTTCTTGGGATAGACCAGTTCATGGCCTATCACATCTACCGAATGATGAGTATGATTTGGCACTGCTAGGGAAGCGGCAAGGCCTGTAGGGCATCGGCTTTGATATTTTGGAGTCTGGGGACGTGTTCGATGAAGAACCCTTCAAATAACGAGATGATGTTGATCGCTATTTGGTGATAGGGGATCATGTCTTCATGGCAAACCTCGTATGAACCCCAGATCTGATTGACGATTAACTGTGAATCGTCGTATACTTCAAGATATTTTTCCGCCAGCTCTCTTGTAAGTTGGAGACCAATGACTAAAGCATTGTACTCGGCCACATTATTAGAGAAGGGTTTCGTGAGGGAGTAAGCGCGATTGATCACCAATCCGGAAGGAGAAACCAACACTACCCCGACTCCGACGACGATGTTGCCCTTAGGTCCGGTCCTTGAGGCACCGTCGAAGAACATCCGCCATATATCATCGTGAGAGGTTGCATGCGAGTCGACGACCTCATCTGGGATGTCTTTGTATATTCTGGCCAACTCCGGGCCTGGGTGGGCTGCTAAAAAGTCTGCCAGGGCTTGATCTTTCACAGCCTTTTGCGGGACGAAGATCATATGATAAGGAGACAACAATATTGCCTATATGGCGAGGCGGAAACTGAGTGCCCCTGGTTTAGTCATGAGGACCCTGAGAGGGTTGACTCGTGAGATCACATGTATGGTTTGTCCTGTGACATAGTGCCGCGTCTTTTGAATGGCGAACACCAAGGCGAGGCATTCCTTTTCTACGGCGGTGTATCGGTGCTCTGGCCCGATCATCATTCGACTGAGGCAATATATGTCTTGCTCATGTCCTGCATCGTTGTTTTGTGCTAGCAGAGCACCGAGGGAATGCTCCATTGCTCGTACATAGAGCATGAATGGTTTTCCAGCAACCGGGGCCACCAGGACTGGAGGATTCGATAAATATTCTTTTATGCTGTCGAAGGCACGCTGACATTCTTCGTCCCATACGAATGAGACGCCCTTCTTCATGAGATGGGTAAATGGCTGACAATGCCCGAAGAGGTTGGAAATGAACCTCCTGATGTAAGCTAACCTCCCTTGGAGGCCTCGAAGTTTTCGAAGATTTCTCGGGGGACCCATCTCTATGATTGCCTTCGTCTTCTCAGGGTCTACGTGGATATCCTGGAAGGTGATGATGAAACCCAAGAACTTTCCGCTGGATACGCCCAAAAAGGATTTTGTGGGATTCATCTTCAGGTTGTGTGCTCGTATCAGGTCGAATACCGTCCTCAGATCCTGGAGATGGTCTCCCTTACAGCGACTCTTGACGGCGATGTCATCAACATAGCACTCTACGGTCTTGCACAAGTGATCCCTGAAGATGATACTCATGGCCCTTTGATATGTGGCACCAGCATTCTTTAAACCGAAAGGCATAACTGTGTAGCAGTATGTGCCAATCGGTGTTCGGAATAATATATGATTTTCATCGTCAGGAGACATCTTGATTTGGTTGTACCCCAAGAAACCATCCATGAACGACATACGTTCGAAGTCGCAGGTGTTGTCAATCATGATATCTGTGATAGGGAGGGGGAACTCATCTTTGGGGCACGCCTCGCTCGGATTGCGGAAGTCGATGCAGATTCGAATCTTCCCATTCTTCTTGAGGACCGGTACTATGTTGGCGACCCAGTCTGGATGTTGCTCCTCACGAATAAAACCGTTGGCTATCAGTTTGTTGACTTCGGCTTCGATCGCATCCATGATGCCTGGGTGGAAGCGTCGCTGTTGTTGTTTGATCGGCTTTGCATCTGGCCGAATGTTGAGCTTGTGAAGGGCAACCTCGGGGTTTAGTCCTAGCATGTCTTTATAGCTCCAGGCGAACACATCAATATATTATTTGACAAGTTCCAGTAGTGATTCTCGCTCTTCGTCCGTCAGGCCTTTACTGACGAAGATTGGTTTTGGAAAAGATTCGCTTCCGAGGTTGACCTGTATAACCTCATCTTTAGTAGGAGGTTCTCTCTGTTCGAACCGCTTCTCCCATTGTGCATCCAGCTGTTGGGCCCACGGCTCTAACTCGAGGATTTCAGGGATGTCTTCATCTTCTTTGTAAGCGTCGGCGAATGCCATATTGACTGACAGGACTTGTCAGAATACGTCTCCAATGTTGGCATCCGAATCAGAAGTTGGTGAACCGGTTTAATGTGAATGCCAGTCGCATTCCTCATCTGAACTTTCAGGGGTCATTGTGGGCGTAACGTACCCTAATCCATATCGGGTCTTACTGTAGTAGTCCCGTGGTTTGCCAGCCGGGACTGGTGGTTTTAAAGGTAATCGTCGACCAGTGCCATAATTCAAGCCTAGCGTAGTCCCCAGATCATACCCCTGTTTTTGCATGAGGTATTTGGATTAGGGGCTATAAAGATACATAGGCAGTCTCTTGGTATCTGATTCGAGATCGACCTTCTCTATGGTGAAGGGCTGTAGATCATCCTTTCAGTCGAAGATGATTGGATGGTCCCTCCTTCGATTATGCGATAAGCGTCTTCTACTAGCGTAAGCTGGTTTGCGGTGTAAACATTTATCACCTGTGTGTGTAGGTGAGTGCCTATACCGTGTTCCATAGAATACATTGTACAAAGCTTATTAAGCTCGAGGTAGTTCAAAGATAACCCTTTATTGAAGAAGTAAGGTATCTTTTCTAACGGGATTACATCATCTGCGGAGGGAACATCAGTATGGACAGCCACATACTTGGCCAGTTCCGGTTCTTCTTCGGCCACCCCCTGTATAAATGAAGACTGAGAGGATGACCTAGACAGCTTGATCATCAGGGGTTCTATTGGTGGGGCCGAACGTGGAGTTGTTGGCAAACTAGCGACCCCCAGTTTGGTACTCGATGCTGGGCGGAGAGTTGTTGGCTCGTTAGAAGCCCCAGACTTTGCATCGAGATGACGATTCTTCTTGGGAAGGCGTATCGTCATTGGCTTGTCGGAGGGGTTGAGCTTCTCCGTTTGTGGCTGGCCGACTCTTGGCAGTCTGATTGTCAGTGGCTCCGTTGTGGGTCTTGGCGCTTGGCCGGACCTTTGCAGCCGGATTATCATTTGTCCTTCTTGTGTCGAGAGGCTGATTGCGTCCTTACGCAGAGCGGCCATAAGGGGTGCGGATTTGCCAGGTTTACGAGCTTGAAGGTTGATCGTCAGAGGTTCTTCTGATCCTGAGGTCGTCTCAGTTCGAGCTTGTACATCTTCATCCAGGTGCCTCTTCGACTTCTCGTATAGGCAAGAGTATGAGTAGTAGGATTCGACCCCTTTGAAGGGATCGATGTCAGCAAATTCTGTCCTCACGAAGCCGTGCTTGTCGACATACTTGAAGCACTGGTGCAGCGTGGAAGGCACGATCATGTAATCGTGTATCCAAGGACGCCCCAAGAGGATATTTTAGGAAGTGTTCGTATCTATGACGTAACAGGTTACTTCTGACTGAAGATCGCCAATTTGGCACTTCAAGCGAATCTTCCCAATCGGGTAGCTCCTGCCCAAATTGAAATCGCTGATGGCGGTGCTTGTTGGCGTCAGACGATGCATAGGAATGTGGAGATGATGTAACAGACCCTTCGGGATGATGCTTATGGAAGAACCAGGATCAATGTGCATCCGATCCACCTTTACGTCGCCGATGTATCCAGTGTAATATAACGAACGATCGTGCAGGTTGGTTTTGATGAGCATATCCTGCGGAGTGAAGACAATGTTGGGCATCGCTCCCGTGCAAGTGCTGTCTTGGGGATCTATATGCGGGCTCTCTTCCGTGAGGTTGACCTGAGCTAGATATGCATCGGCGTTCTGGAGTGCATCGCTCAAGGCCGTACGAACATCCTTGGAGAGTCTCAGGAGTTCGTATAATGATAATTTGGCCGGTGTGTTGGCCAATTACGCCAGGATGTCGAAGTTGTAGGGCCTCTCCAGCCCCTGAGGTACCTCTTTCCGGAGGGATTTGTCAAAGCGAGTCTCCTTCGACCTAGGCTTGTCGGTCGTTGGAGGTTGGGAAGGTCCCGGAGTGTCAGCAGTGGCCGGCTGATGCTCTTCAACCGAGTTATCTGGCATAGGTTGGGATTGAGCACCAGACCGAGTGACGACAGCAGTAGCTTCTTCGACAACTGCCAAGATTGTGCGACAGGATCTGACCTTTCCACCCTTCTTCCTGCCAATAGGGAGTGGTACGGACTGAGTTACTTTTGGTACCAAATCTGGATGGACCCACATGACCTCCCTTCGTGACGTGGTGAGAGGTACCAGACCAGTAGCCTGATCTCGAGGAGGTAGAAGATTAGCAATCTCCATTATCGCCCGAGGGATGGGTACCACGCCGTCTTGAGTCTCTGTTGGAGGGATGCTGCCAAACTGTACGGACACCATGTTGGCTGCCACAGTTACCTCCTCGAAGTCAATGGCCAGAGCCTTTGAATCGATGAGATGTTGGATGTATCGCTTCAGTTGGTAGCAGTCGTGTGTAGCATGGTGGACGTAGCGGTGGTAATGGCAGTACTTTAGGCTCTCCATTTTCGCTGGTCGAGGTTTCCGTCTTGGTGGAGGGAGCTGAATTCTATCTCCTTGTATGAGCATGTCCAAGATGGGCTTGACATGACCGTCTTCGAAGGAGTAGGTCATTTGTGGCCACTACTTGTCTGCCAATTTTGACTCAGGTTTCTGGGCTGTGTCGGCCACCATATCCTGCTTGCCCTTATTGTCCTGATTGTTGGTGGAGCTACCCCCATTGTTGTTGTTGGCATTAGGACGCCTGCCCTTGTCCTCTCCCTCTGAGATGTGTAATCCTAGTGGCACTGATGATAAACGTCTTCCAGTCTTTAAATTGACTTTCACCTATCCAGAGGCTGATTGTTGGAAGCAGTCTCTTTTGACAAATTTTAATTAAGGAGGAATCTGGATTACCGGATGACAACTTCATGGCGGTTTGGCGGAACCGCTCAATATAGTTCCTTGTCAGCTCTTTCTCCCCTTGAACAATGTCCATGAGGGTGGACATTGTGATGTCCTGTCTTACTTCGTAGAATCTCTCCAAGAACATGTGCTTGAAGCTGGCGAAGGAGTGGATGCAGTTGTCTGGCAGGTTACGGTACTAGTCGAAGGCGACCCCTTCCAATGCCCCGATGAATAATCGTGTAACGATGGCACCGTCATGGAGTAGATGGTCGGTGGTAACCTCGAAGTAAGTGATGTACCGACTTGCAGAGGTCTTTCCATCATATGGATTGATGTGGAATGGTTTATACTTTAGTGGGAAGGAAACATCTCTCCACGCAGCAGGATACGGTTGCCGTATCCTGAGGTCTTGGCAGTTTTCTCGGGCATGGAACATGGCCCGGAGCTCCTGGACCTCTCTTCTTGCCTCCCTGGCTTCGTCTGCAGCGGTAGGAGCCGACATTTCAAAAGAAATATTGTCCGGGTTTGGTGCTACTGAGTTCGAGTCTGTATTGACCGCAGGACCCAAGTTTGTTTGGCCAGGCGTCCCTCCTTGCAGAGTAGGGAGGGCTGCTTTGATCTCGTCCACGGATTTGACCAAAGTGCACAGTATGGCCTCCAGAGTGTCGATGCGTTGGCGATCACTGGGACCATCATGTTCATCGTTTGTCATGAATGTCGTCCTCACATGAGTAGAAGTGGAAGGGACGGTGGATGACATGCCCTCTGAATCATATTCCTGTACTGAGAAGTCATCGGGGTATGTGGGAATGTCTTTCTCTGGTTCGAACTGAGAAAGAATAGTACCCCCAGCTTCAGAGCTTGCTTCATTTTGATAGTCGTGGATGTCCTCGGGGACGTCGACACCTGCTGTATCTGATGGGAGAGTTGTTTCCCCGGGCTCGTCTCCTTGGAACATCGGATTGTCGTAGATATTCGAAGGAGTGCTACCCCCAGTTCCAGTGACCCCCAGTGATGTGGATGATGAATCTCCTACTGTAGCAGATTTTGTCTTTGAACGGGTACCTTGGAAAACTCCGGTGGTGGGCAACCGCTTAGACTACGGTCTCTTAGTCATAGTGGTTGAAATCTTCGGGCTCGAAACGTTTATCTTCTTCCCTCTCCCATCGGCGAGGATTTTCTGAGCAGAGTTGCAGGAGACGACGGGAGGTGCCTCATCCTCTGAACATAGTTGTTGCAATCTTTGGAAGACGGACTGCCGGTCTTTTCGTACCGTCACGTTATTACAATAGCAGTTGATGATGACTTGGGTGCAGTGACGTCCGTGGGAGGGCTCTTTGCACCCCGAGGCCCTCTCTCTTTCCTTGCGCTTGTGGAGGATAGCCTCACGCAAGTCAGATGGGTCCGGTACGACCATGTCTGCTCCCTAGATTTTGGAAGACTTTTGGGAACCACTCTGTCCGTTTGCCGTCGTGGGCTGGACTCAAGTGGTTCTATATAACTTCCCATTAGAGGCCCGTATAACGGTATATGGAACGCTCGGATGGTCAGAGGTCGGGCCAGCGGACTGAGCTTGCCAAGCTCGCGCTGCCCTAGACTTCTTTACTCTAGTGTGTGAGGGCACATAGTAAGAAGAGTCTAAGTGGTACTGGAGAGAGTCAGACATGTTTTCTCAGGAGCACGAGAGATCAGGAGCATAGGAGAGGCGATCGAAGACTGAGCCGCGTGGAGCAGGCGACATGCGACTGGAATCAATAGTCTTCATGCGGCTGGCAGTCGTAGCCGCATGGGCTTTCTTCAAGCGGCTGGAAGTCTCAGCTGCATAAGTCTTCTCCATGCGGCTGGAAATCCTAGCCGCATGAGTGTTATGCCTTTGGCTGGCCGTTTCGGCCATATGGTCATCATGCATGCGGCTGGCAAGTTTGGTCGCATGAGTCTTCGTCTTGTGGCTAGTGCCTTTGTTCGACTTCTTCCTGGAGCACATAGAATTACTCTTTGCCCCTGCAAGTCCAACATCGTAGTGCTTTTCTCTGCCGGACTTGGGGACAGCAGAGTCTTCTATGGCTTGAAGTGGGGCCGCATGAGAGTTGCCTTCGTCGTCTTGGGCAGCAGAGAGTACTCCGTCCAGAGCTTGGGGAGGAGCAAATGACTTTGGCCTCTACTCCCTGTGAGCCTTCTTTGCGTGGGTTCACTTCTGGACTGGGCCAGCGCTTCCGTCGGAGAGCTTTTCTTCAAACGCCTGTTGGTCGAAGCGGACGACCATCTTCTGTTGTGAGGACCCAAGTTTGGCTGCATCTGATTGCGTCACCAACTCCTCAGCCATGGAGAAGTTTGTCCCCAGCAGAGTCGCCATCGTGTTTGCCATAAAATATAAAAGAACAAAACAATTATCGGAGGACTGGACTTTTACTTCACAATACAAACTCGCTTGTACAAAAAAAGCCTAGGGACGAAAACCTAGGTACAGCAATCTAAGTACAATTGTTTATTTTAGATTCTGAGGGGTGACGGTAGAGGCTCGGGAAAGCGACAACAGCTCTGCCTTACTCCTTGGACGATCGGATGCAACCTTGGCTCAGGGGAAGAAATGCTCTCAAGATGCCCTCTGTGCGTGCCTTTGTCTCTCTGCTCTCTCTCTTCAAGTCTCTCCAGGTGCTCTGGTGCTCTTCGAAAAGTTCTTTTTCGCAAGGGAATGGCACCTTGCTATTTACAGGAGTGAGATACAATCATTAGGGTTTGCAATAATTGCCTCCTTGATAAGTCGGCGGTTAAGGATCAATTAATCTGGGCCCTTCATTTTGAATGTAGCAAATCTAGGTAATTAATGTAGATTGCATCAAATCTCTGTGGGCAATAAATATTGATTGTCATGAATATTCGCGACTTATGATGGCTTGCCACGTGTCTAATTTGCTCGATTTGACTTGATCTGGTCAATTATGGTGATTGCAACAAATCTAATTTTGTTAGCACCCATAATTCTAGGAAGATAAGACTGCCATGTGTCTCAATCATCGTAAAAAGTGCCACGTGTTCTCGATTGGGTCATCTTGGCAGAGCCGCATATGAGTGGGCTGCATAAGGATGAATGGCCGCATGAAGATGGGCAGTCGCATGGGGATGAACAGCCGTATGAAGATGGGCAGCCGCATGAGGATAGACAGCCGCGTGCTGACGGGCGGCCGCATAAAGGATACAGCCGCATGAAGATGGGTGGCCGTATGAAGGGGGTGGCCGCATAAAATGGGCGGCCGCATAAATACAGCAGCCGCATGCCTCGGGACTCGGTGGATTCAGCCAGCTCTGAAAAGATTTTCTCCTCTTCCCTAGGAATACTCCTTTATGTCAGTCATTATTGTGCCTTTATGTCAAAACTGTCATTTGTCAGAGCTGTCAGCCGTCAGGGCATTAAATGCAGCCAAAGATGAAAGAAAAAGCTGTTGAAGGCCACGTGGCTCTGGGTCTATCCGAGCCGCATAGACGCTTGAGCCGCATGGACCCCTGAGCCGCATGGGCTCTCTGACCCGCATGGAGATCCTTGGCCGCATAGACCTTTCTTTATTCTTTTTCATGCTTCTACACGTATGAGCGACGATATAGCATTTTAGTGGTTGTGTCATAGAAGAAACGAAGTGAGCGCCTCCTAATAGAAGCTGCTTCTCTTGGGTCTTCAGGCAGGATCCTATAAACTATATAGTCTATAAATGGGAGTCGCTAATCCCGAGTGCCTTCATCAGTACCTGCTTGTAATGAGTAGTATTTACATGCACGCAGGGCATTCTTTTGACAGACCAGCTCCCAGTCTGTTACTGAGATGGTACTCTGGGATCCAACAGGGGCGGCCAGAGAAGCGACGAGACCGGCTAGTGCTCGGCTTCCAAGTTCTGCAATCATGGCACATCTTCTGTAAAGAATCCTATGAAAGTGGAAATAATGTCGATTGCCACCTGGTGGTAAGGGATCAAGTCCTCATGTCGAACCTCGTACTGTTCTCGAACCTGGCTGATGATCAATTTTGAGTCTCCATAGGCCTCGATGTAGTCAACCCCTAGCTATTTGGCGAGTTGGAGCTCGATGATGAGGGTGTTATACTCTGCAACATTGTTGGTGCATGACTCCGTGAGAGAATATGCACGATTGATAACTAGGCCATTGGGAGTAACAAGAATGATCCCGACCCCTACTATGATTTCACCCTTTGGCCCCGTTCTTGAGGCTCTATCGAAGAACATGAGTCATACTAAGGTGTCCGAGACTACATTGGACTCCAGCACTTCATCGAGGATTTCTTCGTAGTGTTTTGAAGTTTCTGGCATCGGATGTGCTGCCAGGAAATCTGCCAATGCTTGGCCTTTGACTGCCTTCTATAGGACGAACACCATGTCGTAGGGAGTCAGAAGGATTGCCCATGTGGCTAGTCGTGAATTTAATGCCCCTAGCACTATCATAAGGACTTTGAGGGGGTTGATTCTGGATACGACGTAGATGTTGACACAAAGTCACTGTCAACCAAATATTGATAACATTGACTAAATAATATTTGTAATAATTTAATACGACACACGACGTCTACATTAAGGTCAAGTCAGACGACAGCTCAGTCTCCGCTTCTCAGTTATAATTGAGTCTGTATTTTACACTTTTGTTGAGTCTAGACTGATGTAAACTGTGTCATGCTGAGCTCTTGAGACTTGACCTATAGCCTACCCAATAATCCTCAAACTCCACCATCCAGAAAAATACCCACTGGCCACTTAGACCAGCTCTGTGCTCTGGAGACAGAGTTCGGGCCGAACTCTGCCTCCACACAGAGTTCGGGCCGAACTCTGTCCCCTAAAAATCAGCATCCCTAATTTTAGGGTTAGCTTGTTGCTAGTTGTCCAACGGCCAAATATTTGAAATTTCCTACCTGAATTCTGGCCGAATTCTGCCTACAAAAACACTATAAATAGGCCATGAATTTTGTCATTTCAAATCATCCAATCCTCTCTTCTCTTCTCTCTTATAGCTCAAATAAGCCATACCCTTTCCATCTACTAGCCACAAGCCTCCTAAGTCTCGAGTGCTCAGCATCTCTCAGTTAGGATTCTTGTGCAAGAGTTGAAGAAGTCGCTTGGACAATTCCAAGCAAATCGCCACTGCGATCCTCTGTAAGAAGTTGACGTGCTCTTCTGAAGTAAAGGCACGGGTTGTAAACTACTATTTCACAAATAGTGGATTTAATCCAGAGCTAGAGTTCTCAGGCCTGGACTAGTCCTCCACGAGGAAAACCAGGTTAAAATCGCTGTGTTTGCGTATGCTTTCTTGCTCTTCATTTACTTTCCGCATTTTACTCTGATTATTTATAATTCGTGAAAGAGTTAATTTTTAATTGGTTATTTTCTATATAAACTCTATTCACCCCCCTCTAGAGCTGTCACCTGTTCTTCAATTGGTATCAGAGCTCTGTTCTCTTTACAAGGATTTACATCCTAGAGCTGATCCATGGCAACCACACAATCCTTGATTTCCAATCACGGTGAAGGACAGTCCACTCTTAGGCTTCCCTTATTTGATGAAACTAACTACACGTATTAGAAAACAAGGATGAGTTTTTATCTCAAGTCTCTAGACTTTGACCTGTGGACTATCGTCACTGACGGTTACAAAAAGCCCGCCAGGATAGTTGTCAACGGTGATCTCATTGAGAAATCACATGACAAATATTCTGACGAAGAGAAGAAACAGGCAAGTCTAGACGCGAGAGCTATTAATGCTTTATTCTGTGCTATAGACAGGAATGAGTTTAACAGGGTATCCACATGCACCACATCCCACAAAGTATGGAAGCTTCTAGAAGTGACGCATGAAGGAACCACCCAAGTCAAGGAATCAAAAATCAGTCGTCTTACGCAAGAATACGAGGCATTCAATATGAAGCCAAACGAGACGATCACACAGATGTTCACAAGATTCCTCGACATCATCAACCCCCTATCTTCACTTGGAAAGCAATATTCAAATCATGAGAAGATTCGCAAGTTGCTTAGGGGACTACCAAAAATTTGGAACCCTAAGGTGACAGCCATCATAGAAGGAAACGATCTCACAACCATGTCAATGGAGACCTTGATGGGTAAGCTCATGACTCACGAGCTTGACCTCAAGGACTTCGAAGAGCCTGCTCCGAAGACTAAGGAGATCGCACTCAAAGCTCATCGACGAAGGACTGAGCACGATGAGACCGAAGACGACAACTCGGCTGATGAAGACCAAGCTCTCATGGTTCGCAACTTCAAGAAATTCCTTCGCTTCAATAGAAGAAAGAAGGAACCACAAGAAGACGATGAAGAAGAGCCAACCTGCTATGGTTGCAAGAAGACTGGACACGTCTGAAAAGACTGTCCATTCTTGAAGAAAAACAACCGCTATGAGAAGCCATACAAGAAGACCTCATCAAAGAAATATGCCAACACAAGCATTTGGCATGAAAGTGAAGCGAGTGACTCCGAGGAAGAAAAGGACTCTCCTCAAGATACAGCAAATGTGTGCCTAATGGCAACTTCCAACAAGGTATCTAACGAAACTCTAGATGACTTCTCTTTTGATGAACTTGGCGATGCCTTCACTGATTTACTCGATGATCACAAAAAGGTCATCGGTAAATACAAACATGCCAAGGACAAAATCAAAAGTCTTGAAGACGAAATACAAAGAATTTCTCTATTACTTGATAACATTAGAGACACGTCACCCACTGATGTCACTGATGAAGTATCCAAGCTTAAAATAAGCTTACATGATGCTGAAGCACGTATTGAGCAACAAACTCAAGAAATCACTACACTCAACACGATGCTTGCTGAAGAAAAGAGTAGACACAAGATTTCCATGACTAAGATATATGGCTTAAATATTAAGGTTGATGAACTGCAAGCTGTTTCTAAGAGATTAGAAACCAAATTGGGAAAACAGGTTGCTCAACCTCAAACCCAATCACATGGGCACAACACCACTCAAGCTAGTCAACCACGTCATCCACATGCAGCACGTAACCATGCCTTTATATACACTAACTTTCATAAAACACAAAAACCACGTGCACGTAAGAATACCTCTCATACTCATCATGCTGCACAAAGACACAACCAACATCACTCTACATATAGAAATCATCACCATGCCATGCCATATAGACAAGATCATCATGTCATGCCATATAGACAAGATCACCATATCATGCCATATCACCATGCCATGCCACATAGACAATATCACCATGCCACTCACTCTATGCATAATCATTATCACCATGATCACCATGCGAACTCTACACATCATGTCCATCTACATCATGCTGCCTATAGATATTATTCTCATGTTCCTAGTGTAAATAAAAATGCTATCTGTACTTACTGTGGATCACATGGACACATTTCACCACAATGTAGAGTTAGAAGACTGGTAGACAAAAAGATATATGTATGGTTTCCGAAAACTAACTTTTCAGGACCCTCAAGAACTTGGGTACCAAAGGTCACATCTACTCTTGATGTAGGTGGACATTCCCTCTTCAACTGAAAGTAAGTGGATTCTCGATAGTGGATGCTCGCGACATATGACAGGAGACGCAAATCTTTTTGCATCACTATCGATGAAGAGAGAAGGATAAGTATCCTTCGGTAACAATTTAAAAGGGCACATAATAGGTAATGGTATTATTGGTCATCCTCCCTCTCTTGTAATAAAGGATGTCTGCCTAGTGACCGAGTTAAATCATAACCTGCTCAGCATTAGTCATTTTGCTGATCATGGATATGATATTAACTTTGGACAAAACAATTGCCTCATTTATGATAGGTCAACGGGAGACATTGCTTTTGAAGGGAAAAGAGAGGATAACATTTATATTTTCTATCTATCTATAGATACTAACAATGCAGGTAGGTGTCTATATGCCCACAAAGATGAACGACTACTTTGGCACCAGCGTCTTTGTCATGCCAATATGGATGCTATATCCAGGCTATCAACCAAGAAGCTAGTAAGAGGATTGCCCGATATCACATTCAAAAAGGATACGGTATGTGCCGAATATGAAATGAACAAGGCAACAAAATCCTTATTTCATTCCATCAACTCTGTAAGTACTACTAGACCCCTGCAACTACTCCATATGGATTTATTTGGTCCTAGTAGAATAGCTAGTCTTGGTGGTAAGCTTTATGCATTTGTTATTGTTGATGATTTTTCGAGATTTACTTGGGTTTTCTTTCTCACAAACAAAAGCGATGCTATTTCGGTTTTTAAAGTTTTTGTAAAGAAAGTTCAAAATGAAAAAGGCTACATGATTACTCGAATCCGAAGTGATCATGGAGGCGAATTCGAAAATTATGATTTTGAAAAGTTTTGTGATGCAAATGGTTTTGATCATGAATTTTCTTGTCCAAGAACTCCTCAACAAAATGGTGTTGTGGAGCGGAAGAATAGGACTCTTGGCGATATGGCTAGAGTCATGTTGAATAAATTTTCACTTCCGAAATACTTTTGGGCAGAAGCTGTCAGTACAGCATGCCACATTTTGAATAGGGTGCTCATTCGTCCCACTACTAAGAAAATACCCTATGAGCTTTGGTTTGGGAGAACCCCCAATGTTTCTTATTTTAAAGTTTTTGGATGTAGATGTTTTATCGTTAACACCAAAGACAACTTAGGCAAATTTGATGCCAAAGCTGACGATGGTATCTTTCTTGGTTATGCCGCCAAGAGTAAGGGATATAGAGTCTTTAATAAATGCTCACTAATTATGGAAGAGTCAACAAATATGAATTTTGATGAAGATAACAGTGCAACAAGTACTCTTGATGATGACATTGAGCCATCAACTTCTACTCCAATGAATACTTCAACCGAAACTAATTCTCTGGAGGGCTTGCCTAAGAAATTTTCTTTCAAGCCGTCTCATCCAGAAAATTTAGTGATAGGTGAAGTTTCACGTAGAGTAACTACTAGATCATCACTAAGAGACTCTATTGCTAGCACTGCCTTTATTTCACAAGTTGAGCCGAAAAACATTTCTGAAGCTTTTAATGATGAATTCTGGATTTCTGCTATGCAAGAAGAACTCAACCAATTCGAGAGGAGCCAAGTGTGGGAACTAGTTCCTAGACCGGCTAATCACTCGATAATTGGTACTAAATGGGTGTTTAAAAACAAAGTGAATGAAGATGGTTCAGTCACACGCAACAAAGCTCGTCTAGTAGCTCAAGGATACAACCAAGAGGAAGGTATCGACTACGATGAGACGTATGCTCCGGTTGCTAGACTAGAATCCATTCGGATGCTTTGTGCATTTGCACATTATCAAAATTTCAAATTATTTCAAATGGATATGCAAAGTGCTTTCTTGAATGGATTTATTAAGGAGGAAGTTTATGTAAAACAACCCCCTGGCTTTGAAAATCACAAATTTCCCGACCACGTGTTCAAGCTAAAGAAAGCGCTATATGGCCTTAAACAAGCCCCCAGAGCTTGGTATGAAAGGCTAAGCAGTTTCTTGCTTGAGAAAGGTTTTTCAAAAGGGAAAATTGACACTACACTTTTTATAAAATCTTTTAAAGACACTATTCTATTAATTCAAATTTATATTGATGATATCATTTTTGGTTCTACTGATAAAACCCTCTGTCAAGAATTTGCCAAGTGTATACAGACAGAATTTGAGATGATCATGATGGGAGAACTCAACTACTTTTTTGGTCTGCAAGTAAAACAAATGGCTAATGGAACTTTCATCTGTCAGTCGAAGTATACAAAGGACATGCTGAAGAAGTTCGATCTTGACAACGTCAAACCAATCAGCACTCCAATGGCTACTTCAACCAAACTCGAACCAGATGAGAGCGGCAAACCCGTTGATCAACGTAAGTATTGAGGTATGATAGGCAGCTTACTATATTTAACTGCTAGTCGCCCCGATATCATGTTTAGCGTTTGCCTATGTGCTAGATATCAAGCAAATCCTACGGAATCACACTTGACCGCGGTTAAGCGTATCTTTCGATACCTTAAGGGTACGGTTACAGTGGGTCTATGGTATCCCAAGTCAACATCATTTGACCTTATTGGTTACTCTGATGCTGACTTCGCTGGATGCAAGGTCGACCGTAAAAGTACAAGCGGCACGTGTCATTTATTAGGAAAGGCTTTAGTCTCATAGTTTAGCAAGAAACAGAATTCTGTCGCACTATCCACAACAGAAGCTGAATACATCGCAGCTGGGTGTTGTTGTGCACAAATTCTATGGATGAAGCAAACCCTTGAAGACTACAATCTATCTTTCATGCACATTCCTATATTCTGTGACAATACTAGTGCTATTAACTTGACTAAGAACCCTATCTGTCACTCACGCACAAAACACATTGAAATTAGACACCACTTTTTACGTGATCATCAGCAAAATGGCACGATTAACTTAGAGTTTATTGACACTGATCATCAGCTAGCAAACTTCTTTACTAAGCCATTATCCGAAGAGCGCTTCAATTTCCTTTATCGTGAACTTGGAATTTTAGATGAAGCTGTCATAAATTAAAACTCACCTACGTAAATATCGATTATATTATGATTCTCTTACGATGAACTTGCTATGGGTACAAGCCAAAAGGGCCCTTCTGACAACAAGGCGTAAAAGCCTAAGCGACACGGTGCACTAGTCCACAGGACTACCGCTAGCTGGGATCCGGCCCCTGCAGCTAACCCATGGCAACTTCAAACTATTGAATTATGATATATTTCCTTGTTTATTATATGGTTCATTTTGATTTCTTACCGCTGACAACTATTTTTCAATTTCATCCTGCTATTAATCTACTTCTCTATCTAATTGATTGAATCTTTCAAGCTTTTTGTTATATCTTACTTGATTTTCCATACTTAACCATTTTTCCATCATCTAGCCTGTTTTCAATTCTGGAACAAGGACCCAGAACTCGGGCCGAACTCTGTCCCTAACAGAGTTCGGGTCGAATTTGGTCCTCCTGTTCCAGAATCGGGGACAGCTCCAGCCGTTTGATCAAATGAGATCCTACGGTCCAGATTTACTCCTACCAAAGAAAACCCTTCCCTTATATTCGAGTTTTCCTCTCTCTCCTTCATTCTTACCATCACCTCTCCAAACATATTTTCACAAACCCTAACCCTAGCTTTCTCTCCAAAGTGCTCAATTTCTCATCAAAATCAAGGAGAAGGGCTATTTTCTCATTCTCTTTCACTGTTCATTGTTGATTTGAGGTATAACTCCTTCTCCCTCTCTATTTTAAGTTCTCTATTTGTTTGCAAATGGCTCCTCGCTTGCCCAATCGTGGGAAGAGGACTCGAACCGAGGGTGCTTCCTCTTCGAATCCTCCTCCTCCCATTGAGCAACCCGTTGAACAACAACAACCCCTTCATCCGTTGTTCAATCCACCTCGTTCCCGCGACCCTACTACTTATGACGACCGATTGTTTGTATCGCTAGACGCCTCCAACGAGTGGTTTAGTGACTTTCGGACTCGTCCGGTCTTCGCAGGACATCCCATTAATTTTACTATTTTCTCACAATTTGAATCACTATTTCAAGATCTTTGCCTAAATGAGTTAGTTGCTTCAAACTTTGTTATTTATCGTAGCGCCATACAAATGTTCTATTGCAACTTGACTCACGATGCCACTCACATCTATTCCCGGGTATCTTGAACTTCAAGATCTCGATATTTGGGATAAGCTTGTGGAAGCTCGCCAATTCCAATTTGTTGGTGAAACTTCCCTTGAGAGCTTCAAGGAGGAACTATGTGCCCCTAACATAAGTCCTCGCAAGCTTATGGCCAAGCACCTCAACCCGTATTTCTATGAAATTCATCGAATTATTTTCAACACTATTCTGCCAAAAGCTGGCTCCACCGATGAAGTCACATATTTTGAGATCTCTGCTTTGTATCATCTTCATTATCGCATTCCTTTCAATCTTCCACGTACCATGATGGACTGGATGATAAACTGTAGGAAGAAACCACGAGCCCTGGTTTATCCTCTGTATCTTTTTATGGTTTTTCGTACGTTCATTGTCCCTATTCATGACTGTCCTTTCTTGCCTGCTCCTGCATTCCTTTCCAAGGCACGACGTCTTCAGGCAGTCGTCGCCTTTCCTGACACTTCTGAGCATTCTGATGATGAGGAGCCCGACGCCTCTCCACTTGGACAGGATGTGCCACCTCCTCCTGCTACTCTTGACTCCATCCAGACCATGCTCAGAGATCGTTTCACATTGGAGGACGATCGCTGGACTCAGATGGACTACCGTACCACCCTGCAGATGAGTGCCCTTAGCAACTCGCTGCACGATATCCGGTATTCCATGTCTCGTCATCCTTCTATGCCCATTCCCATGGAGCGGAATCCTGGTCGCGAGGGATATCGCATTGACGACCCCTGGGTCATGCGCTACCTGGATCCGGATGCTGCTATTGTGGACCCCAGCCGTTTATTTACTGATCCTTCAGACTCCGCTGGGCCTTTTCGTGCTCCATGATGGAGATGGCTTCTACTATCTGCTGCTGCTGATGATCCTAGTTTCTGTTTTTCTGATTTCCAGTTATTTAGTTTTATTTGGATTTATGTGCTTGGGTTGTACTAAAACTCTGGTAGTTTGATGACTCTGGTTATGTGTGATGACAATTTTATGCTTATCGTAGTTTATTATTCTATGCTAGTTGCTCGTTTTGATCATTCATATACAGTTTCTTCTCTATTTGGTGTGGTTGCATCATTATTATTCTTATGCAGTTTATATTGCTAATGCCAAAAGGGGGAGAAAGAATGTATATTCTTATCATACTTTTAGTATATATATATATATGCTTTTTGGTGCTTTTGGGAGATATTATTTATCAGGCCAACAGGTTCAACGCATTATTTATGGGGGAGCTATTGTTTCTAGCTCGGCACCGTTCATCGGTTACGGGGGAGCTATTATTTCTAGCTTGGCATTGATTATGGGGGAGCTATGTTTTTGTGATCAACTGTGTCCAGGTATGAATATTGAATATACATATATTATTTTGTCAATTATCAATATGGGGAAGATTGTTGACACAAAGTCACAGTCAACCAAATATTGATAACATTGACTAAATAATATTTGTAATAATTCAATACGACACACGACGTCTACATTAAGCTCAAGTCAGACGACAGCTCAGTCTCCGCTTCTCAGTTATAATTGAGTCTGTATTTTACACTTTTGTTGAGTCTAGACTGATGTAAACTGTGTCATGCTGAGCTCTTGAGACTTGACCTATAGCCTACCCAATAATCCTCAAACTCTACCATCCAGAAAAATACACACTGGCCACTTAGACCAGCTCTGTGCTCTGGAGACAGAGTTCGGGCTGAACTCTGCCTCCACACAGAGTTCGGGCCGAACTCTGTCCCCTAAAAATCAGTATCCCTAATTTTAGGGTTAGCTGGTTGCTAGTTGTCCAACGGCCAAATATTTAAAATTTCCTACCCGAATTCTGGCCGAATTCTGCCTACAAAAACACTATAAATAGGCCATGAATTTTGTCATTTCAAATCATCCAATCCTCTCTTCTCTTCTCTCTTATAGCTCAAATAAGCCATACCCTTCCCATCTACTAGCCACAAGCCTTCTAAGTCTCGAGTGCTCAGCATCTCTCAGTTAGGATTCTTGTGCAAGAGTTGAAGAAGTCGCTTGGACAATTCCAAGCAAATTGCCACTGCGATCCTCTGTAAGAAGTTGACGTGCTCTTCTGAAGTAAAGGCACGGGTTGTAAACTACTATTTCACAAATAGTAGATTTAATCCTGAGCTAGAGTTCTCAGGCCTGGACTAGTCCTCCACGAGGGAAACCAGGTTAAAATCGCTGTGTTTACGTATGCTTTCTTGCTCTTCATTTACTTTCCGTATTTTACTCTGATTATTTATAATTCGTGAAAGAGTTAATTTTTAATTGGTTATTTTCTATATAAACTCTATTCACCCCCCTCTAGAGTTGCCACCTGTTCTTCAGTGGATCGTCTGTCTGGTCACGTAGTGTCGTGTCTTCTGAATAGCGAAGAGAATGGCAAGACATTCCTTCTCGATAGGGTTGTACAGATGCTCGGCTCCAACCATGGTCCTACTGAGATAATATATCACCCGCTCGTGGCCTTCATTATTCTTTTGAGCTAATAAGGAACCAAGAGAATGATCCATGGCTCGGACGTATAACAGGAAGGGCTTCCCCATAACTGGTGCCACCAACATAGAAGGGTTGATGAGGTATTTCTTGATGTCGTCGAACACGCACTGGCACTCTTCAGTCCATACAAAGGTGGCCCCTTTCTTCATTAGTCTGGTGAAGGGTTGACATTTACCAGAGAGATTTGCTATGAACCTCCTGATGTACGCTAATCGCCCTTGCAAACCTCGAAGCTTTTGGAGGTTCTTTGGAGGAGTTATGTTTAGAATGCCTTGGTCTTCTCCGGGTCGATATGAATCCCTTTTGTCGTGATGATGAAGCCTAAGAACTTACCGCTGGAAACGCCTAGGAAGGACTTCATCGGGTTCATCTTTAGCTGATGTGTCCGCATTAGATCGAACACAGTTCATAGGTCATCCAAGTGGTTGGATTTGTGCTTGCTTTTAACAGCGATGTCGTCAATATAACACTCCACCGTCCTTCAGAGATGCTTGCGGAATATGGTACTCATAGCCCTTTGATAGGTGGCTCCCGTATTCTTTAATCCGAAAGGCATTACTGTATAACAATACACCCCTTTTGGAGTCCGGAACGCCATATGCTTTTCGTCTTCAGGGAGCATCTTGATCTAGTTGTAACTGGAGAACCCATCCATGAAGGACATACGTTCGAAGCCACAGGTATTGTCAATCATTACGTCAATAATCGGGAGTAGGAACTCATCTGTAGGGCAGGCCGAATTGAGATCTCTAAATTCTATGCAAATTCGTATCTTTCCGTTCTTCTAAGTGAACGTGACGATGTTTGCGACCCAATCCAGATGCTGCTCTTTACGAATAAAGCCGCTCTCGATGAGTTTATCAACCTCCTCCTCAATAGCATCCATGATGTTGGGGCGGAACCGACGTTGCTGCTGCTTGACCGGTTTGGTATGGGGCAGGATATTGAGGTGATGTATGGCCACTTGTAGGTTTAGACTGGCATATCTTCGTAGCTCTAGACGAAGATGACGATATATTCACGGATGAGATGTATCAGAGACTGCTTGTCATCTTTTGTTAGACTTTTGCTGATGAAGATGGGCTTAGGTAAGGCCTTATTCCCTAATTCGACATGGCCGACTTTATCTTCTGTAGGGGATTTGCGCTGCTCGAAACGCTACTCCCACTGGGATCCTAAGTGTTGCGCCTAGGTTTCGTCTTTGGAATACTCGAATGTTTGGTCTTCGTACTCAACTGGAGGTTTAGAGAAACCATATTGGCGGATAGCGTCTTCTTGAAGTCCTGGCCAGTATTGGTATCAGAGTACGGGGTGCGCCCTTATTCGTTGTCCGACGCTGGTGGAGGGTTGGCCACTTCTACTGCTGTCTTTGGGACATGAATGACATCATCTTGTGCCTCTATGGCTGGACAACTCTCAAACTGGAGAGAAACCATATTGGCTGTGACTGTCTTCTCTTCATAATCCAACGATATGATGTTGGCGTTGATGAGGCACTGGATTTGCCTTTTCAATACATGGCAATCTTGTGTTGAGTGGTGGACGTACTGGTGGTAATGGCAGTACTTTGGATAGTCTACCTTTCCCACTTCATCAGGATGCTTGGGTGCCGGGATGGACAGTTTGCCACTCTTCATAAGCATCTCGAAGAGCTCCAGCATATCCTCATCATTGAAGGAGTAAGACTCCCTCGGCCTCTGCATTTTCGCCAACTTGGGGTTCACGGATACTGAAGCTTTGAAGACGTTAACGATCATGGCCTGCTTGTCTTTTCCCTCTTTGGGATTGCTATTGGACGAGCGTCTCCCTTGTCTTCAGGCACAGAAAAGTGTATCCCCAGGAGCTGCACGTCCTGGGCTTTCCTTTGTGCGGCGTCCGTCTCTGTAATAAAAGGCGTCCATTCTGTACATGGAGCACTGTGCCATAATTTAATTGCGGGTAGCATGTTCTTGCGTCATAAGTCCATAAGCATAGGCTCAGGCATGCCGGGCGGTAATCTGAGGGCTGTCTGGTGGAAGCGTTCGATGTATGCGCAGACAGGCTCCTTCTCTCTCTGGACAATTTCTATGAGGGTCGACATTGTCATGTCCACCCCTCCTTCGTAGAATTGGTCTACGAATAGAGTCTTCAGGTATTCAAATGATGAGATATAATTGTCTGGAAGACTGCAGAACCATTCATAGGCTACCCCCTACAGGGCTCCTATGAATATGTTGGATAAGAGGACGTCATCCTTTGGCAGGAGCCCAGTTAACAAGGCAAAGTACCACAAGTATTGTCGAGGAGACCCCTTCCCTTCATAAGGTGTAAGCGTTTGCGGATTATATTTGGGAAGGTAGACGACGTTGTCTCACTCGCCAGGGTATAGCTGCCGGATACCCATCTTCCAGAGTGCTGCTTGCTTCTCCTTGGCATCATGACGAGCATATAGCTCCTTGATGTCCTGTTGTATCTCGGCCGATATTGCACAACTTGTAGTCGATGGAGTAGACGAGGAGGGTCTTGCCTGGTGGGTGACAAGCAGCCTGCTGGATCCGTCATTGGTTGGCGAATCAAGCGCATGTGTAGAGGCAGCAAGGGCCATATTGCTTTTAAGGTCGATTATGACCGAGGACGGAGTCTTCATTGCATCCGTCAGCGTATCTAACTTTGTCTCAAGGGCTTCGATACGTCTGAGAGCTTCGTTGTTGTCTTCCTCGTTGCCATCGGCCATAAATACGGACCAAGTGTGAAGATGAGTTGAGGGAGCCGTAGATCCATCGCTCTCTGGCTCAGACGCCTGAGCCTCGCCATCTTGAGGATGCACCGTAAGATTGTGATCTTCTTCGGACTCAGCACGGTTGCTTCCCCAGTCTGGTGACTGGCTGCACCGATGGGGGCATCCGTGTTGTATTGCTCCTCCTCAGATCGGAACACAGGGTTTTCGTGCATGGTAGGAGGCTAGCTACCTCCAGTATTTGGCATAGCACCCAATACAGATCTAGAACGGATGCCTTGGAACAAACCTGCATTGGGTACCTTAGCTTTGTTGCTCTCCGAAACCCTGTGCCGCGTAGCATGTGGCAATGCGGGGTTTGTCTTCTCTATGGCTTATCGACCCCCTGTTGAGCCTCTGGCGTGGGGTCGATGTGGAGTGAAGTCTCTAGAAAACATAACGCTAGCTCGATGATGGCACGACCGTCTGCTGGCAGCAGTAGTTGATGGTAATCTGGGTACAAGAGTGCCTTAATTTAGGCATGCCCTGTGCCACAAATTCTTCTTCCACTTGGGAGAGGGTCGGATCTACCGTCATGGCACTCCTATTGTACGTGCAGGGAAGCGCACACCAGTACGATCAGAGCGGGGCTGGCGAGGAAGCCTCCTGTCGCTTCTACGGGAACGCTACTCGCGTGGCTCTCTCTCCGTAGGATGTACCCCTGGCTTGGCTCTCGGAGTCGCGGATCCTTCGCTCTCAATACGGGCCTCTGGTCTGCCATAGGTGTCGTACATTTATTGTACGAAGCAAAAACCATATGGGATCTCTTCCTACTACCCCCAGCGGGTGAGTAGTATTCAGAGTCCGCCGAAGGCTCGCCTGAAGGAAAAGCGATTCTGTCGAAGATAGATCTTCTTACCGGCAATGCTCTCATCGTGGAGGGTTGGACCGGTGTGCGCTTCCTTTGGCGTCGTGCCTTCGTCAGATCAACCATAGAACCACCGTCTTTCTTGCCATGCTTTTTCAGGACGGGAATCGAACGAGGGGATAAGGCTGTAGCAGCTAAAATCTTCTTCGTGGCTTTGGCATTGAGGGGGTCCTGAGATGCAGTTCCCACCATCGTGTCGCTAGCTACAGCCGCCTTAGGCCTCCATACATGTTAAGTCTTCTTTGGTTGTACGAACCGCTTCGAAGTCTTCGAATTTTTATCAGAGAGGAGATCTTCAAAAGCTGGCTGGTTGAAGCGTACGACCAACATATCTTGGAAAGATCCCAGTAAGTTATCATCAGATTACATCACCGCCTTCTCGTTGGAGGAGAAGGTAGTCCCCAGCAGAGTCGCTATTTTGTTCGACGTAATAAAAGGTTGAACGAACTTTTTGCTTTATTGAACGTATAAGGTATCGGTGTAGAAAGATGGAAGTCCTAAACAGGATATTCTAAGTACAGGGAGAAGAGGTTTCTGGGAATGTGTGACGGTGGAGATCGAGCACTACAGCGGCTCCTTTACTCCGTTGACGATCTGATGACGAATCAACCTTACTCTGGCTCTCTAGCGCCTTTGATGGAACTCTGGGATCACCGATCAAGAGGCTATCTGGACGAGAAGATCCCTTGGAGGAGGTTGTTCTTCTGTTAGTGTAATGCCTGTGTTCGTATTACGTATTTCTGGAATACGTGTACGTATTTTATTCTGTATTGCATGATTCCTTGTTTAGCTTGCATCTTGGCTTGGTTATTTCTTGGCTTGGTTCGGCTTGGCTCGGTTTTCTTTGGTTCAATATGAACCAATGTGAACCCCCTACCTACCACCACCATTTGTATTTATTAGCCCATTCTTTTCTCTCCCTTCATTAATCTCATCTTCTTCTTCCTCATTACTCCCTACCTACCAGAGAGAGAAAAGAGAGGTCTAGGCAAGTGCAACTTGCTTCATGGAGGAACTCTGATTTTATTGCTCCATTCTCTTCTTTACTACATTATAAAGCACTTTAGTACTTGGCTTTTCCAATTTCCATGGCTAGATTCTTGTAGATCTAAGTTTGCATTATTTTTGGATTTCTTGGGTTTTGATCTGCTTAATCTTGTTATTTTCAAGTTTTGATGGTTCCATGTTGTAGAGAATCTCGTTCTACCCTATTTTGACCTATGGAAGTTCGGATTTGGGCTCCAGATGAAGATTTTATGGAGCTTGGAAGCTTGGGTTCATGGTGTTCTTCTTCTCTAAAATTTGGGGAAGAAGAACAGTGCTTGACTTGACCGCATGACAATTCATGCGGCAAGTGCTTTAGCCGCATGACACCTTCAGCCGCATAAAGTCTGCCTTCATCCTTGGCCGCATGAATATGAATTGAACCTGACCGCATGAGTCCTCAGTTCCTTCTTGCCGCATGGAGTCCCACTTGCCTTCAGCCGCATATGCGCCTATCTCCTTGAGCCGCATGAACTCTAGTACTTGCGGACCGCATAGGCTTGGTTCCCCGCTAGCCGCATGTGCCCCTACCCCGAGAGCCGCATGAGTCCAATTCATTCCTGCCGCATGGAGCCTTCCTTCCTGCTTGCCGCATGGGAGCTAGTCCTACTCCCAGCCGCATAGGTTCCTGCCCCTTCAGCCGCATATGTACCTTTCACTCTCAGCCGCATAAGCAGCCATGTTGACTTAACCGCATGCGCCTCCTTCTATACCCAGTCGCATGAACTCCACACTTCCGCTGGCCGCATGAGGCCCAACGTCTTGGAGCCGCATGCGCCCTTGCACTTCCAGCTACATGCGCCCCCTTGCCTTGGCCGCATGTGATTCAGTGACCCTGGCCGCATGCGCCATCCTAATTGGGCCGTATGATTCTACCCTTTCCTGACCGCATATGCTTTAGCCGCATGGCTCTTCTATAGTCCTGAATATTGATATTTTATTAGATATTTTACGTCTATTTTATATCCTTACGCCTTTTGTCGTGAATTTGATAATCATGGATTTGTTTAATATGTATGGAATGATACCTGACATGACCTGATAGTGACCCGTAGTGGTGCACTCTTGACAAAAAAACCTGACATGACATGATTGTGGCCCGTCGTGGCGCACTCCTGACAAGTACACTTGACATGATAACCTGACATGATTATCTTGAACAGCTGTTGCGACGGCTACCTGACATGACATGACCTGTATAAATTACATGGACACCGTGGGCGATTGTGCTTGTACAAATAAACCAGTCCTGTCTTGCATCATGTCTAGGGAGGGACTCCTGAGTACCACGGTCAGGAGTACCTATTGAAATGGACTAAGGTTAATAACTAGATTAACACATTAGTCATGAAGAGATTTCCCAGCTACAGGCAATCCCGTTACCTGGGCGCGCCTGGGATCTGTAGCCTGCCGTCGAGTAGGGCACATTTCCAGCACACTGTCATATGTTGCACCCTTCAAGCTACCTAAGGGTACATGCGTTTCCTGGACGGTGTACCCACCTGAATTCAACCCCTAATTTCGACCTGGGTAACCTGGATGGTCTGCAGGGCTTGTGGCTGTGGAATAATCTCACTGCATCTTGCTAGTAATTAGGCCTGTGATAACCCTAGTTAGTTAAAGTATCAAGCCGTAATTCTTGCTTGGCCGTGAAATGATTGGATTGAGTCTAACCAAGTCTAGTCTTGTCTTGATCCTGTTACATATCCCGATTTTTATATTATCTTGCCGATAAATGGTAGGAAACCAAGTTCCGTTCAGACGAAGGGTTACAACCCCGGTCCTTGTTTGGTTTACGGGTTGTAACCTGGTTATCTGAATAGTTCCATGGTTATCTCGTCGTATATCATCCTGATGTATTTTCTTTATTTCCAGTTCTTACTTTTATTTATACTCTTGTGCTGATTGCTGGTTTTAGTTCCTAAGTGAAGCTTCCATTGTGGCACTTGCTCTTTCTGGGATCTGACCCAGCTGGTTTTGTATGGCCAGATTTCGGAGCAGCTCCAGAGGATCTACCGACCTTCCAGCCAGATGGTGGCCACTAGACGGAACCCTGGCAACGAGTGGGTTATTTTTGGCTCTCCCACTCTATTGTAAAAATATTCTTTTGAGGCGTTTAGCCGACGAGCACCTGTTTAGCTCGATTGTACTTACTTATTGTCTGCCTACGGGCTGTAACATGATTGACAGATCCTAGGGTTGATCATGTATGACTAAACTCTTGCTAGTCCTCACATTTTGTAACGACTAGCTTCATGATCAGCTGAATATGTAATATTTGGGACGCCTTATTATTGTATATTTAATGATCATACTTCGTGTAACATTTATTTACTTGCTTGTGATTGAGACAATAGGCTTGTTCATGACCATAGGAGACTGTTGGCTTGTAGTAAACCCTCATGTATCTAGACAGCCGTGACCGTATAGCGAGGTGGAATCCATTTCAATATATGTAGCTGGCTATGTCTGCCCCCACTCTCCAGTATTCTGGTTCTGGGGCGTGACAGTTAGTTGGTTGGTGGATTATTCCTTCTTAGATGAAGGTTATCGATCCCTTTAAGTTGAAGAAGAAATACTATTTATAGAGAACCGAGCACATATACGATGTGCATTAGGGTTCCTAAGATATGAAAGAATCTGCTGTCATTGTACGGAGTGGGCTTCTGCGGCGCTGACACGTGGCGGACATCGAGATTTCCCTCAATCAAAATCTCTAGTAGTTATCAACATAACCGAAGGAGGTTACACGTGGCGCGTGCCGATTTGCTTGCTCGAATACAGCCGAGTAAATCTTGAGATTTTATCCTAGATTTGGAGTCTAATTGATCATCATCTAAGATTTAAATCAATCTGATATGATATCAATCATGATTTAATCCAACCTTTTCTGTAAGCGACAGTTTAAACAAACCAATTGGGGGTGGACCCATGCTTCCTGTGCCTTTGGTGAGGACTAAGTACTGTTGTGCTTCTTCCGCGACGAGTAGATCGTGTTTCTGGAGATGACAGAGCCTCTGTCCTTTCAGGCGATGAGTAGACTTGGATTCGAATGACGACGAGACTTCTGTGCATTTAGAGCAACGATATAGCTGTGTTTCAGAGTAACAGAGTCATTGTACTGTAGGCGACTAGTAGGCTTGTACTTCAGGTTGGTGAGATTACTGTGCTTTTGGAGCGACAGGCTGACTTGCATTGGTTGTAGTGGGAGTTCCCAAGTCTCTTGTAGAGAAGTGACTTAAGCTTTTGGATCGGATCAGATGAATGCACTTTGGGAATGGAGATGGTGTGAATATATCACCATCCTGCGCCTCATGTGGACGCATGTAAGGAGTTGTGCCTCTGAACTTTGAAGGCGTTGGCTTTGGAGTAAAGGGTATAACACCCTTGTGTGCCTGGGGTTGGCGCAGGCAGGTAGCTGCGTCTTTGGAGTGAATATACTGGTTTCTGAAGTAAAGGAAAGGGCTGGGCCTACCGCCATCTTACTTCTGAGATTGGTGCAGGTGAGTAGTTATGCCTCTGGCTTGAAGGCTTTGGCTTCTGAAGTAAAAAGCGATACATACCTGCTCTTTAAGGACTTCCCTCTTAATTGCCACCATAATATAGGAAATTCTAAGGGTCTAAGACAGACACTCATCGTGCTGAATCATATGTTCATCCCATTAATATGAGAATTATGATCGTCGGCCATGTGACGTGCACTGTGGGCCATTCTCGATCCTATAAAAGGGGAAGTTCTCCTCTGAAGAGTTGCTGTCTTCTTCTTGGCATCCTTTACTACCATGCGAGATCTAAACTTAACTTCGATCGGCCTTGTATAAGTTGGCTGCTGGTTGAGGCTTTTTTCGTTCATAGGAGCCATGTTCATATAGAAGAACTCTGTGTAGAAGGAGCAATTGCTGCCCTTAAGAAGTACGTAAATGTCCTTCTTAGGGAGTTCAACTCTGAGTGACGTCTAGGGGATCTTCGAGGTCCTGACGACCTAGGTCATGGGTGGATAGCCAACCCGAAGAGCCACAGGTTGTGCTATGTCCTTCCCATTCAGGGCTTCGCGACTTGCTACTATCTTTGAAGGCTCGGGCCAATGACTGCTTCAGGAAGCTGCTTGCTTTGGCCGAGTGGCTGATATGCTTCTGGGTGGCTTCGCCCATAAGAAGGTCAGAATACGCCTCGATGGAGGTTAATCTTCTAGAATAAAGAAGAAGGGCTGCGCTTTGACGAATACCGAATCCCTTGTAGACCCTTCTAGGCTCTGTCAAATCTATACCAGATCCTTTGCAGACGAACATAATTAGTCCTTTTTGTGTAGTCTTGATGTGTCTATACTAGACTTTGGTAGACGTGATACATAAGGGACTTCTTTGCATATCTTCTGTTTTATTTTTTTAGCACTTGGGCTGAGCCTTTGTATCATCTGCTCTTTGGCGAAGGGATGTCATCTGCTGAGATTTTTTTTTATGCTTCTATACCGACGAAGCGGAGGTTTCGGCCAGAACTGGGGAGAAGCGTGCCGGGATTTCGACGAAGCCGACAGCTCAGTGGGCGGAGATCCGACCGAGAAAAGGAGGTTAGGGTTTTATCATTCTCCTTTTCTTTTCTTTTCTTTTCTTTCGGTGTGATGGTGGTGGTGAAGTTGGTTTTGGGGTGGTTGTGGAGCCGCCGGTGGATTGGTCGAAACGAGGAAAAGGGTTGGCGACGGTAGAAAATTGGTGATGCTGGTGGTGGTGATAACGGTAGTTGTGGTGATTGCGGAGGACACGGGGGGAGTTAGGGCCGGGGTTTGGTGCTCCGGCGAGGTTGGAAAGGGGTTGAGGTGTATGGTGGTGGCAAAGTATCTGGACGGTGCCTGGAGGTAGGAAGATGAGTTGGTGGTGGCGGTGGTGACCGCTGACCAGAACATTTGTCATGCCCCGATTCGACGAACCGTTCGTCCTAGCATCGATTATACCGAATCGATCGTCCTAGCTTGGGCGTGATGCCGTACAAATCGGGAGTTGCACTTGTTAGGGTTATATACTAAAAGCATCACTTTTTAGTAACCTTATTTCCTTAAATTTTGAATGAGAATTATATGGGCAAATGTTTGCATATTGTATTTGTTGCAAGTGTTAATGCAAATGTCTGATATTCTATTTTGTAGATAATATGGTGTGTGGGGTCACACAGAAGATCATATTATCAGTTTCCTATGGAGTATATAAATATTTCACAACCTAGATGGACTTGGACAATCTATTGGAAAGGTTGTAGTGTAATCTGGTTTTAGTCTATCTTGACTATAGGTTTACACTAGTACACTTTGTGTGTATTGAACATGACCACTTGAGGTTGTTCTCTTTGTACTGACTACATAAGAGAATAAACACCTCTGTTATTATAGATGCTTGTGCTCTTAACCCGGACATAATAACGGACATGTATATGCAGTGTGCATTATTTTGACTCATAAAAGAGTGAGATTCATTATGGATCAACAACCTCTATGAATTGGGTAATAGCATTGTATGATTGTATGTATGATAAGCTATTGATTATAAATGGAATCCATGTCCCAATACATCGGGTTGATGATGTCCCCTTAAGGAGCTCATAAGGATTGTCATGTAAACCCTGTAGGTGGATTATATCCGACATGACAAATAAAGTTGAGCGGTACTACTTAAGGATAAAAGATGTCGAATCAATATAGTTGTCAGTAACTTAATTTGATCGACGGAGATACGATATATTAACATGGGGAGCCAAACGAGCATATAATAAAAGGAGCCCACAAACATAATTTGGGATTAGGGAGGTAGTGCAACAATAGCTCATTAGTGGACCGAGCTATTGTTAATGGGCCTGGATTGTGTGTTCGGGCTGAACACGGGATATCCAGATTCGTTAGGAGGCCTAACCCTAATTTTTCCTCATGGTTCCTGCCGTAGCCTATATATATCCTCTATTCTCTGGCCACCAGATTACCGATCAGAAATCTGAAACTTTCTCTAAATTCGTGATTCACGTAAGGAGAGAAAGAGAGGGCTGCCAAGGAGAAGAAAAGGTTGGGAGATCGTCGCCCACACGACGTCCAACTCGAGAAAGGAATACGTGCAGAAGATCTTGGGGTCGTTCGTTCAAGATTGCCTGGAATTACTTGTCCCCTTTACGCCGCAGGTATAATTCGTGAACCCTAGTTTTCGCCTGTGAAGGGTTAGAACACGTATTAGATCTGTTTAACTTTCTATCGATCAATACGCACACCAAAGAAAGGGTCCTAGGAATTCCCAGTTCCATCAGCACTCGTACAAGGCAGAAACATTACATTTGATACATCATTTAAAACACCAAGTTTAAACTTCACAAATCTCAGAGAATTAAACATGTAGTTTAGGAAGATAGAAATGTGCTTTCATTGACAACTTTCAATAAAGTACAATTCATATTACATTGGATATGCCGTTGCGGCTACTTTGAATGAAACAAAAGAAAATACTTGATAAGTTGCCTGAACTAACACTTGCCATTCCATACATTCACCCTTTTATACATTGAAAGCCTTTGATGAATTGGCTTCAAAATACTTCAGAATAGGAAGAGCTTCAAAATGCCTCTCCGAACTTCAGCTTTGGCTTAGCGATATGCACCCCCAGAGTCCTCGTCACCTGTGGGGTTGGAGGATTAGTACACTTGGGAATGCACTAGTGAGCGGGACGAACCCACTCCTCTAAACCGACTCTGATTGTTAAGGTAGGCATGTATTGGAATTTCTTTCTATTTAGAACTAAACAAATTCAGTTCATATTAATAGTCTTCCTTGAAACAGTAAAAAGCATACATCAAAATATAACATTTTATTCTAATTTTTACCACGGTCGTGCTCATCCTTGCATAAAACAGATATAATACTTACCACCTGCACAAGACAATAGGTGAGCATGCTCTTATATGCGGTCATCTGTGTTAATCACCAAGAGGGACTATTCTCTATGGCATTACGTTGCGCCCTATCAGACTAGGTTGCAAGCCAAGCTGGAGGTCTCGTAATGCCTCGTGCCAAGCACGAAATCTCAAATCCCCTAGGTCGATTCGGTTCCGATGCCCCAGATACCATTTTGAGGAAACCCTTGTGCACAAGTTGTCCATGACCATGCAAATGTGAGAACAGTTTAACATATGAAACAGATTTGCATAGTATGGATAATATTAAACAACATTATCATTTTTTCCAACTCATGCAACAAATCATTTTCTCCAAAGCCGTACTTTCGATTTGGCATCCCGTAGGCACCAATTTTTCTAAGGCATCATATGTCGCAACCAACGTTTTATTTTATTTTGCAGATCATGAAATAATCTCTCTCTTTTCTATAACCTTATCTTTTCGCTTTTTGATGTGAAACTTATATTTTTAGAGTAGCTTACTCTAAATTGATACAGTTATCTCCAGTTCTTGATCTTAGCGATTTGGCATGCATTTAACTTCGCATCGTCGATTTGAATAAGTTTGAGACAAACTGAATTTCATTTACGGAAGGAGTAGAAAAGAAGGGACCGAACCGCCCACCAAGTATTTGATTGCATTGAGAGTTGAAGCGCTTCACAACGTTTAAGCTTCAGTTACGCGAGCTACTGCAATGGCACCAACATTTTATTAGAATCTCTTCTTTAATCCTCCATTTTGAAATGCGTAGAATGAATGCAGAAATCGACGCAAAAACATATTCATCAAAACCAAGCAGCAAAAACTCAAGAAAATCATACAACAGTCCGGTCCCGTCGAAGGGACTCCTATACATATATCACTCGCCGAGAAATAGCCTGTTGCATCTAGGACTTATTCCAACAGAAGCTGTTCCATTAGTTGGCTCGATTCTCGTAACATTCATCCAAATCGATTTATTCGATACCATAAAGTGTTATCGTAAGCCAAGCTCAGCGATCAATTCAGATTAGCCATCTAAGTTTTCGACCGAGTCTGACTCGCCACAATCATATTATATAGTCCGCTGCCTATCGGGACGGGGTACTACATAATATACCACTAAGAAAAAGTTTTGTCCCGAAACTTAAGAACAAGGGTCTGACCTTAAGTTAGGCAAACAATGAAGGGTACTTCTCCTTTATCTCTGCCTCCATCTCCCACGTCGATTCTTCAATCGAATGGTTCCGCCAAAGCACGCGAACCAAAGACATCGACCGATTTCACAGGGTCTTTTCCTTTCGGTCCAAAATTTGAATAGGCTCCTCCGAGTAAGACAAGTTCGCATATAGCTCCAACTGATCGAAGCTAACCACATGACTTGGATCGTGCACAATTTTTTGAAGTTGTGAAATATAGAAAATATCGTGCACTTTAGCCAAGGTCGAAGGTAGTACGATCCGATAAGCAACTGTCACAACTCGTTCAAGGATCTCGAAAGGGCCTACAAATCTCGGGCTCAGTTTGCCTTTAACATCAAACCGCATCATGCCACGCATGGGCGTTACATTCAAAAACACATGGTCCCCAAGTAGAAATTCTAGCGGTCGTCGACGTAGATCTGCATAACTCTTTTTTCGACTTTGTGCGACGCGAAGTCTGTCTCGAATCAAGCGGACCTTTTCGACGGCCTACTCTACTAGTTGCGGTCTAAGCACCTGTCACTCTCCGACTTTATCTCAGCATATCGGAGACCAACACTGCATTTCGCAGAGTGCCACATATGGAGCCATCTGAATTCTCGACTGATAACTGTTCTTATACGCAAACTCTGCAAGTGGCAAATGTGTATCCCAACTAGTCTTTAAATTGATCACATACAGACGCAACATATCTTCCAGGACCCTTTCTCTTTGATCGTCTGTTTGGGGGTAATATGTAGTACTAAAATTTAGTTTGGTCCCCATCGTAACTTAACAGCTCATCTAGAAACACGATAGGAATCGCCCGTCTCTGTCCAAAACTATTTTGGCTGGTACCCCGTGCAATCAAACAATCTCGTCGATATAGATTTGTGCTAACCGATCGACGCTCCATGCTACTTTGGTTGCAATGAACCGACTTGGTCAATCTATCAACAATGACCCAAATCACATCATTCCTCTGTGGCGTCTTAGAAAATCCCATAATAAAATCTATCAAAATATTGTCCGACTTCCACTCGGGAATGACAAGATTCTGTAGCTCTCCGCCTGGCCTTTGGTATTTTACCTTCACTTGCTGACCCGACATGCACTATGATACGAAAGTAGCCACGTCTTTCTTCATGCCGTGCCCCAAATGTTTGTGCACAAGTCCTTGTACATCTTGGTGCTCCCAGGATGTAACGAGTACTTCACATAATGCACCTCCATCTAAATTTCTTTTATGAGTTCGACAGTTTCAGGAATGCAGAGCTTTCCTTTTAGTCGCAATGTCCCGTCATTGTCTTCTGCAAATTCACTTTTCTTTCTTGTTGAAATCAGCTCGCGCATCTTCTTTAGGAATGAATCGTCCTTCTGTGCGGTCTTTATTTTGCTAAGCGGGCTCGACCCAAGCTTCAACTGAGCCATGTGCAGATATCGATACTCAATTCTGAGTTCGATACCCATCGCTTCAAGGTCTCGCTGTATCGCATTACTTAGGGCCAGTGATCCCATAAACATTTTGCTCAGCGGGTCTTCTACGATGTTTCTTTTGCCCGGCGTATACTCGATCATCAGCTTGTTGTCTTTTATTAGTTCGAGCCAACGTTGCTGTCTTAAGTTGAGTTCTCGTTGGATGAATAAGTATTTGAGACTCTTGTTATCCGTATAGATTCTCCAAGCCACACCATAGAGGTAGTGTCACCAGAGTTTCAATACGAACACGATTGCCGCCAATTCTAGATCATGCGTCAGATAGTTCTTCTCATGCTGCTTCAACTATCTTGAAGCATAGGAGATGACTTTTTCATTCTGCATGAGCACGCACCCTAGGCCAGTTCCTGATGCGTCGCTGAATATTTGAAACCCTTTTAGTCCATCTGGAAGTACAAGGATTGAAGCTGAGATAAGCCGTTTCTTCAACTCTTGAAAGCTGGATTCACAATCGTCACTACACTCGAATATAACTACCTTCTGGGTGAGGCGAGTCATGGGCGATGCTAATTTGGAAAAGCTTCGTACAAATCTCCAGTAATAGCCCGCAAAGCCCAAGAAACTTCGAATGTCGCTAGGCAAGGTAGGTCATTTCCTATCTACCACCGCTTCAATTTTCTTTGGGTCCACTGTGACACCTTCGGTAGAGATTACGTATCCAAGGAACGTCATGATAAGCATCCAGAACTCACACTTACTCCATTTTGCGTATAATTTGTTTTAACGTAGAGTCTGCAGCACCTTCTTCAAGTGCTTTACGTGTTCTTCCCAATTCTTTGAATAGATATGTATATCATCGATAAACACGACTAAAAATTTATCGATTTGGGGATGGAAGACTCGGTTCATCAAATCCCTGAAAGCAGCTGGGGTATTCGTCAAATCGAACGGCATGACTAGGAATTCATAATTCCCGTATCGAGTGCGGAAGGCAGACTTCGATACGTCATCGGGCTTGATCTTCAACTGGTGGTAGCCTGAACGAAGATCAATTTTTAAAAATATTGATGCGCCTTACAGTTGGTCAAACAAGTGATCAATTCATTGCAGTGGATACTTATTCCGCATGGTAGCCTTGTTGAGTTCTCTATAGTCGATGCATAGCCGCATCGATCCATCCTTCTTTTTCACTAACAGCGCGGGAGCTTCCCATGGAGAAATGCTAGGACGAATAAATCTATGGTCTAGCAACTCTTGTAATTGTACCTTCAGCTCCTTCATTTCTACTAGAGCCATTCGGTAAGGCACCTTTGATATCGGCCGTGTATTCGAGAAGGTATCAATGTTGAATTCTATTTCTCGATCCGGCGGCATCCCGAGCATCTCGTCTGGGAAAACGTCGAGAAAATCTATCACAATATCAGTCTGCACTATGTTTGCATTATCCTTCCTCGTATCTCGAACTGATGCCAAGTTTCCTGCAAAGCCAGAACACAATATATGCCTCGCCAAATTGCCGATACCACTATGGCCGTTTTCGAGACCGTACCGCACGAATATGAAAACTCTGTTTCGCTAGGAAGACGAAACACAACTCTTTTCTCCGCGTACACGATCGTTGCATGGTAAGCGCCCATCCAATCCATACCCAGAATTATGTCATACTCTTTGATGTCTAGTACGATGACTTCCAAGGATAGATTTCTGCCCCCGATGCAAATATGCCGTCCCTACAAATAAAGTTTGTAGGCAAATCGACACCCGATGGAGTGCTAACGCTAATGTTCATATCTAGTGATTGCATGGCTATTTTATTTTCTTTAGCAAAGTCAGCAGATATAAAATTATACGTTGCACCCAGATCGCATAATACTCGAGCAGGTATATTTTTATAGAATAATATACCTATTACAATTGTATTGGACTCGAACGCCTCATCTCGAGTCAATGCGTAGACTCGGCCTTGCGCCCCATAGCGTTGATTCTGCGGGTTCACTGGCATAGCATTTGCGCCTTGCAGTAAAGGCGCTTTATACTGATTTTAAACATTCCTCGGAGGATTTAGAACATTCCTGGGGGGTTCGTTTTCTCCTGGGGACAATCATAAGACTTGTGACCTATCTTACCACATCTGAAGCATCCGGACACCATATATTGAAATGTCTGATGTCCATTTTGGCCGCACTTGTTGCACCATACTCTGTTATATGAGCCTCAACTTCCAAATGTTTTTGACATCGCTAATTCATGACGTCCCTATACAATTCATCGTTCAAGCCCTGTTGAAAACATTCACACTATTCTTCTTTGTTGGGCAAGAAGGCGCCGACAAATTTTATAATTTTTGAGAAGCTTGCGTCATAATCTTCAACAGTCATATTCCTTTGCCTCAACATCATGAACTTGTCCCCCTTCTGTCGACGGATGGCGCGAGGAACATATTGTTCAAGAAAAGCTTCTTTGAATATTTTCCAGGAAATTTGGTTGTCAGTGTCAGCTTCGTAGATTTTCTGCTTCTTCACTACCCACCAGTCATAGGCCCTCAGTTGCAGTTGTAATATGGCACATGCAACCCTCTGGGACCCTTCGATGCAGAGAAGATTGAATAAATCCTCAGTCATTGCAAGCCATCCCACGATCACATCAAGCTATGCTCAACCATTGAACTTAGGCATGTTCATCTTGCGTAACTCCGTTGCTTTGAACAAGGAAGAAGAATTCATCTTTTGTGGTTGAACTTCTTCCTTGATTTCTTCTTGAGTAGCTCCCTTCTCTTCAGATGCCACGACCGTTGCGTTGGTGTTGGCCACCATACACTACAAAAATACTGTTTATTATAGATATATATTAGCGACGAAAGTTTTTCGGTCGCTATATAGCGACGGACTAGCAACGAATTAGCGACTGATGGTTTATGCAAAATTATTTATTCATATACGTCGCTATATTCGTCACAAATCCGTCGGTAAGATCTTACCCACTGACTACCGACAGAAAATTTCGTCGCTGGCCACGACTAAAACCCTTACAGTAGTGCTTCATTTTCACTCTCAGAATTTTCAACCCAAAAAGTTTCTCCTAACTCGAACCCCTCGGCGACCGACCCCGTCCCCTCCTCATCCTCCTTCGGCGACCGAGCCCTGACCCCTCCTCCGCCTCCCTAGGCGACCGACGGCCCCCTCGTCCTCTTCCGCCTTGCTCCTCCTTCGGCGACCGACGAACCTAACCCCCCTCCTCTGCCTTCCTCGGCGACCGACGCCCCCCTCGTCCTCATCCTCCCTGCTCCTCCCTCGGCGACTACGAACCCTACCCCCTCCTCCTCTGAAAGTCCTCTTCTCCTTCCTCATTGTGAGATTTTTTAACCTATTTTTTATTTCCAGAATTTATTTCAATAAAAATAGGGTTTTTTATTTCTTGATTTATTTTCTGAATTTATTTCAGTAGAAATAGGGATTAAATAAGAATTTCAGTATAAATGGGGATTTGGTGTTGGACATGTATAAACACGATACATTGGACACGTATAGACATGTATAGGGATTAAATCCCCATTTCAGTAGAAATAGGGGGGGCAATATAAATTTAGATTTTGGTGTTGGATACGTATAAACACGATATATTGGACTTAGACACAAGCACATTATATATTGGTATCGAACATGATACATTGGACTTGGACACGAGCACATTGGACTTGGACATAATACATTGGACTTGGACACGATACATTGGACTTGGACACGATACATTGGACTTGAACTATTAATCTAGGTTCATGTATGTATTCCCTTTCTCCTAACATATACTTCATAGGAATGGTCTGATATCGATTTCGATATCGATACTCATAGGACTGGTATGATACCGATTTCGACATTGATACTCATAGGAATGGTCTGATACCAATTTCAATCGATACTCATAGGAATTGTCTGATACCAATTTCGATATCGATACTCATAGGAATGGTCTGATACCGATTTTGATATCAATACTCATAGGAATGGTATGATACCGATTTTGATATCGATACTCATAAGAATGGTCTGATACCGATTTCGATATCGATACTCATATGAATGGTCAATATTACCGATTTCGATATCGATACTCATAGGAATAGTGTGATACCGATTTTGATATTGATGCTCATAGGAATGGTCTGATACCGATTTTGATATCGATACTCATAGGAATGGTCGATATTACCAATTTTGATATCGATAGTCATAGGAATGGTGTGATACCAATTTCGATATCGATACTCATAGGAATGGTTTGATACCAATTTCGATATCGATATTCATAGGAATGGTCTGATACCGATTTCGATACTGATACTGTTAACCTTGGTTGTTACAATTAGGTACTAAATTAATTTTTACTTGTATTTACATAATATATGGTACATGGTACAAAATTGGTTTGAACAATGAGTCGATACTTAGTTGACCATTCATGGATGTACAATCGGCGACATGAGAGCAAGATTGGTTTGACGGATGATTTCAAGGTGGGCGTCGAGGAATTTCTGAGATATGCCAGTAGCCAACCTTATGTCATGGACGGAAGGCTCATAAAGTGCCCTTGTGTCAATTATCATAATATACCATTCAACGAAGTAGATCTCGTGAGAGAGCACCCCGACAAGAAGGTTTTTGTACCGAACTACAACAAGTGTACAGCTCAAGGAGAACCTTTGGCTTCGCAATATTAGTCCTCCTTCAATACGGAGGTGGGAGTCCACTCTTGGAGATCACTTGCAATATCGGCATCAAAACTTGGCACGTGGTTGGTATTTGATGTGACTTGTGCCGGTCCAAGTTTTGATCCGGAGGATCCAAATCCTGTTGCAAAGAAGTTCTATGATATATTCAACTATGCCGATACTCCGTTAAATCCGGGTTATGATTCTAATTCTGTCTTGTCGGTGGTGATGCAGCTGTTGAACCTCAAGTCTGATTTTAACTTACCGCAGGAATGCTACGACCGGATAATTCAATTTATTTGAGAGTTGCTGCCAAATGGAGCGAAGGAATTGCAAAAAAACTTTTACAAGTCGAAGATGATGATACAGAAACTCGGATTAGGCTATGAAAAGATAGATTGTTGCCAAAACGGCTACATATTGTACTATAAGGAGAACAAAAATAAAGATAGATGCATTTTTTGTCACGAGGACCGGTACAAGCCCATTCGGGGCAAAAGAAAATCAACTGCACGAGCAAGGTTGCGCCCTACAAATACATACAATTTTTGCCGATCACAAAGAGGCCACAGAGGATGCATATATCCTCGAATACTGTAGAACACATGACATGGCATAACAAAGAACGAAAGATGGATGAAGGAGAATTATCTCATCCATCCGATGGAGAGGCATGGAAGCATTTTGATCGATGTGCAACGCCCCAGTCCCAAAATACTTAGGATGAAGTACGTAGACATGCCAGCTGTATACATACGAAGTATACTCCAATATATGGAACCCCCGTATGTATACATAAGCTGTGAAATACAGTAAACCATAATAACTAAATCTTATCCACCAATTAAGAGAATAATAATATAAATCAACTATGAAATTTGTCATTTATACATGTAGTTGGGCGGAGACAAATCCACTACCAACTATTTTAAAAGAGAGAAATATATAAGGAAAGGATAGATGAAATTGACAAGACGAACCAAGGGCAATCATCTTTGAAGGACTGGAGAAGATCACGTCCTTGGTTAGAATACCTGTGAAAAGTCACAAAGCATACACCTGGAGAGATAACCAGGTCCTCGAGGGACGTAACAAGATACAAGAAGAACATGCCATAATAAACTGAATATATAAATGTCACAAGCCACAACTAAAGTATAATAGTTCCAATCATAAAAATAAACATAAAGGAACGGGGGTGACTTGACATTGACTAGGTTTTACCTAACCATTCTAATATGTTTATGCAGTTAAGAACAAACCTTTCGTCGCATGAGCCCTGGCTGTAAATAGGATCTGGTATAGTCTCAACTTGGACACCAGTGACCTAAGCGCATGACGTTCAAAAACGACAGTGGCCAACCTAAGAGGATCATCTTACCCCAAGCGCATAACGTTCAAGATCGTCAGTGGCCAACATGAGGGGGTAAGCATACCCGTATCTCCAGCGGAGCTTCCGAGTAACAAGGGAATGTGTAATAGAAGCCCATACGACAATGAAATATTCTCTCCATCCAATACAACTATCGAAGTCGCATCCGCGATCATGTACCTCTACTAACTGCTAAGTCTCCTAACATGCCTCTATTAGCAGTTAGACCTAAGGCATGCGCACGGGTGATCAGCCAATACGCAAGTACCTCTACATGCTACTCATCTCACACATATCTTGTGGTACAACTGTGTCAAGGTTTATATAATACACTACAGTTGGTAGTCCCTTAACTCTAGGTCCATATGTAGTCAAAGGATAATAAGCAAAGTAAAGCTAGTATCACTGAGTAGGTAATAAATTAAGAATTATAATAATGGTACAACTAAAAGAACGGGAAATAAGTAAACAGTGTAACGTAAATAACTATAAATGTAGACTAAATATAAGCAGTAGATATGACAAGGTATCTTGCCTGATGTCTGGAGTGAGGTAAGATGATGTCCTGACGACGAATCAACAACAACGCACAAAGGAAAAGGTGTAGAAACAACTTCGGATGCTGAAAATAGTCTATTATCTAATTATAATTAATACTGCACCAATTCATTTATTTAATAGATTCTGAAATTAGGATATGGCATAGGTTTTTGTATCAGCTTTTCGAAAAACTAAACGGATCGTATTTTCGTTTTCGGAATCTTCCGAAATCGTAAAAATACTGAAACACGTTTTGCAAAAATCTACAGAATGAATTTTGTCCATTAAAATATGTTTCTGGAAATCTTACATCGATACGCTTCTTTTAAAAAAAAATTGGAGGCAAAATGGAGTTCGGAGCTAGGAGATATCGTCGTTCCAAGTTGCTTTTGCTACTAAAAAGCGGGGTTGAATTCTGATGACGAATTTTTGAATTCCTATTGGACCAAAAATAATTTCGAATTATGGTTGATAGGAAGGGAATGTATTGGGTATATATAGGTACTTATTTCAGATTTACCTCCTAAATTAGAAAGGATTTGATTTAAATTGATAGGAGTTACTTTGTTACGATATAATATAGATGAGGATGCTTTCCTATTAGACTTAGGATGATGATTAACTTAAAATATAGTTCATATTTATCTAAATTATCTATAACATTATTTAAAATTACTATAGATAATAAATAGAGTTAATATTTATTTAAACAACCTTTATATAATCTCATTTATATAAGCAGAAATTTTAATACTAAATTGACATTTATTCTATATTATGTAAATAGTGTATAATATAAGTAACATGTTAAAAGTAATAAAAGTTTTGAAATAAATCCTAAAATTTTGAGAAAAATTGTATAATATAGTTTAGATTCTTAACGTACTAGAAAAATAGCCTTATATATTTTTATACTAAATTCACTAACGAGCACCATACTAAATATATGTAAAATAATACAAATTATATAATAAGTCAATAAATAGTTATTTAGAATCCAAAAATTTCATAAATATTTATTTTGAAAAATCAGAGGGTTTACAAAAGTCTTATCTAGATAAGGACTAAGAAGAGTTTTAATTCCCTTTAGATTTTCCACTATTTAATTCAAATTGATTTAAAAGTAACTCAATCAAATATAATCCAATGTAGATAGATTCCACCTCTAATTTAAACTGTATTTAAATAACTTAATAAATTTTTTTCCAACTTAAATCACCATAATTAATTACATATTAAATCAACCCATATTTAATATACCTTTTTCGAAATAATATATTAATTATAATAATTAATTTTGAAAATACAAATATATATACACTCGTATACAAAATAATACATACATAAAATACAGTTTTTCTAAATTACTAGTTATACTTGCACCATAAAATAAAATGGCCTTTTATAAATAAAAATAAAGTTTGGCAATCCTCGGCACGACGTATTTACAACTTCAAGAAATATAAAATATTTATCGTCTATTATTTTGAAATATTTTCTACATCTATATAATTAAAAAGTTTTATAAAAATATGTATTTCGCACTTATTCGCACTTGACGAGAAATTTACGAAGCGCAAACTCGTACGCGACGTACAAATACGAAGAACAAAAATCAAAACCATATTTATTAAAAAGGTCGTAGTAGAAATTTAGGAGTTTTACATCCTACCAACTTACAAGAATTTCGTCCTCGAAATTTAGGAATAGCTAGGGTAGGGGAGATAGAAAGAGTTCATCAATACCGAAATACGATTAAATTTTTGGATGAGGCGAAGAAACGACGTTCGACACAAACATGCTTTAGAAGATCGTGATTTTGATATTTGCGAAAATACATCATGGTTATGGAATTGAAGAAGGGTCGCTAGTTAAGGTAATAAAATTATGATAACACGAATTAGAGAATAGAAAAGAATTGAGTAGGTCAAAGAGAATAATTTAGACATTTAGGAGAGATGGTTTCTTGAGCGAATATAGTCGTCTAGGTTTAAGGTACGGTTAAGAAAATAATTTGAATCATTTTCAAGTTTCAAGAACGATTAGAAGGTTGCGATAATGAATCTAGGGTAGAGGAAAAAAGTAACTCAAGATGGGGATATAGTCACATTGGTTGGTCAGTGGTTAACTATCTTGGAAATAGATGGTGGACAACTAAGGGGATATCAAGTACGAGTGTTTGTCTTTCTAATATAGATGAAAGACGAAAATAATAAAGGGTTCAAAGAAGATATTATTGAATACAAATAAGTGGTTAAAGACGATTGAAAATTTTCAAAAAGAATTACCAAGGCAGTCGCGGATGGAATTCTAGAGGCCAAGTTTAACTATGTCTCCATCCACGTCGAACAATATATAAAAAGAGAACCAAAGTGCACTAGGTTGATTAGGCCATCATGTACCGGTTCTGATAGACAATGTATTAATGGACGTCCCAATAACACATATGTCGTGAACAAGCTCGATAAAAGAATAAGCTTGCAAAACTAAGATTAAATTAGCAGTATAAGATAGTCAAAATATAAGTAAGGGATACTAATGAAGGAAAATAAATAGTCGAAGATCCATCAAAATCTAAGTCTTGCCCGAAGTTTGGGCTTATGCAGTCGTCTTAGTGTATTCTTATCTATGGCTTGGTTGACTACATAAGTTAGGGTCCTCTGAATTCTATAGTCTAAGTAAACTTACCAATATGGGTCACAAGGACAAAGGTTTGTTAGGTCATGAGGTATTCTACCCAACTTATAAGAGTTAAACTAGTAGTGTGATGGACAATGGGTCAAGCAATCAAGATAAAGCACAAAGTTAAGCATTTAAGGAATTAAGTCGAACAAAATCACATATCGGATCGAAAGAATTGAGTCAAGGTTGAGTCATTATCCTTGGTCAAAAAATATATCGGTATCATGGTAAAGGTTATAGTCTAGTCTTTATGAACCGAAAGTTATATCATAAAAATAGAGTACCAAGGGACGTGTTTGAGTGGGACATGATGTACCTACATGAAGGTGAGCTCGTCTAGGTCTCACATATGAAATTTGTTGAAAGGTAACATCTAGTATTACCCTCCAAATATCAAAGTCACGGTAAAGGACACAAAAAGATCTAAAATAGAAAGTGAGAGTTCATGACGTGATAATTAATGCACAAACATTAAAGAAGATCAAGTTGAAGCATGAAATAAAATTAATTAAGGAATCTAGTAAAATAATTTAGGGACACAGTTTCCAGAGAGAAAATAGTCTCCTAGGTGGATACAGTCAAGGAACGATTAAATCATTTCCCAAATTTCAAATGTTTAGAAGGTCACAATACAAGATCTGGATTTGGGGAAAGGTCAAGTAAGTCAAAATTGAGATATAGTCACACAATAAATAATTATTAGAATTAAATAATAAAATAATGACAAAAATCATGAAGAATGGCACGAGACTATACCGTGCGGGTCCCGCAAGTAGTACAGGGATCTGACACGGAAACCGAGGCACGCAGATAGATATAGACATGCAAACCGAGACATGCCCGTATATCGAGATGTGTACGAGAATCGAGATAATTCAAAGATCGAGATGAACAGAAGACAACATGCACGTAAATCGAGATGCACACATAGATCGAGGGATCGCGAATATCAAGATGGCGCACGAATCATCGTGACACGCAAATCGAGACTGCACAAGACTTAAGGAGGCATGCAATTCAATACAGCATACAAACCGGAGTGACACGAAGTCCAAGGTGGCACGCATACCAATGCGGCACACAAATTGATGCATATACACAAATTGGAGCGACACAAAAATCGAGATGGGCACAAAGGCCATGATACGAAAAACGAGACAATGCATAAATCGAGATGGCACAGTGCCCAAGGCAGCACAGGGCTCAAGGCATCCCGCTGCTCGAGGCAATACATGAAATTAGGTGCACAAAACTGAAGCAGCACATACCCCGAGGCCGACACGGACACGGAGGTACTTAGGAAACGAGGTACACAGATCGAGGTGCACTCAGAACGAGTGTGCGCTACTCCAGACAGCACGTTGTATGAGGCAGCATACTGTTCGAAGTAGCACGCAATTCAATATGCGTACAGATCGAGGGGGCTCGCTTCCCGAGGAGCTCATAGCCCAAGGCAGCACTGCACTCGAGGTGGAGGCACTGGCTGCCAGAGAAGACAGAGAAGGGGGAAAAGTTGGAGGAGCCTTCGGCCAGGTCAGGTCGGGTCGGGCTCCGTGGCGGAGGAGGAAGGACAGCAGCGGCGGCACCGCACCCACTGGCCGGAGAAGATAGCGACGACGAGGAGGACAGCAGTGGCTGCGACTCGTGACGACAAGAGGAAGGAAAAGAGGAGGTGGCTGGAAGTGGTGGTGGCGATGGAGACGACGGCGACGATGGGGGTGGTCGCCATGGCGGTGGTGGCTGAAGTGGTAGCGGTGGCTGCAGTGGTGGAAGATGGTGGCGACTGCGGCCATGGAGAGGAGGCCGAAAGGGAGGAGGAGGGAGCTCGAGAGAAGGGGAGAGAAAGAGTTGAGGGAGGAGAGAGGGGGCTGGGGGTAAGTGTGTGGTCAGGAGAGTGAGAGAAAGAGATGAGAGAGAGATAAGTTGTGAGGGGGGGTATTCTCCAGTAAGAAGAAAAGTGAGGGAAGTAGGTGAAAGTGGGTGAAAGAGTGAGAGATGTGAGGGTTAGGCTTTAGATATTTTGGGGGAATGGGGTAGATGTAGGGATTATTAGTAAATAATAAAAATGGTGATAACAATAATAATAGGAAAATTCCTATAATAAAGCTAGCAATTTAAATTTTAATAAATGACACCGACAGTGATAATAACCAAGTTCCAGGCCTCAACAATCCTGACCAAATCAAGATCCAAGAATTAAAATAAAATTTAAATAATACAAAATTTAAAATCTCCATAAATACCGAATACAGTCGTATACATATTTTGGAAAAATATAGGATATGACAACTTTAGAAATAGATAAAGAGAAGAAATGATGAGTGATTTGAAAAGAAAATTTTTTCTTCTATTTATAGATGTTTTTGAGAACTAAACTCGGACAGGGTGGAGTTCGGATGCAAAGATTTCGCAAACGAACGTTGCATGCAGATTTGGAGGTAACAAACATTTGAATATGAAATGACCAAACTCGATCCGAACTCGGACCGAACTCGGCCTGAGTTCTGTCTAAGTTCATCTAGTAATATTTTGTCAAATTCTGTTGCATAGGATAAATAAAACTTTTGGTAAGTGACTTTGAATGAATGGGTACGCTTTATAGACGAGTGGACTATGAATAACCTAAGCCAGTAATACTCAGTCGATTTTACAATTTGTATCCTAGACTCAATAAATAATAAAATACATAATAAACTGTAAAATGACTCATACTGATTCCAGTACATAAGTACTTTGGGATGATGATTTTCATGCTTGCTGATGTTGTAGTACTCGCTGATATTGAATTTACTTGACATGAAATATTAGCAGTAGTTTGTATATTTTGTGTATTGACTTAAGTCATTTGTTGATTTATCAAAATTGGGTGTGACCATTTGGTAATGGGCCAACAAATAGCTCACCTATAATCTTAAGCATGACCCTTAATGATCATTAAATTAATCATAATCAAATAAAATTATTTTTTTCCTAAATTTCTAATCGGGGAGCAGATGCCACATACTATCCCTCTTAAAAATATTTTTGTCCTCAAAAATCAATATAGCATAATAAATAATATCTACAGGCAATCTAAAATAATTTTTAGTCTAGATCATGAAAGGATAACTGATTTAAGAAAACCAAGATAACTAGTCAAGCATCCTACCAATTAACTAACATGTACACCAACTATATCTATGGAAGGCTTTTAAGGAATCCTATTTAATTTACGTATTCGTTGAGGTCCAGTCACATCTACGAAAGCTTTTCTTTGACGCTGCAATCCTCCAAACAGTTGGTGCTCATCTATCCTATGGGCTTGTAGAAGAGGGACTGTGGGACAATCCTTTATTTGGTGGTTAGATGATCCACAATGTAAGCAAAGTCCTAGCCTTTTCCTACAATGCTCCCTTTTGTGTCTTTCTTTTCGACAAAAATTCAAAAGTTGCTTTGGGTTGGCTCTGCTGTTGTTGTTGGTGTTGAGGATGATGTAGCTGATGATATTACTGCGGTGAAGTCTTCCCCGAGGCAATAACACGTTTTGATGGTCCCGATCGGCTGTTACCTCCTACATATGCATCTCGATCTCTCTTTGGTCTGGCTCTAATTCTCTTTCTACTCCTTGTGCTACCTTCAAGATCTTCTTATAGGTGGTGGATCGACTAGTAGTGGTAGCTAGGCAAATCTTGTGAGATAATTATTTCTTGAATATTTGAGCTTTGCTTTCAAGGGTATTGACTATGTACTCTGCGAAACGGCTGAGGCGACTAAACTCTACGGTATACTCATCGACGATAAGTTTTCCATGCTCTGGCCTCTCGAACTGACTCTCTAACGCCTCTCAAGCTACGTCGGGGTAGAACTTCTTCTTGAATAGCTCTTTGAACTCTTTCCAAGTTACATCTGGTGTAGAAAGTCAAGGCTTATCTCGATAAGGCAATGTCGAATAGCTGTATGCTGGCTGACTTATCTTCAAGTCTTCAGGAACTCGAACCACTCCACGTTCTCTATCTACTCATCAGCTTAAAGAATTCCTTCTGTCCTATAGAATTCCAATGACCTGAGGTTCATAAAGTCCTTGGAAGTTCCTAGACGAGGATGGGGAGCATCTCTAGTCTGAAGAACCTCTCTCAAACTATCCGAAAATATTAGCATGTTCAGTCTGGGAATCGATGAGTCGCTAGAAGATCCCAAGAAGCTGAGCATTGTCTAGTGTAGGTGGTGGAGGTGGAGTCTGTGGAGGAAACTGCGAGGCTGGTGGAATATCATCTCCACAGAACCTCGAGGTATGCGGATGTGATGGGTCACCCTGATGAGTAAGCTGGCCTCCATGTGATGGTGGGGTCCCATCTGTAGAAGTTACGCCTGCAGCTAGTGGGGTATCCGTAGAAGTGGTGTGCCTGTCCTGGGAATCCATTAACTATAATAAGATAAAATTATTAAACGGTAGGAAGACTCAAGCAGGATACAAGTCAAGGAATATATTAAAGTCAAGATAGAGATCAATAATGCACCAAGGCATACAAAGAGATCCATAAGAGTCTAATCATATTTGTGGATGATATGAACCTCTCCTAACATTATTCTAATATCTAACTCCAACACTATTCGCAGGCCCGCAGTAGTACGACTAACTTAAGTACTACCACGAGTTCGTAAACTTTGTGAAAACTGACCTGCATGGGCCACCATAAAAACTTATCACAACCTGCTCCCACTTTTAGGATACGAGTATGTAGCCAAGTCCAGCCTATGCCGTAACATCGGCAGTAGTATGTTGTCTATGATAACAGGGTCCACATAAGAACAATATGTACATAACATCCACAATTAACCATCAAGATAATATCCAATAGTCTCAATAATAAACTAAGAAAACTGTCAAAATAATCTACTATAACTCAGATAGTCTCGGGAACAAACCCGATAGCAGAAAAGTAAAATAGATAAACTAGAATCCAAACTATAATCACTAATTAATGGAAAAGTACAAGAAAGAAAATATGCTAATTTGCATTAGTGCTTGAATCTGGTACGTCACTAACGCCATTATCGCTAGCATACGGACCGTAGGCCTCAGGATAGATGATGTCGTCTAAAGCTGAAAATAGTTTTCCAGTCCGGATTGGAACAAGTTCACTATAACACTACACTACATAATATATAAGCTTGAAAGAATAATAGTAAGGAAGATGAAATATAAACATGATACGATATGACAAGAAGTGATCAACTATGACATGTTAACACTATAAAAGTATACTCAGAAGAGATGAACATATAGCAACAAAAATTGAAAACATGTGTCCAATGTATTTTAGAATACCAACGTTCAACATGTAATTTGGTTAGGAATCGGACAGTCAACACGTGAGGTGTATTGACTGAACAAACTCTATAAGATGGTCCCATGACCGAATAAACTTTAGGCTACATTGGGGTACCACATGTCTACTAGTCGTATTCTTCTACCTGACCAACTCACAAGTGCATGTCCAACACGATAAATATAACAATACGATAAACAATAAACATGATAAACAAAAACTAAGATATGAACATGTACATGTACTCTAACGAGTCTAACTCTCATGTACAAGCAATAATCATGATAAGTCTAGAAAGACGACAACAAGAAGTAATAGTAAAAAGACGATATAAAGATATAAGTAGTAAAAAATAAAGGTAATATAATATCAGAGTAAAACTTGTCTGATTTCCTGGATAAACTATTTTCACAAGTCAAGGACGAAAGGAACTCCGAACTAGAATCTATCAACCCATATCACACCATATTACCATGAACCGTGCACGAAAACTACAAATCAATTCTAAGATTCTAATTCTAAATCAAGGAATTAGTGGCTAATGGGTCATCCTATCTAATAATACTTAATTCTTAAATAAATCAATTAAAAATCTAATTTAACTGAATAATAATATGAAATATAACTTAAATAGGGAAATTTGGCCATAGAAAGTCATGTTTCCAATTTTTTGAAACTATGGCACGCAAATCGATACGTACCATTGACTAACTAGTCAAATGCTATAAAATCGATGATTTTGAAGCGCATCTTAGTAGATTTTAGTACCATAAGTGCATCAGAATCGACCATGCCACAAAATCACATTTTGGTCAAAAGTTACCGCCGTTATTGCTAATCGTGTCCAAATCGGTGATTTACCGATCAAATATGAGTTCAACGTAATAAATAATATACTAATTTTTTTGAATTTAAGAAAACTTATATGTCGTAGATCGTCGTGTCAAATTTCCAAAACTTCAAACGGATCGCGAATCGGAGTTTGGGATCTCCTAAAATCTCGAAAACGTACGATTTGTCGAGTTTTGGACAACTACACTCAAATAAATCTCAAAAATTCACAAACAAAATATCAGTAAATAAATTATATATTCCAAAGTTCACTCGAGATTATTCCAATAAAAAAAGTACACAAAAATGAGGTCGGGGCTGTCCGTAATCGCTCCGCGAATTCGGAAGTCTCGAAGGATTAAAGCTCTCCAAATCGACTACAAATAATTAGGGTTTTCTGGATTTACTCTAATATATATAAGGCCACCTGAGTCGGTACGAGCGGCTGGAGTTGGCTCCTGCCATGTTGCCCATCTGATGGCCTCGCTCTAATAATGGATGGTTGGATGGCGATGCGGTTTGGCTTGAGCCAAACTGGAGCCAAGCTTCTATATAAGGAAGCTACACAGTCAACCACTGACTGAGCTGACACGTGGCCTGTCCCGCTCAGCCTAGGTGGCTGACGGGTGGACCAGGGTACTGACTGTATACTGCTGACTGGTTAATTAATTTCAGAAAATAATTTAAAAATTATTTTAAATCCAAATAACTCTAAATAAATTCTAAAGATTCCAAAAATTATAGAAAATATTTTTAACCCTCTAGAGCCTGAACAAAAATATTTGGTCCCAAAATAACCTCAGACCTTACAGTAAATCCTGAAAGTCTCTAAAAGTACTAAACCTTCATGAATTAAATCACTAAAATATCTAAAATTTGGGAAAAATATGAAATAGGTAAATAACCTATACATAAGCTATCTAGAGGCAATATGACCAAGTATGGCCATAGCTCACCTATAAGCTTAAGCATGACCCTTAATAATCATAAAATTAATTATAATCAAATAAATAAAAAATTCCCTAAATTTCTAATCTGGGAGGAGATGCTACTAGTGGAGATGCCTACTAACATGATATGTAGGGATGGATACATATGTATCAGATAGAAAACTATGTTGGATGTAATCGTGCTTGATATCAAGGAATATGATATCATTCTGGGAATGGATTGGTTAAGTGCATGTTGTGCGACGATCGACTTTACAGAGAAGCGAGCGTATTTTGCCTACTTGGAGAAGCATAATTCTCTTGCTCAGTCGGTTCATCGGCGAAGGCATCGATGGTGATTTAGGCTACTACGGCCCGACAAATGATACATTCAGGTTGTAAATGGTACCTCGCTTCAGTTGAGACACACATAAGTATGGTGCAGACTCAGTTACCACTGAAGTCGTAGCAAAATTTTCTGATGTTTTTTGACAAGATACCCGAAATGCCTCCGGTACGAGAGATCGAATTCATGACTATCGATACATTTCCAGATACGTGACCAATCTCAAGGGCTCCATACAGAATGGTCCCTACTGAATTAAAAGAAATCAAAGTACAGTTACAAAATTATTAGACATGAGATACATCAGACCCACTGTTTCTTCGTGGAGAGATCCGTACTATTTGTTAAAGAAAGATGGATCGATGTGGCTGTGGACTATTACGAGCTGAATAAAGTCACAATTCGGAATAAGTACCCGCTACCTAGAATATACGACCTCTTCGATCAACTTCAAAGGTTGTCTGTATTTTCAAAGATTGATTTTGCTCAGGCTATCATCAGCTGAAGATCAAACCAGAGGATGTCCCAAGTCGCGTTCTAAACTAGATACAAATACTATAAATTTTGGTCATGTCCTTCAGACTGACCAATGTGCCTGCCACCTTCACACATATAAGGTACCAAAACGTCATACCGCAATCACGATTTTCAAGAGACAGGGGATGCATGCTACAATCAAGTCTTTATGGTCTCACAGCATCTATGTCTCAATCAATCAAATCAAGAAGTAGTAAGCAATGAACATATAAGATAAAGCAGTAAGGCATTCGCGATGCTTCATCAAAATGATTCATGAGACTAACTATATGATGAACATAGTCTTCGGGCCCTTCTTGGAAAATTTATTGTCGTGTTCATCAATGATATCTTAATCTACTCGAAAAACAAAGAAGACCATACAAAATATTTAAGAATGATACTACAGACCCTACGAGAAAATTAGCTCAATGCCAAGTTGAGCAAATATGAATTTTGGATGAGTAGCATGTCATTTCTAGGGCACGTTATCTCAGTAAAAGGTGTATCCGTTGACCCAAAGAAAATTGAAGCAGTAGTGGATTGGAAACAACCCACGTCGGCTAGCGAGATCCATAGTTTCCTCGGCTTGGCAGGCTATTACAGGAAGTTTGTGAAGATTTTTCGAAAGTGGCATCGCTTTGACTCGTTTAACCAGAAGGGAGTAGCATTTGGTTGGACTGATGAGTGCGAGGCTAGCTTTCAAGATCTGAAGCAACGTCTCGTGCCAACTCTATTCCTTCCACATCCAGACGGCACCAAAGGATTTCAGATATTCAGTGATGCATCCGGATTGGGCTTGGATGTGTATTGTGAGTCAGAGAGAAAAGTGATATCTTATGCATCGAGACAGCTTAAGCCGCATGAGAAAAATTATCCAACGCATGATTTGGAATTGCCATCGATAGTGTTGCATTAAAAAATGACGATATTATTTACACGGAGTGGCTTGCAAGATTTCATTGATTATAAGAGCCTAAAGTACATCTTCACTCAAAAGATCTAAATTTGCGATAGAGATGTTGTGGAACTAATCAAGGATTACGACTTGATGATCGCGTACACCTAGGGAAAGGCATTGTGGTGGCAGATGCGTTGAGTCCGAACTTCGTACGATCAATTAGTAGTGACAAACGAATATTGGGGAACTAGAGAGCATAGGAATTGAGCTCAAAATTCGTGGCCGAAATGCACAGTTGGCTCAACTTCAACTTGAGCCAAGTTTGTTGGAAAGAATTAAGATTGCACAGAAGACTGATGAATTTTTGGTAAAGATTAGCGAAATGATGGAAAATGGTGAAGCAAGTGACTTCACTAGGCACGAGGATGGCTTGTTTCGACTACAAAGGAGGGTATGTGTCCCGAAGGATGAAGAACTCTTGAAAGAAATCTTAATGGAGGCTCATTATGCTAAATATTGTTGCACCCGGGAAGTAGAAAAATAAAGATTTGCGTACGACCTTTTGGTGGCACGAAATAAAAAAAGATGTGGCACTTTTTTCTCGCGATGTTTAGCTTGTCACGAGTCAAAGCGGAACACAGAGGCTGGCGGAGAGATACAGAACCTCGCCATACCAGGATGGAAATGGGACCATATAACAATAGATTTTACAGTTGGCTTGCCAAAGGCGCAGTGAGGAATGATGCGATTTTTTCATCGTTGATCGATTAACCAATCGGTACATTTCATCGCAATCAAAATTTCTTGGAGCGTCGATCGGTTAGCTTAGCTATAGTTGGATAAAATTGTCCGATTACATGGAGTGCCAGCATCAATAGTGTCGAACCGGGATGGAAGATTCGTATCACTATGGGAATACAATTAAAATTCAGTTCTGCATACCCATAAACTGATGGTCAGACTGAGAGGGTAAATCAGAACCTTGATGACATATTACGACTTTGTGCAATAGATTTAAAAACAAGTTGGGACACCAACTTACCCTAGCAAAATTTGCCTATAACAATATACAGGCGAGTATATAAATAGCTCCGTATGAAGCATTATACAGGCAAAAATGTCAGGATTCGATTTGTTGGCATGAAGTCGTAAATGACAAGTACTTCATCCAGAAATAGTGGAGTAGGCTATCGAAAAGGTCCATATAATTCGGATAAGTCACTTGTGGCACAAAGTCGACATAAGAGTTATGCAGATATTCATCAGCGACCATTGGAATTCATGGTGGGCGACCATATCTTTTTGAAAGTATCACTGATGCACGAAGTTATGCGATTCGGTGTGAAAGTGAAGTTAAGTCCGAGATTTATTGGCCCATTTGAAATCCTTAAAAAGTTGGCAGTCGCCTACGAGATCACATTACCATCGGCATTGGCTGAATTATACGATATTTTCTATGTTTCTCAACTACGAAAGTATATGCATGATCCAAGTCGCGTGGTAGACTTCGTCGTGTAGAAGCATGAAAAAGCACAGACATATCAAAAGCGCAGGTAGTGAGCTATTACAGATTCATCATGATTACAAAAAAGAGTTCTTTATTACAAAAAAAGTGCAGACAGAAGACCAAAAACCACAGTTCATAAAGAGTTCTTTATTAAATCATGCCTACAAGGATCTACTACAAATTCATCATGATTACAAAAAAGAGCTTCTTTATTAAAATCATGTATACAAGGATCTATTACAGATTCATCATGAAAAGAACTAAAGCACATAGAAATCTACAAGAGGGTTAATCTTCACTACAAGGGCGTTAATTCACATGTGCTCTACAAGAGGGTTAATCTTCACAGACACGCAGCCCCAAACATGTAGCGCTATTAGAGCGAGCCACTTCCTGAAGCAGCTATTGGCCAAGCGAGAACTTAGTCTACAGCATAGGCTGTGCCACCACCATTAAGCAGGGCAGAGCACAACTTGTGGCTCTTCGGATTGGCAATCAATTCAAATCGAAAGCTTGGATCTCGAAGACCTCTAAGATGTTGTTCAAGTTCGAACTCCTTATGCCAAACGCTGAAGGCAAATGGCCGCTTGAAGCTAAGTCTTGGTCAAGCATGACGATGGAAATGCTAAAAGACGGTGGAAATGATCTCTCTCAGAGAAAAGCTCCCTTTATATAGCGTGAGTGTGGTCCAACCCACATGCACGTAGCCGTCGATCAAAGGCCCCTGAATTAATGGATGAACTGAAACTCAACATAATGAACCTCATTTAATAGGTTCATTTTGACTGAATACTAGGCCACTAACTTCTTAGAATTCCCTAAAAGACGACGGTAATTAAAGAAGAGGATGACCGACTCGTCCACCAAAAAATCAGTCATTAATTGCTCTTAAAAAACTTCAACAGAATTAGCTCCTTCGTCCTCGAAGTGCAGACAACTGACTGCGCCCTCTCCTCGACTTAGGACCGCAGCCAGATCGTTCCTTCAACAGCGCCCTGGCGATCACCCAAAAGCACAGTAATTCGTTCATCTTCAAGACCATGTCCACTGCTTGCTCTCAAGCACAGTAACTCCGTTGCCCAAAGCACAAGTCTACTGTCGCCCTAAAGCACAGTGACTCTATTGCCCAAAGTACAAGTCTACTCGTCGCCCTAAAGCACAATGACTCTGTTGCCCAAAGCACAAGTCTACTTGTTGCCCTAAAGTAGAGTGACTGTTGTCCAAGGCACAAGGCACAAGTCTACTCGTTACCCTAAAGCACAGTGACTTTGTCGCCTGAAGCACAAGTCCACTTATCGCCCTAAAAGTGCAGTGACTCCGTCGTTCGAAGCACAGTCGTCTCGTCGCACTAAAAGCTCAATGACTCCGTCGCCTGAAAATAATCTACTCGTAGCCCAGAAGCGCAATGACATAGAAGCTTCGCCAGAAGCGCAGGTGGCATGGTTTCATGGGTATCTTTTTAGATAGTACCAAGTTGTTTTGTTTAAACCACTGCTCTTAAGATATAATATAGTTCGATTCTGTTGATAAGAGCCTATCCTATCGGTTTGTTAAAACGCAGATAAGGATAGACTTTGTTCTCATAAACGAGGGCCATATCTAATCGGTTTGTTTAAACCAATGCCCCCTAAGATAAGACAAAATCCAACCTCGAAAATAGGAACATAGTCTACTTAGGTTCATCCGATCAATAATAAATATACGCCACATGTCATTTATTCAGTTGTTGATAACTCTTCCAAAGATCTTGATAAAAGAGAATCCCAGCGTCTGCCACGTGTCAGCTCAGCAGCAGCCCCACCTTGCAACCTCAAGATTCTCTCATATCTCTACGTTTAGCATTCCTGTACAAATCCTTCTGCACATCTCATATGTGCCCCTATAAATAGAAGGAGTTTTCCTTCGATAAAGAGGCTTCAAAATCTTCAACTTCGGTACCCTCTTGATTGGCAACCCTAGAGTTTCAATCACCAGCACCAGAAAGCCAAAGCAAGTTCAACTCGTCGTCAGATCATCAACGGAGTAAAGAGGTCAATGTAGTGCTCGATCTCCACTATCACATTTGCCATAAATTTTGTACTTAATCTCCTGTATAGGAATCGATTGTACTCTTTTTACGTTTAATATACAAAAAGTTTATATAACCTTTTGTCATGGAAAACAAGATGGCGACTCTACTGGGGACTTCCTTCTTCTTCAACGAGAAGGTGGTGACACAATCTGACAACAACTTGCGATGATCTTCTCAGAAGACATTGGTCGTGCGTTTCGACCAACTAGCTTTTGAAAATCTCCTTTCTAAGGAGAAGTCGAGTCCTTCGAATGGTTCGTAAAACCGAAGAAGCCTCGAAGCCTTTCTAAGGTGAAGTCGAGTCCTTCGGAGGGGACTGTGCTCCAGAACCCCCTGACCGACGAAGCCCCGAAGAAGATTTCGACTGCTGCTGACATGCCGCCTCGTTCAGTTCCTACTTCGAGAAAATACATCGAAAAAAATGCGTAGCAACCTACCTGACGACGAGGGACATTATGCAGATGAAATTTCTATCTTTGACAGAATTGCCTATCCATTGGGTAAGGCCATGTTGGATTCTGAATGTTACGCACCTTTTAGGGGTAACGCAAAAAGATCCAAGGCAGCACGTGCTTACATGGCCAAAGTGCTATGCCAAACACTATGTTGGACTCTGAATACTACACACCTTCTATGGGTAGTAGGAAAAAATCCAAGGCAGCACTCGCTTCATGCGATCAAGTGCTATGCCGACAGCAGACCAAAGGCCCGCGTTAAGAGTCACGCGTGTAGCTAATGAAAGATGTACAAAGTGGTTTGAGTGCTTTCATACCTCGACTGGTAAAACCCGCTGTCACTTTAGCGCTCATGCGCATGACTCAAGCCAGGGGGTACCTACCATCGAGTTAGACTCGTGCAAACAGTATTCCTGTAAGCATGGAAGGAGTCTACCTCGTTAGCAACTCTTCGATCAGGACCTGAGCGTACTTCATGCGTAGGAACTCAAAGGAGGGAAGCTATCTTCGTACTTACTCCTGCGTATAGCTTCCCTGCGCGCACGAAATGAGTGTAAGGTTGGAAACTCGAACAACTCCCCATAAGCGTAAAGCGAGGGAGGGATCTGTGGCGTATGACATGTCTAAACCAAGGCACAACTGTACCCAGATCACCATCAACTGTTGCTGTTTCCGAACAGCCGTGTCGCCACCAAAGAGGCGGTCCGCCTTTCAAAGGCTACAACCGGTGGCATCTGGCGAAGAGGAGAATGAACTCTGTGTTGCTTTATGCAACGCGGTATGGGGTTCTCCATCTCAATAAGCTTGTCACGACCCGTACCCAAGAGTAAGGGCACGAGACGTAGTTACGTCCAGCCTACGCCGCAGTGTCGACGGTAGAACGTTGTCTTAGGTCACAACATCTAACATTATAAATTCTAAACAGTTATACTCCCCGAATGGGCGTAACATGATAAAAGTAAACCCAATCACAACTAAGGAAGCAGAAGCACGATATGATATAGAACTCAAGAAAATACAGATGATAAATAATAGATAGATAGATAATAGAAACTGCTAAAATGAAAGGAAAATCCCAAGTACATCAGAGAGTCTAAGTGTCTAAGATAATACATAATCCCAGATCCCAAGTATCAATAAGTACAATCATCCATAGAATACTGTAAATGAAAATATCCTAGTCTAAGGGTGTGTCATCCACAGCTAGTGGGACCTGCTACTGGTCCAGGTCCAGGCACTCATCTAAGGTAGCACCGTAGTAGGTATCCACACCAGCCTCGTCCTCATCTTCTGTAATATTTCAATAGGTCCAGTCAGGACAGGAGCGAGCACAATACATCTCAATAAGTCATAGCAGAAAAAGAAATATAATCATGCTAGAGAATAAAATACAGGAAACTGAAGAATAGCATAATGTAAGGAGAGACTGTAAGTAAATATCTATGATATATAAAGAGAGACAGTGCTAGTGATTCAGAGTACTGGATAAACATGTGAATGGCTAAGGACTGATTCATGATTACACTACTTGGAATTGATTCATGATTACACTACTTGATTTATTCGCATGTTCATTTATACTCCCCCATCCCCAATCAATACACAAGGATCCATTCAAGTTACGTTAAGATTCATGATTATACTACGTTGCCTATAAGGTGATTCATGAATTGATTCCTGAAGGCTCGGTGATCATGAGGGTACATGAGTCACTAGCTGATTCCCGAAGATTCATGATAATAGAAGCATATGATACATGATGTAAGTGAAACACATGACAAAAGTATCTGATGCTCCCGAGAGGGATAACATCTCATGAAGGGATCCATATAGTACCAATCCGTGTTACCAACGTGTCAGCATCAAGTAAGATAGTCTAAAGCAGGAAATATAATCCTAAACATGATATAAAATGATCAGAGAATGTACTCGCCTGCTATCTGAATGTCCAAGGTGAATATACTGTCCGAGGAGTGGTGTCTGCTCCTAATCAGAACAGCACAAGTCACAACAAGTCTAAAATGATAAAATGAAGCTCTACCATGCATTCTACATGAGTCTAGGTCAAACTAGGTCAAAGTCAACTCTTGGTCAACCCTGGTCAACCAAGAAGTCAAACCTAGGTCAACTTTGGTCAAACTAGGTCTAACAAATCTAACTAGGCTTAGCCAAGACTAAACAGCCTAACTAAGCCCCACTAGTCTAATAGACACACCATAGGCCAATACCACATATAAAATATATACCACTATCACATATGAATGTATATGTTATGTATATCCTTATATACATATAGATATGTACCTAGCACATGAGCTATCACACAATACATAGGCTAGTATATCCATTACCCACATAACATATATAATTGCACACACACATATAGGTTAGAAATTATATATATATATATTTATACATATATAGGGTGCATATAATTGTGTGTGTTATGAGTGAAAACATGTGTGTGATGTGTAGAGAATTGTGTGTGTATACATTGAACCTTAATATCAGGAATTTAACAGTGTTCAGGGAGATTAAGTGACAGGGTGTGTTAGGATGTATGTGTATGTGTTCAGTCATAGGGAAAACTTTAGGAAGCAATTAACAGTGAAAAACTAGAATCTCAAATTTCATAAAGAAAGGAGGGAACCAACTCATGATCCCCTCCATAATCTCAGGTTTTCAGGACTGAGGTTGGGTTCTAACATCCTGAAAAATTCAGAATTTGCATTTCCAGTTCACATATCAGTTTCAAACATTCCATTCACTCCCCCATACTCTCATGTATTAAAGAACATAGGTTTGAGTTCTAATTAGTATGAACGTTCAGGAAATAGGAAATAGATTTCAGTGTGTGTGTTTTGTAACATATGCAGAGAAATATGACAGGAATATATGTATATACAGTGTGCAGGAATTTAAGACAGGAATGTATGTGTATATACAGTGACTCAGGGTTGAATTTGACAGTGACTTGCTAACATGTAATTTGTTCAGATTTCAGGAAAAAGGAAGAAGAAATCAACATTAAAACCTACACTAATCTCAGGTTATCATCCAACAGTAAATTACTAAGTGAAGTCTCAGGTTTTATAGTGTGGTTAATCCCAGAATTCAAGTAAAATGATAGTTTTAGCATTGACAGATTTAATAACAGTTAACACAACCAAAACCCATTCGAATCTATGAATCTTCTAGCAATTCATGAACACAACATTTGAACAATCTAATACACATGTAACTGAACTAATCCTGATCATTAAACATCAATAAATCAGTTAAAAGTGTAATCATAATCTCAGAAAATCGAATTAGTAACACTGTGGTTGGTAATTGGACATATGGGATGTACACGTGTCATTGGGTGTGCCTTGTGTCCACCATGATAAGTCACGACGTGTCCAACACAAATAACCACAAACAGTGCACACACAGACACTGTGTAAACCATAGGCTCGTGCGTGTGTGCACGCGTGTCGTGCACCCGACACAGGATACTTCGTGTCTCGTGCTCGTGTCAGTAGGTTCGCCTAGTGTCCAGCTAGGTGTGTGTCAGCCTAAAATAGGTCCTAGCGTGTCTTGTCCATAGAAATAAGGCCGTATCAGTGGCTTAAAAATAACAGTGCACAGACAGTGCAATCCCCGTGCACGATCGATTCCTCCCTCGACACGACACGGGGGACACATGGGACTTGACACACGGGATGTCATTCATCGCCCTATGCCACGTGTCAAGCGGTTCGTGTCCTCGTGTCCTACAGAGGAAGAAAATGACCCCGAGTAGTAGGGCATCCCTGTAGCAGTGCGCGCACGTGCGTGTCAGCGAGTGCACGTGTCCAAAACAGCTCGACACGACGCCAAATCAACAGGAACATGTAAGCAACACCTAATTACAATTTTCCATTCAATTACTTTCTAGAAATTAAATCGAAATGCCCATTAGGGCATTTTGTCAAACACTTGCACCCACTACTGGTGCGTGTCCGATACGGACACGTACAAGACACAAAATTCCATAAATCCTATTCCTACAGAATCAGGACACCTAGGGCTAGGTGAATATGCAATTTAAACCTAGTTTTAATGGGTGGAATAGAATGTACCTATGGGTTGTTCTTTACACAAAAAGTCTCTTCCAAGGAGTTCTTCAAAGCCACCCAAAATCCCCAAATTGATGCAAATCTGAGATTTGACTCCACCATCAGCAAGAAAACATTGATTAGATCATGATGGAAGAAATTCCAATCAAAAAGGAGCCCTATTGATTAAACTAGGAAGGAATTAATAAAGGCTTACCTATTTCCTTAAGAAATGAAGATCTATTAAAGAAAGAGGCACAAATCCCCATAGAGACATTATATAGGCAAGGGGGGTCTCTTGGCTAGTCATAATAGTTAGGGTTAGGGTTTTTAGGTTTCATCCTATGGCTAGGATTGAATCAAGGGTATTGTGTGGCTTAGAACAAAAGGCTCTTTCTTAGTCTTTTGCAAATCACTTAGCTATAACTAGACTTGACTTAACCCCTTAGCCAAACCATCTAATTCTCAAAGTGGCTCACTAAGTTAGTTATAACCCATCTAGGTTAGGTCCAATCTAGGTTAGGCTAACCAAATCACAAGGCAATAATTATATTAGTATTTAAATCACAACATTCAATTAAATTATTTAATAATCCCTAATAATATATTTTAAATTCAAAAAATTCAAAAATGATAAAAATATCTTCAACTAAAATTGTGGTAGTGACAAAGCTTCTTAAGAACCCTTCCATTTTGGCTAATAAGCCAAAGAACCAGCCTGGGGGTAGCAAGATGATAGTCCCAGTACGGGTGTTTTCCAATGCACGCATTCTAAATCTGGATCCTTGTCGCAGGAAGATGATGCTGCAGCTGGGGGTAGCCAACCCCCTACCATTCATGATAATTCTGCCTTCCAATCCAATGAGGGACTGTATTACACAGATACCTCTGTAGGCACAAGTAGCTAAAATACTGGGAGTAGCAATTACAACGAGTCTGAGGATGATTGCAACTTGCCAGTTTACCCTCAAGACGACGGGACTCAGCCCTCTAAACCGGAGAGTGAAAGATCCATTGTTTCTTGTATCCACCCGCATACGGTGTCCGTATTTATGGTCGAAGGTGACAGCAACACGAAAAGTAGCGAAGGCTCTAGTCAGCAGAAACGTATAGAGGCCCTTGAAGAGAGCCTAAACACGTTAAACGATACTACAAAGTCTTTAGCTTCTGTCATCCTGGAGATCAAGGAGAGGTTGACCCCACTGTCTCCACTCCTGCTCCAGACCCAGCGGCTAATGGTGGGTCCAATGTGCTTGCCATCGCGAGCCAAGCAGTGTCAGCATCATACTCCATCGACAACTACAATGTCGAATGAAATACAGCAGGCCCTTAAAGAGTTGTACGTTCGCTATGGTGCCAAAGAAAAGTGGGCAATACTCAAAAAGATATGGATTCAACAGCCATATCCTACCGAATGGGATAATGCGATCTATCCTCTCAAATATAATCCGTAGACGCTGACGCCATTCGATGTGAAGGAGTCTCCCCGCCGATACTTGAGGTACTTCACCTCAGTTACAGGGCATCTACTAAAGGACAACGCCCTTCTTACCAATATATTCATAGGAGCTCTGCAAGAGGTGGCCTACGAATGGTTTTGTAGCCTTCCGAGCAACTGCATTTCATCCTTCGAAGACTTGAAGAATATATTCCTCAATCGATTCTACGAAGAAGAAATGGACATGATGATGTCAACTTTCATGGACATCGTTCAAAAGAGGAGCTGGTGCGCACATACATTGAGCCCTTGCTTATGGACTCATGTTGTAAGAACATGCTTCCTGCAATCAAGTTGTGGAACAGTGCTCCATGCGTAGAGTGGATGCATTTCATTACAGAGGCGGATGTAGCTCAAAAAAAAGCACAAGATGCACAACTGCTAGGACTGAATGTCCCCTCTCTTGAAGATAAAGGGAAGCGCTCATCCAGCCACAAAGACGCAAAGGGAAGCAAGCCATGACCTTCAACATCTTTAAAGGTTCGGCATCAGTGAACCCGAAGCCGACCGAAGCGCAGAGGCCGAAAGAGACCTACTCTTTCAACGACGAAGACATACTAGAACTCTTCGATATGTTGGCAAAAAGTGACAAACTTCAGCTCCCGCATCCTAAGCATTCTGATGTAGTGGGAAAGGTAAAGAATCCAAAATACTGCCATTACCACTAGTATGTCCACCATTCAACGCATGATTGTTATATGTTGAAGAGACAAATCCAGCTCCTCATCGACGCCAAGGTCATCTCACTCGACTACGAAGAGAAGACTGTTACCGTCAACATGGTCACTCTCCAGTTTAAAAGTTTTCTGAGAACAGAGGCTCAAGACGGCGTCATCCCCAACGCGAGAGCGACGATGGACGTAGTCAATCTTCTACCAGACCGTGACAATGCCCAAGGCCTTATTCCGTTTACGAAGCTACGAGGCAAAGTAATATGGATCCACTCTGATCTCACTCCTGACATGATGGTACCTGCAGCACACTTTGTCAAGGAAAAGAAGGTCAAGACGTGTCGCATGGTTTCTATATTGATAGATGATACTTTGGTTACCACTCGTTCGACTTACCTACTAGAAGAAAACCAAGCTCCGGAGGAGGAAATGCCTCCGCTCGTTGCGGCTAACGCCTTCGACACATCGGAAGAAGGCACATCTCAAGCGCCTGTTGTAGATAAATAAAAGCAGAAGGTGGTTCGCTTTGACAAGCCTCTGAGAAAAGACTCGACAATAGGGCCAATCAAGTACTATAATTTTGACATATTGGCATAGCTGGCCAACACTCTGGCTCGACTATCACTCTTTGAGCTTCTCTGTCTCTCCAAAGAGACCCGAGACGCCCTCAACGAAGCTTTACAGAATGCTGACTCCTTCCCCACTCAGGTGCAACTGCTAAGGAGAAACCTGCTGAATGTCCATAATATCACAGTATGGTCAAGGTGATCCCTAACATCACCTTCACTCAGCAGGATATGCTACTGAAGAACAACCAGCACAACCGACCCCTGTACTATACAGGCTACGTTGGCGCGATTAAGGTCGATCACATCCACATTGACCATGGCTCTTCTCTTAGCATCATCTTTCGGAGTTTACTTCAAGCTTTGGAGATCTTGATGCATCGGCTGACTGCATCAAATACTACAATCAGCGACTTCAACGCTGGGAAGAGTGAACCCCTGGGTAAGATTTGCCTCAAATACCAAATAGGTGATCTCCAGACAGACGTAACTTGCAACGTCATTGATGTAGACATAAACTACAAAATGCTATTGGGACGACCTGGATTCATGAATACATGATCGTACCCTCCACTCTCTATTAATACATGAAGTATGTGGCCAACGACGGGACTATCAAGACCGTGTTCGCTGATATTGATCCTTTTTGAGGACTCGAAGCATACTGTACAGATGCTGATCTATACAAATCAGTCTCATAGGAGGATGATGCCAATGACCTTGACAACGAAATAGAGAGCACAACTATCGCTGAAGAACCGTTAAAGGTTCGATTACAAGGGAAACCTTCCAAGACGTCGGCTCCCCTCATCATCAAGCTCCAAGGTAAAGCTCTGGCTCAATCATCCACAGCCATATCAAAGGCTGGCCAGGAGCCTATGAAAATAAGGCTCCTCCGAAGGGATCCAAAGCCAACTTCGAGGTCATACGAACCTCCGACTACAGCCCCTTGGTAGTCAAGCTGAAGGGGAAACGTCCTCCACCTTCTTCCGTAATAGCCCCTGGTGCTCACGGATGAAGAGTTGGGAGACTACGTATACACCAATACCGAGGCACACTCTTTAGATGATGTAACCCCTCGGGATAAAATTTTGTATTTATTAATAGGAAGTTGTCTTTGAATTTCTCTTGTGCACATTAGAACACTAGGTATTTCTTAGACAATGCTCTATATATACTGCAAACACAAGTGACAACCGCTAATCCTGCAAGCCGAGTCATCCCTTCCCTAGGCAGAGGAACCCATCATCTTCGGCCGATTGGAGCATCCGTAGCGGCTGTCTCCGGCAGAACCATAACCCGATAACGGCAAGATGCAACTCTACCGTTACACTACTCAAGCTAAAAATCTCATCCAGAAAATGGGTTACGACTTGAACAGTGACAGGGGACTGAACTATGGCAAAGGCGGACGTCTTCCCTTATGACTTTGTGTCACAAAGGAAAAGTCCCAAAATTACTACCAACGTACTTGTCGGAGGTTGGGTTATGTTACACCCACAACAATGCCAGAGAGCTCTGAACCGTAGGTCCCGATGCATTCACATTCCTCGGACTCCTCTACCTGGGACTCTGATATCAGTATCGGCCAAGCCTTCAAAAAGATACTGTCTGTCAATATGGTCTCCACAGATCTCCAGTCGAGGATGAAGACCAAATGCTTGAATACTTCGAGCATGAACCATGGGCTCAGTGCCTCGGATCCTAATAGGAATGGCACTTCGAAGCGTGAACTTCCAACCGAAGATGAAGTCATCCAAGTCGAGCTAGGAGATGAGGTTTCCCCTAAACCTATCTTTATCAGCAAAAGCTTGACGGAAGAAGACAAAGAATCTCTGATAGAGCTTATTTGAGAGTACATCGATGTCTTTGCTTGGAGCTACGAGGACATGCCAGGTTTAGACCCGCAAGTCGCCATGCACCATCTTAACATCCTACCCGATGCTAAGCATGTCAAATAGCAACAGCAATATTTTTGCCCCAACATCATGGATGCTATCGATGAGGAAGTCAAAAAACTCTTAGAGAGTGGCTTCATTCGCGAAGAACAACACCCACATTGGGTGGCCAATATTGTCCCAGTCACTAAGAAGAATAAAAAAATACGGGTCTACATAGAATTCAGGGATCTCAACTCGGCCTGCCCAAAAGGCGAGTTTCTTTTCTTGATCACCGACATGATGATCGAAAATACTTGTGGCTTCGAGCTTATGTCCTTTATGGATGGTTTCTCTGGCTACAACCAAATCAAGATATTTTTCGAAGACGAGAAACATACTTAATTTTGGACTCCAAAAGGGATATACTGTTACACAGTGATGCCCTTCGAATTGAAGAATGCAGGAGCAACATACCGGCAGACAATGAGCACCATATTCTGCAAGCACCTCCAAAAGATGGTAGAATGTTATGTTGATGGCATTCCGTCAAAAGCAAAAAGAAATCCAGTCACTTGGATGACTTAAGAACTGTATTCGACTTAATGTGAATACATCAACTGAAGATGAACCCAACCAAGTCATTTCTGGGAGTCTTAAGTGGCAAATTCTTAGGCTTTATCGTCACAGCAAAGGGTATTCATATTGACCTCACTAGCCCTCTAGTACTAGTAGCACTAGTTATGGGGAGACCCTTTTTGCTATACTTCGTGTTGTGGATCATTCTCTCGGTGCTTTGCTAGCCCAGAGAAGCAATGAAGGCCACGAACAGGCAATCTACAACCTTAACAGGACCATGATTGGAGCCAAGCACCAGTATAATCCTGTGGAGAAGGAGTGTCTTGCTCTACTTTTTTCCATCCAAAAGATATGCCACTATGTGGCCGGACAGACGATCAACATCGTATTCCGGGTCAATCCCCTCAGGGTCCTCAAGACCAAGCCAGGGGGCTTAAAATAAGGGTTAGCCACATAGGAGATACATTTGACTCCTTATGACACGGTGTTCGACCTACAAAAGGCACTAAAGGGCCAAGCATTGGCCGACTTCTTGGTGGCACATCCTATGCCAGAGACATCAAGGCTCTACGATGACATTCCCGATGAAGTCCTAGATCCAATACCGTCTCAAACAATTTTGTTTGGAGAATGTTCTTTGACGACGCTTCAAGAACAGGACCTAAAGGCGAGATCGTTGCAGGGGTCGGAGTGGTCCTCATCACTCCCGATGGCTTGGTCATCCACTGTGCATATTCTTTTATGGAGTCATGCACCAATAATGTTGCTGAGTATAACACTCTCATCATCAGACTCCAGCTTACTAAACAGCTAGGGGTTGACTACATCGAGGCCTATGGCGACTCGAAACTGATTATCAACCAGGTTCGAGGACAATACGAAGTCCGGCTTGAAGATCTGGTGCCATACCACCAGGCAGCAATCGATATCATCTCTACCTTCATGGGGTTCTTTATAGAACATGTACCTTGGTTGCAGAACTTGGAGGCCGATGCGCTAGCTGGCCTCGCCGCTTCTTTAGCATCTCCTGTTGGAACCTAATATATCGTCACGGTAATGGACCGAGAGCTAGTTTGTCCAAAGAACAATCTACATACGTGTCTGAGTTACTTAGTACAAATGGACACTAATGTTCACGTTTGGGACTGGCGATTCCCGTTTATAGACTACGGAGTCTATGGGATCTTACCTGAAGACCTGAAGGAAGCTACTTTTGTCAAGAGATGCTCCCTCCGGTTCTTCTACGATATAGCTACCAAGATGATGTACCGTCGCTCATACGACAGGCTTCTCTTACGATTTTAATCCAAGACAGAAGCAGAAAAAGTGCTCCGGGAGGCACACGATGGCACCTGTGAAGCGCATCAGCATGGTCCCATGTTACAGGACCGACTACGTCGTATGGGCTACTATTGGCCCAATATGATGGCAGATATTGTTGATTACACAAAGAAGTGCCAGTCATGTCAGTTGCATGCTAACTTCATCCACCGACCTTCGGAGTTCCTACACCCCACGGTGGCCGTCTAGCCATTTGAAGCATGGAGAATGGATATCATCGGACCGATTAGTCCACCATCCTCCAAAGGACACCAGTTTATACTTCCTATTACCGACTACTTTTCTAAGTGGGCGAAATCAGTACCTCTGGCCAAGGTGAAAACCTCGAACGTGATCAGCTTTGTCAAACATCACGTCATATACCACTTCAGAGTGACCAGAAGATTATCCATGACAGTTCGTGAGTCATGCATTCCATCGATTCTGTGATAAGAATCGAATGCAGAATGTGGTGTCAACGGTTTACAATCCTTCAGCAAATGGGCTAGCCGAAGCATTCAACAAGACTATCATCAAAATACTTAAGAAAGTCGTTTCTTCTAATAAGCGCGACTGAATGAGAAGCTTGGCGAATGTCTGTGGGCTTACCGTGCAACCGTTCAAACACCTACGGGCAACACACCATTCTTTCTTGTCTATTGAAGAGAGGCAGTGCTTCCCCTGGAGATCCAGATCCTGTCTTTATGGGTAGCCATCACCAACCAGCTCACTGACGAAGAAAATCAACACCGACGGCTACAAGAGTTAGAGACGTTGGATGAAAAACGTCTGCTAGCTCAGCAACGAATAGTGCTTTACCAAGCTCAAATTTCTGGAGCCTTCAATAAAAAGGTCCAGGAAAGAACATTGCAAGTGGGCGACCTCGTCTTGTTAGTTCGAAGACCGATGGTGATGACTCACAAGATGGCTGGAAAGTTCGAGCCCAAATGTGAAAGACCGTTCGTCATAAAGACGATCTACTCCAATGGTGCCTACCGACTGGCCAAACCAAATGGCGACTTGCTAATAATGCCAATCAATGGCACGTTCCTTAAGAAGTACTGTCTGAGGTTCAAACTAGCATAGTCGCCCACACCCCCTTGGGCGTTCCTGAATTTCGTTAAAAGAATTCATCCCTTCTACAAATCACCCCCAGTAGATAAGATATTCCACGTTCATACTACCTCTGAATTATTTTTCTACACCCTAAACGAAGTTTGCGTCTACCACGTCCATATTACCTCTGAGTAGTCGTCTCTTCTATGATAACCTTGTGTTGTCATAAACTATTTAGAAAATATTTCATGTCCATACTACCTCTGAATTATAATTCTATACCCTAGCAAAGATTGTGCCTACCATATCCATATTACCTCTGAGTAGACATTCCTTCTATGATAACCCCCGCGATTGTCATAATTGTCTATAGAACCTTTCACGTCCATATTGCCTCTGAGTCATTTTGTACACCCGTAGAGTCTATCCTTGCCATGTCCATATAACCTCTGAGTAAGAAAAGTCCTACCACCAAAATTTTTTGTATTTACCATGTCCATATCACCTCTGAGTAAATACCCTATCCCCAACGGAGTTATCTCAACCCCTTCACGTCATGCTACCTCTAAGGGAATTTTCATTCTAGTACAAGAAAGTTCACGGCAGAAAGACAAGCAGAGAGACAAAGCCAAAATTTTCATTTATAAAATGGAAGGATTTTCTTTCTTTGTTTACAAAAGTAGTCTCATGCAAACCGAGAGATAAGAACACAAAAAGAAGTCAAAACTGGGAAGACCGATGCATAAGTCCTTCTAGTCGGCTCCTTAAAAGAGCAATTTGGGGGCCAACCAATGTTTGGGCTCGGCGCTCGGCCTCCAGACGGTGGGCAGCTTCATCTTCAGCCAGGGATAGGTTTTGCCGTAAAAGAGCTAGTTCTGCCTGGCGCACACCAATACTCTCCTTCTCTCGGGCTAAAGTCTCGGAGCGCTGATATAGGGCCTCTTTCTCGTCCCTCGACTTCTCCAAATCGCTCTCCGTGAGCGCCAAAGTCTATTCCATCCTCCGGATCTGCTTCCGGAGGGCCTCGTACTAATCTTCCGTAACTGTACGACGTTAGACCCGAGCCTCTTCTGCGTCGGTCACCTCTTCGATCGCAATCTCGACCTCGGCCAGCTGGTCTGTAAAACCGCTCATAATTTAAAGGAATATTTAAATTATTTTTGGATTTTATTTAATTCTAATTTATTTTTATCTTATTTATATTATATAAAAGGACTATAGCCATGGTTGAGTTTGAATATGCAAGACGACTAGAAAGTATGGCATGCCTAGCATAGTCGGGTGCTTTAACTGGCATGCTAGCCATATTAGGAATGCCACGGTCATATTGTAATATCTTGCATGTTAACCATTCAAATTATGGCACAAGTTATATTTTTATTTATTTAATTAGTTAAGAAAGCCTTTATTACTTTTTAGGAGACCCGGTTGTACCAAACCTTCCCAAACCTCTTCCAAGCCAAACCCAACCCTATGTAGGCACGTTGGACATTAATAAATATTAATAATTATATATTTTTGTATTTAAATTCAGATTTAGATTAAAATTCTATAGATAGAATTAATTAGTTCTATATTAGGAAACACATTTTTAAATCATCAATCCAATCAATTAGCCAACTCACCAAACAACCAAATCATGCCATAGTGGACCCCCACCAAAGATTTCGGTAAACAACCCCCCATGGCCGAATACCTCATAGGAAAAGGATTTCCACTCCTTTTCATACATGCAACCCAATAAAGCCCATATATATACATCAACTTAGCCCAAACCCTAACCCTAACTTAAATCCTCCTTTATTTCCACCTCCATATCCAACCAACCCTTCTCCTCTCCATAATTTTGGCAGCACTTCACCCCCCATAGCCTCCATACATCATCTCCTTCATCCTTCACAAAAACTCATCTACTCCACCATACATCCCCAAAATCCCTCAAAACAAATCTTAAAAACTCCATCTTCTCCATCCAACCATCTATAGCCATTGTTAACCCTTCCATACTCACTAAAAGAGGATTAGCAAGTAAGAATAGCGAGAAAGGTTGGAGCTTTGTCGAGTAGAAGTCGTCACAACCTCTCTAGCAAGGACCTTTGGTAAGAAATCCAAATCTTTCCATCTCAAACTCTTATTAAAATTTTGTAGAAAATATGTTATTAATTCTGTAGAAATCATATTTTGATGGCTTTTGTTAGGTATAATCATCCATAAAGATTTCATGAAATATAGGCGTAATATTCATGTGTCAGTAGGATCAAAATTAACCCCATTATGAAGGAACTATGAGTTATTGGTGCCTATTTTCGAAACTGAATTTTATGTGTGTTCATATACATAAATTAGGATTTTTAAGTATTTTTCCATGATTTTATCAACTCAAATATGGTCAAGAAAATTGTAGGTCAAAACTAGCTAATTTCGAGTAACCGGCTGACCTAGAATGTTCCAAACTTGTAGTATAACTCAACCCTTGTACCTCTAATATTATTCTATGAAATAAAGTATTTTATTGTTGTCTAAAATATATTTGGTTATTTTAGCAATTTTGAGTCATTAACTATATTCCGGACGAGTTTCGGGTAGACTAGCCGACTTAGTAATCAACCAGTCGTAAAAGTCTTTAGAAATATTCATTCTAGAATTTCTGAGATAAATATATAGAAAATTAGTTTAAATATTATTTTTATGATTTTTATATAATTTTTAAGTATGTTATTGAAGTAGGGGCATAACCGACTAATTAAACGTTAGAAACCCTAAAACTGTGTTTCGATGTCTCGTGGAACCTGTGTGTGATTGTATGGATCTAAATGGTTCCACGAGAGATTGAATATAATTTTAACATATTATTTTGACTAATTAAGTCGTATCGTAAGTTTCATAAGTAGTGACCTAATCTAGTTAATTAATTATCTAGGAGCGTCGGGTTCCGGAGACGTGGACGCGGTAGCGGCGTTTCATATTTACAGCCCGGAATCAGGCAAGATACCTTGCCACTTACTCTGTAATTTATATATTCTTATTTTTAGTTGTTATTTTGAGCATTTCTTATTTGTTGTTATTATAAAACTGTGCATCCAAGTCACACTTGGGTGCAAGCGACCTTGTCAGTCGTTTTTCTCGTTTTTTATTTATTTTTCTTGCATTGACTTTGTTTAGTGACCACCCCTTTGTCGATAAGATATTGGTATATCTCATGCGGCCTTGAAATGTACTTTATCATGTGATGTGAGTCACATGTAGGACACGTACTCGCGTAGTCGGCCGACCACCGATACGTATGAGGCGTGCGACGGTTAGGAGTAACTGCTAATAGAATTACATGCTAGTAGACTTGGCAGTTGCTAGAGGTTTCTATGAGTCAAGATGTGACCCTACTAGGCATTGGGTGGGGAGAACAGTTCCTTAACGTATGGGCCACGTATGCACTTTCCTATTATTGCCGGTTATCTCCACTAGAGATACGATCCTGGATCCTGATACCAGATTTTCTGCTGGCCTTTGACATTCGAGAAATATAATGTTTTGAGGTCCCTGGTATCCTGATGGGACCATACCTGAGTTCCTGCACCTGAGCCAGAGTGCCCATGCGTTGAAGGTTTGTTCTTAACTGTATTTTCACTGTAGAATTGGTAGGCACCCTATTACATGCATCCCCTTTTACTCTCTATTATATATCACAGATTATATGACATATTCTTTATTTATCTTATTACGTCTCTCTGAGGACCTGGTTATCTCTCTAGATGTGTGCTTTGTGACTTTTTGCAAGTGTTCTAGCCAAGGCCGTGATCTTCTCCATTTCTTCGAGGATGATTGCTTTTGGTTCGTCTTGCTATTTTATCGATCATTTTTCTTGTATATCTTCTTTTCTTTAAATTGGTTGGTAATGGATTTATCTCTGCCCAACTACATGTATAAATGATAAATTCTTGAGTTGATTATAATATTATTCTTTATTGTTGTGGATGAGATTTAGTTATCATAGTTTTACTATATTTTATAGCTTATGTATACATACGGGGTTCTATACATTGGAGTATACTTCGTATGTATACAGCTGGCATGTTTACGTACTTAGTCCTAAGTATTTTGGGACTGGGGCGTTACGTATTTTTGTGGTGGCCCATGCAGGTCGAGTTTGTCACTTCGGTTATGTTACTGTACCGATGTGAGCCTGCATATAGGATTAGGATATAGGATCACAAGCTGGCCTTCCTCCCTTGATTCCAAATCTCGAACTCTCGTCTGATTATCTTGACTTCCTTCTGCTTGATTCCTTTCACTGTAAATCTTATCTTCTTTCGTGCAGAATAGGGAGGTTAGGAGATAACTCATACGAGTATACGTGTTATATTCCTCAATTACTCTATTAGTTGACTTCATAAGTTGAGTAGTATGACTACAACCTACCACCCGTATCCTTGTAACCTAGTATTAAAGTGTAACAGAGTGATAATGAATATATGCTAGTGTAGGAGAGATGTTTACCTAGAATATGGAGATTTCGTAGCCCGTACCCATTAGTCAACCAAGGCCTGATACAAGAACCAGTAGGACGACTGTATACGCAAGCACACCGGATAAGACTTAGATCCTTGTGAAACTCGAACTATTTATTACTACTTTTAACGTATTCTTCCGTACTTATACTTTAAACTACCATGAATGACGACGCTATTTATAGCCTAGTTTTATAAGCTTATTCTCTGTCGAGCTTGTTCAGGACATATATATACTGGGGACGCCTACAAGCATATTGTCTAATTAGAATCAATGTATTATGGTCTGATCAACCATAGTGCACTTGGTTCGCTCTTCTTATGATTATCCCATGTGGATTGAAATATAGAGGTATCTAGGATCTCATCCGCGATTGTATTGACAATTCCTTTTGAATTACACATTCGTCTTTGAATCACGTAATTGTATTCAATGACATCTTTCTTGAACTCTTTATTGCTTTTGTCTTTTACTGATTGGAAAGAAAAATGCTCTTATTTGATAGATAGATAGATAGATACAAAGTATCCTCATGGCCATGGTACTTATATGCACAAGTATAGTAACCATCGGCCAAGCCATATAACTACAACCTTGCCTAAAGTTGCTCGTCCTTCCCTCGACCCTAATATTAATATCGTGACCTTCTAGTCACTTGAGCTTGAAAAATGAGTAAGATCTTACCCTTGGATAAACCACAAACCTAGGAGACAATCTAATCTCTAGGAATCAATTATTGTGAGTCTCCAAATATTCATACTGATTCTTGGCTTAACTAGCAACCCGTATGCCTTAACCCAAACCTTACTTGACTAGGCCCCCACAGTTTAGACAGAGAAGAATAGACCAAAACAAGGACAAGCATTGCAAGGACTGTGGTAGACACCCATTCCAAGATTAGAGATTCAGCAGATGTTACTCTAGGTACAGAATTCTATTATCAAAGAAGTGACTTAGTATTAGAACAACACATTCACCAGCTTAGCCAAAATCTGTAGCATGACGCCCCGTCATTATGTTGTATTAGTAATCAACAAGTGATGCATGAGCACTACATTCAATACCTCCAGAACCCTTGTGACTATAGTCCGGTAGGTTTGACACAAATAGAAATTCACAACTTAGTAGTTAGGGATCTTTTCCATGACGTGCTTTAAAGTTCGTTATCCCACCGATAGACTCTCATATACCATGGACAAGCGGGTCATTCCATCTTATCGACTCAGGTACCACTGTGCGCGATTATTTCCATTTATTAGGACTCAGGGTATAATTCTTGAAACTGATTCACAACTACCCTATCATGTTATCGATCACATCGTGACTTATTATTACCAAAGGTCAAGGTACGATGTCGCGACTCAAATATTCCTAACCTCATTATTCCTAAAACCATGTCCTAGTATCTAGAGTGAATAGATTATAAGCCATTCTTACTTTTAGGAATTTGGGGATCACCGATTGATTGAGGTAAATTGGTTCTCACTAGGATGATAAATTAGTGACTCGTGAACTCCTACTTTATTTTTAGATCTTTTGGTGTTCCTTACTGTAACTTTCATATTTGAAGTATAATACTAGCTATTACCTTCCAACAAAATTTATATACAAAACTTAAACGAGTCTACCTTCAAGTAGACATATCATGTCCCACTCAAACACATCTCCTTGGACTCTATTATTATGATACGACTTTCAGGTCAAAAGGGACTAGCGATAACCCTTACCATAACACCGATGTACTTTCAGACTGCAGTTAGAGATCCAATCTTGACTCAAATCTTTTGGCCCAATATATGGTTATGATCTAGTCGAAGCCCTCTACGCACATGCCACTAGTGTGCCACTCAATAGAGGACTTATGTGCTACTTAAACACAAAAGTCACGGAAGGCGCATCTCATGACTTACAGAACCTATTCTACTAACCCGACGGGAAATTTGCCCAACCACTTGAATTTGAACCTATTCTACATTACCCTAACCTAATAGGGATGGTTTAAAATTTTACGAAATTTTGTCCAGCCACTATAGATTAAAATCTAAAGTTCATGCAATCAAAGATTGAAGTCTAATTAGGGAACCTATTAAGACTCAGTTAAACCCATCATAGCCCATCGCCATATTGGGACTATAAAACCAAACTTGATGAAATAGGCCCTCACCCCTATTATGTAGGCCCCACCTCTTGGCTCATTAATTTTTCTTCCATACATTTCGTAACTGCATCTCTTCGTAGCCTATGTTATGCATCTCTCGGTACCAACTTGCTTTCGGATATACTTGACCAAGACGTCTCATACTGTCTTGACCAAACATAGTTAATATATGGGCCATATTAAATAGATAATACCTAGACTTCCTATAGAGTCTGTGACTATGATTGAAAATACCTCCTACTTTCATATACATTCTTGAAATTTGACCTTCTTAGAAGTCCTATTACTGTGCTTTCCCCGATTAACCAACTTCTATAAGTTGGGTATAGAACATTGAACTTATTATACTCCACCTCTCATAATGGGATTACAATCATGACCGTTCTTCCATCCGTATGAAATTTATGAAACGATCTTTTATTTTGCATTTTATATCCCTTTGCTCGTGCGTTTAGATAACTATGGTAACAGATTGCAACCTAAATTCTTCAAGTCAGTCATTGGATCATTTTTGTTTGAATCAAGAGCAAAATTTCTGAGGCAAATAGATCGCAAGCCTCTCAAAGAAACATAAATTTGGAATTAGCAAGTGGTTGGAAATGATTGGTTCTAATTAGACTAATAATTCAATTGTTCATAACGTCGACGTATATTCGTATCATTTAATACCCTCGACCGTGATTTTGATAATTGAAGCACAACACTAGCCTTTTCCTTTTGACAAAGTTCACACTCACGAACTAGACTAGTCATGCTACTCACATGACATACATGTCCCACACAAACAAACTTTTTAGTGCTCCATTTAAATTACACCACGTGTATGACACATTGTTTCCTCAAAAGAAACCATAGAGACCCAAATTCGATCTATTCGATTTCACCCATACAAATATCGACACATTCCTTTAACTAAACTGAATACTCAAGATCTATGCAAGACAAAGCACACCTATGATGTATGCCTTCCAACAAGCAAGCACATGCCTCCTACCCCACAACAAACATCAGCCCACACATATTAGTCGTTATGACTTAGAGTTTTTAAAATACTTCCCTAATCATATTCTATAGCCTGGGTTTTTTAATTATCATTGATTCTCATCACTTGGCCATAAATTCTTCTTCCCTAAGTTTTCAAGCTCACTTCTTAGTTTTCTATGTTAGATGTAGAACGAATCCTTCTGAACCGACACACCTTAGTATATTCAAACAAGAGGTTGCTACCAGCTTGTCAAAAGCATGACCCCTAGAGTGACAATGTTTGATTGTAGTAACTTTCTTATAGTTGTTATTGACCAAGAACGTCATGGTGTTATCGAGGCTCACTTAGAATCCAAGACTGCGATCAGAAGTGTCCATTATTCTCGTGTCCCTTCCTAGAAATTATCCTCCTCAAAGTCTTATAATGACGACGATCTTTACGGGTGGCCAACTTCTATAAGTTGGGTAGAGTCTGGAAGGAAGCATACCCCATCTTGTAGAATATGAGGTCAATTGGGATTCCTATGACAACCACCCATCCATCCTTTCAAAAATTGAGCTAAGATTTGATGTACCTACTCTCCCTCCGTACAAAATCTCGCAATTCTTGATATTATGATTATTTTTAATTTTGAGGACAAAATTGTTATAAGTTAGGTAGGATGTAAAACCCCTCATAATTTAAAGGAATATTTAAATTATTTTTGGATTTTATTTAGTTCTAATTTATTTTTATCTTATTTATATTATATAAAAGGACTATAGCTATGGTTGAGTTTGAATATGCAAGACGACTAGAAAGTATGGCATGCCTAGCGTAGTCCGGTGCTTTAACTAGCATGCTAGCCATGTTAGGAATGCCATGATCAAAATTAACCCCATTGTGAAGGAACTATGAGTTATTGTTGCCTATTTCCAAAACTAAATTTTATGTGTGTTAAAAAAATAAGGATTTTTTTAAGTATTTTTCCACGATTTTAGCAACTCAAATTTGGTCGAGAAAATTGTAGGTCAAAACTAGCTAATTACGGGTAACCGGCTGACCTAGAATGTTCCAAACTTGTAGTATAACTCAACCCTTGTACCTCTAATATCATTATATAAAATAAAGTATTTTATTGCTGTTTAAAATATATTTGGTTATTTTAGAAATTTTGAGTCATTAACTATGTTTCGGGTGACTTTCAGGTAGACTAGCTGACTTAGTAATCAACCAGTCGTAAATATCTTTAGAAATATAAATTCTAGAATTTTGGAGATAAATCTATAGAAAATTAGTTTGAATATTATTTTTATTATTTTTATATGATTTTTAAGTATGTTATTGAAGTAGGGGCATAACCGACTAATTAAAAGTTAGAAACCCTAAAACTGTGTTTCGATGTCTCGTGGAACCTATATGTGATTGTATGGATCTAAATGGTTCCACAAGAGATTGAATATAATTTTAACACATTACATTGACTAATTAGGTTGTATCGCAAGTTTCATAAGTAGTGACTTAATCTAGTTAATTAATTATCTAGGAGCGTCGGGTTCCGGATGCGTGGACGCGGGAGCGGTGTTTCATATTTACAGCACGGAATCAGGCAAGATACCTTGCCACTTACTCTGTGATTTACATATTCATATTTTTAGTTGTTATTTTCAGCATTTCTTATTTGTTATTATAAAACTGGGCGTCCAAGTCACACTTGGGTGCAAGCGACCTTGTCGGTCGTTTTTCTCGCTTTTTATTTATTTTTCATGCATTGACTTAGTCTAATAACCACCCCATTGTTGATGAGGTATTGGTATATCTCATGCGGCCTTGAAACATACTTTATCACATGATGTGAGTCACATGTAGGACACGTACTCGCGTAGTCGGCCGGCTACCGATACGTATGAGACGTACGACGGTTAGGAGTAACTGCTAATAGAATTGCATTCTAGTAGACTTGGCAGTTGCTAGAGGTTTCTATGAGTCATGGATGTGACCCTACTAGGCATTGGGTGGGGAGAACAGTTCCTTAACGTATGGGCCACGTATGCACTTTCCTATTATTGCCGGTTATCTCCACTAGAGATACGGTCCTGGATCCTGATACCTGATTTTCTGCTGGCCTTTGACATTCGAGGAATGTTATGCTTTGAGGTCCCTAGTATCCTGATGGGACCATACCTGAGTTCCTGCACCTGAGCCAGAGTGCCCATGCGTTGAAGGTTTGTTCTTAACTACATTTTCATCGTAGAATTGGTAGGCACCCTATTGCATGCATCCCCTTTTACTCTCTATTATATATCATAGATTATATGGCTTGTTCTTTATGTATCTTGTTACGTCTCTCTGAGGACCTGATTATCTCTCCAGGTGTGTGCTTTGTAACTTTTCGCATGTGTTCTAGCCAAGGCCGTGATCTTCTCCATTTCTTCGAGGATGATTGCTTTTGGTTCGTCTTGCTATTTTATCGATCATTTCCTTGCATATCTTTTTTCCTTTAATTTTGTTGGTAGTGGATTTGTCTCCGCCCAACTACATGTATAAATGATAAATTCTTGAGTTGATTATAATATTATTCTTTATTGTTGCGGATGAGATTTAGTTATCATGATTTTACTGTATTTTATAGCTTATATATACATACGGGGTTCTATACATTGGAGTATACTTCGTATGTATACAGCTGGCATGTTTACGTACTTAGTCCTAAGTATTTTGGGACTGGGGCGTTACATGGTTAGCCAAGGCCCGACGTTTCTGTTCATAATGGGATGCTTTGGAAGCCATCTTCTCTAGCTCCGTAGCAGCTAGGGTCGAAAGACTGCGCTCAAGATTTTGAAGCTCCAAGGCAGTGTCTTCCAACTCGGCCAGAAGTTCGTCAATCACGTCATCCATCTCCTCACACTCCAGATAGCCGCATAAGGCCACCAATTGGCCACTCACTACAGACCGGGCCTGCCTACGCGACTGGTTATTCCGCAGGACACCCTCAATCCTACGCGTAAGAGAGTGACGAATGGTGCTCAGAATAAGATTGGTATAAAAAGCATTATCGGTCAAACTCATCGGGGTCACCGGGGATACTGCGACGGAGGGTCCCAAGGCATTAAAGGCAGCCAACACATGTCTAGGTATTGCGGATGGTGCCATAGCCGTGGTAGATGTCATAGGTAGTGTAGAGGCGGAAGAAGCGGCTGGCTATTTAGTAAGCTCCCACACTGGTCCTTCAACCATCTCTGTAACCAAAGCCGTATGAACCAAAGAATGAGCAATCGTAGCGTTTGTCTCCTTAGCAGTCGGCGCGACTGACTCCTTAGTCGTCTTTTCGACCAGTGCTCCAGCAGCCAGCTCGTCGGCGGTCTTCTCGACTGGTCTTTCCCCGGTCTCCTTGATCGGACCCCAGATGGTGACGCCGACAGGTTCATCAGCAGCACTTTCTTCAACCGTCACCTCAGTGGCCACCTCGCCTGGGACCTCAGTTATCGACTCGTCAGTAGCCACGTCAACTTGTGCTACATTGGTCTCCTCGATCATCTCACCGAGAACCACGTCGACCATCTCCTCATTCGCCTCCTCGACGGCTCTTAGAATGATCTCGTCGACCAGTTGTTCGACAGTCGTTCTTGTCGGCCCTTTAATATCCTGACAGGCCAATTCTTCGACAGCCTTCGCTGTCGACCCTTCCAAGGGACCTTCGACCAATCGCCGAGGCGAATCCTTGAGATTTGCCAAAGACAGCTCCTCGGCCGGATGATCCTCCTCCTCCCTCGGCGCAGCGGGACTATCATCAATACTTCTCTCAACATGCGAAGGAGTTATGATGGAAGGATCTTGAGTAATTCCTTCAGCTTCTACGTCCCCTTGGCCCATCACGGGTACGGACTCCAGAATCCTGCCCTCGGCTGCCATCGCGCCGGCCTCGGGTACCTTCACGGGCCCATCCTTAATCGGCCCCGTGAAAGCTTTCTGCCGGAGTGAAGCCAATGGCTCCAAAGAGCCTCGAGTATCATACTCAAAAGGAGCACAAGGAGGGACATCTTTCGAGTCAGCAGTTTCATTACCTGCAGTCTCCCTCTTGACTAGAGACACCTCTGGGTAGGCTCCTCGGGAAGTTCCCTGAGTCTTTCCAACCATGTGGGCCCCCGCCTACACAAACAAAGCAGTGATGAACAAAAGGTTAAAAATATAACCTTGAAAAGAAAACACGAAGACTTACCCGCGAAGAAGATCCAACGGATGGGGCACTCCGTTCAAATGGAGACTGTTGGAAGGGTCCACCCTGCAGAGGCACAACAGCTATTCTTGTCCTTTTTATTGGAAGAGGGCTCACTAGGGAAGAAACCTGACATTTTTGCAGGTTACTCAGGAGCATTTCCTTCTCTCTCCCCATCCGTGATGAGCTCGAGCCATCTGTTGTTCTACTCTCCGATGATGAAAGCCCCTGGAGACGCTTAGAAGCCAATAAAAGGGTTTCAAACATCGTTCCCTCAAGCAAGTTTCACCCTCGATTGTACTCTGGTGAGAAGTTGTGTGCAACACAGTAAAACTTCACAGCGGAATACAAAATACGAGTCTCCTCATGCATCGAGGGGATTGTAAACTTTGCTCCAGTACCACCGGCGTTATAATAACACCATGCCTTAGCACCGTCCAGTAGACTTCCTTTATAGCCAAGACAGGAGCTTGGTTTGTCCATCATGGTCTGGCTATGGCCAAATTGATGTGCGAATTGGCTAGGCAAGTTAGGCTCCAAATACATCCAATTTCGGTTTTGGTACACCAAATGGGAAGGTCAGATGCACTGCAACCAGTGGAAGGCGCCGAAAGTTAGGTTACTATCCACTAACTCATCATCTGCAAGGAAACCCTTGTATGTGGGCGAAACCCTAGTGAGAGCGTAGCCTTTTAAACGGCCCAATGCCCATCTACAGACGGGGACATCCTGATGTAGTCATTTTATACGACGATAGTTGCACAGTGTCGCGTCCCCTGCCTCATAACCTTCCAGAGTGTTGAGGAATATCAGACCAGGGCAGTGCAAAGCCAACCAACCCAACAAATAATAGTAGGGGAGTCCAACCCACGGGAATTTCTCGTTTCTCCCGTGGCACTCTATTATCCTCTTGGAAAACTCCTACAAACCGTGCAGGATGTCACATACCATGGCCGGCAACAAAGCTAAGAAATATTGGAAGGCTAGCCTCACAGCTGGTAGAATCAAGTCCTGACTAATTCATCCTGCAGGCCCAGAACCACCTGGAACCACGGCCTTCCGTAGCCATATCATCAGGAAGGCGGCTAAGGTTGCTTTCGGACTTAAAGCAATCAAATTTTGACAGAAGTAATTATTAACTCCAGAGGTGGGTTTTCCCTCGACGTATACTGATGGAGCAGATAACCCCGCTTTAGCCATCAGATCGTCCACTTCGTCAGCAGTATATGCCCGACACGCGGTAAAATAAACCTTTTTCGGCATCGGCGGACGCTTGGTAAAGATATAGTCCGTCCAGGCCTTGATATATAGTGGAGCCTGTGTCCCGCCCATGTGCGTGCATACTTGGTGATGGAAAAGCAACTCCTTATACACAACCAACATCTAAGGATATTTGTTCTCCAGCACTAGAAACTCCTCCTTACAAGGGGTATATTCCTCGTACGGTACATCCCTACGCGGTAGCTTCGAGATGCCATGCATCTCATGGAGGGCCAAACCCATCTCTCCACAAGGGGTGAAGAAGGTCCCGGTATGGTGGTTAAATAGTTCCAACAAGGCTATGAATAGAGATCGGTTGATCTCTATTCCATGTTTAGTAGCCCTGATGGCGTGACGTAGGTGTAGGAGCGTAAAAAGTGCTTCATAAGAATGAGTCAAAGAGATGGATCATTCCATTCAAATTGATCCACTTTATGCCAAAGAGAGGCTAATCACTTTACGCCTGAAGCAGGCTAATCATTTTACGCCCGGGTCAAAGCTAATGGTTTTACGCTCAGGACAAGCTAGCCACTTTTTCGCTGGACAAAGCTGTCAAGTCTTGCATTTAATGCAAAGTCTGACATGAAAATTTAATGATGGCATATATCATAGAAATCAAAGGAATTTGTTTTACACAGAGACCAATTTATCGTTTAGTATGTGGACTGAGCTATCTTACGCTCATAATATGGCTTCTTTTACGCACGGAGACTATACGTGTTTTTACGCTCAAAGGTTGACGTGTGCGCAAGGTTTATTTGGGCTACTTTTACGCTCAAGGTTATTTAACAGCCACTTTACGCGAGAAGTCCATATCAGGGCAATTGTACGCCTAGTCTACTACTTTACACTCAGGGTATATTTGGGTTATTTTTATGCCCTATTCCAATTCAGAACGTGGTTTGCCTACATGGCTTTCATGCCACACATCTCGAAGAACGTGTGTACGTGCATCCTATTCTTACTGAAATGATGGGACACGTGTCAACGTATGCAGAGGATGACTCCAATCATGGATGGCAGTTGTTAGCGTAAAGACGAAAATTTTGCTGAGTTTTTACGCACAAGAAGCCAAGTCTATAAATAGACTGATTTTTCTCAAGACACAGACACACAGAGAGAGATGAGAGAATACATAGAGATCAGAGCCCAGAGACTTCGATTTTTGGAGCATTCTTCTTCAACTTTTCTTTCAGAACAGAGTGAAGCAAAGCAGGAAAGCATTCGGCCTCGCCATCAGTGCCCAAGTGCGTCGATACCTTTCTGGTGACTTAGTTCTTCCAATTGTTCATCTTCTAGCAGTGATCTTCATCATCATCGTATGGTCCAAGGAACAAAGTGATCATTTATAGATCAGACTTCCATAGCAATACTTCCCAGAATCAAATTTGTACTTCTTGTACTTTTTTCGTTTTATTTTCAAAATCCAATTTCTAGGCATTTTGTTAAGTGAAACAAAAATGGCGACTCTGCTGGGGATTACCTTCTCCTCTGATGAGGAGGCAATTGCTCAATATGATGATGTGTCGATTGGATTGACAAAGAAGACTCTGGTTATACACTTCGACCAGACTGCTTATGAAGAAATGCTCCGAACTGGGGGTGGTTCTCGCTGCTCCAATGTTCAAAAATCTCACAAAGCACGAAAAGTTTGGATTCCTAAATCCAAAATAGCTTCTGATCTCTCTGTTGCTCCTGAGGGCAAGGGAATTCTTTCCACTCCTGTCGTAGGGGCTACCATTCGTAACGAGGCAGTCCTTACTTCAGCGTTGCACTCTAAGTGTGGCAAGTTATCTTTCGTCTGTGACGGTAAAGATAATCAGGTTTTACGCCCAGTGGATAAAAACTAAATTTGACGCTCAGTACATAAGAGCGAGTCTCCCATTTGTAATGAGGCAGACTCTAATGCTTGTACTTCTAAGTGTAAAAATAAGTCTCCCGTCTGTGACGTGGTAGACACACAAAAATTACGCTCTTCGCGTAAAAGAAAATCTCCCGTCTGTGACGTGGTAGATAATCAATTTTTACGCTCTACGCGTAAAGGTAAGTCTCCTGTCTGTGACAGTATAGATAAAATTTGCAACGATGTTTTTACATCTAATATGAATGTACCTAAATGCATACAGCATAAAAATGTTGTTCGTAAAGCTTCAGTTCTATACCAACAGCCTTCTTATACTGCTCTACGCAAAGTACCAAACCTACAAATCACACGCAATGAAAATAGAGTCCTTCGTGCTCAAAAATCTCAAGATTTGCGCACACAACTCTAAATACGTAGAAATGTACAGTTTAGTTCTGCAAATGCAGCCAGTAATCTTTTTTATACACAAGGGACTAAACGTTTTGCTACCCCAAATGTAATAAAGAAGACTACACCTTCTACTCCTTCTGATTTACGTGAATTGCTAATACAAAAGTGTAAAAATAGACAATCTTCCGTGACACTCTCCCAAGAAAATTATCACTGTGAGTGTCACCAGATTGTGATCAAATATTGTTGCTCGGCTTCCAGACGGTCAGTTTTTGATCGATTGAAGTTTAATGTGCCCAAACAACAAGCTGATGAGGTGGCATATACATCAGTCAACATGGCATCTCACACCAACAGAGGACGACGTCCTAGACGGAACACGTCCCAAACCCCAGGTCAACAACAATTCAACAGACTTCTTGATTCTTTTGAAGGAGTATATCAGAATACTCGATCAAGAAGACAAAGACAATTACAGACTTCTGATTCTGAAGCTGGGGGTACTCAATCTCTTGAGTCCGAAACTGATAGTGTTGATTCATACTTCTATACTAATCCTTCTGTATCTTCAAGAGAGGTTGAATCCTACGCTATTGGTGACGAACCAGAGACGTCATCTATTAATACAGAACAACGTATCACTGCCGTTGAGCAATCATTGAAAGACATGCTTAACATGATGCAAAACATGCACCAGATAATAACGGCTCAGCAAACTGCTCAATCAGCAATTGTAACACCGATTTAGGCAGCAGCACCAACTCAAGATAGCCAAAGGGTTGATATACCTTTTGAATATCCAAGAGCCTGCTGTTAACCAAAATTCTGCATCTCCAGATCCCATCATTCTAGAAGATGTACCATCTCCGGTGGGGATTACGGTACAACCAATAACTTTTCAATCAAATGTGCTTCCACAAACCAGCAAAGCCATTCAAGCAGTGCATGAGCTCAAAGCACAGTTTGAAGTTTTAAAGCAAAAGGACAAACTCCAGAGGTTAGGGATTAAGCAACCTTATCCTCCTGTTTGCCATGAAATATAAAAGAACAGAACAATTATCGGAGGACCGAACTTTTACTTCACGTTACAAACTTGCTTGTACAAAGAAAGCCTAGGAACGAAAACCTAGGTACAGCAGTCTAAGTATAATTGTTTATTTAAGATTCTGGAGGTGACGATAGAGGCTCGGAAAGGTGACGGCAGCCCTGCCTTACTCCTTGGACGATCTGTATGCAGCCTTGGCTCCTTGTGAAAAGATGGTTGGCGTTGACAAAGAAATGCTCTTCTTGCTCCTTTGTTGCTCTTTAGCTTCTCTCTCTCTCTCTCTGTGTACTCTTTTTCTCTGACTATTGGGGGGTCTCTCTGTATATACGTATTTTTCTCTCTGAAATTGTATATCCTACAAGAGAATGGCACCTTGCTATTTATAATAGTGGAGGGTGATCATTAAGGTTGCCAATGATTAGCTCTTGGAGATGGCGGCGGCTTGGAGATTGGTCCATCTTGGCCATCTGTTTTAATTATGATGAATCTGGGCCATTAGGTGTAGATTACACCAAATCCCATGAGCAATTAATGCTGATTGGAAAAAATCTTCCTGCAAAATAAATCAGATCTATTCTTCTGCCACGTATCCCAGATTTATTGGGATCTGACCCAATCTTTAATGACAGCAAATCTGAGGAATTAATCGGTTTAGGACACGTGTCAAAGGAGCTGCTGGGAGGATCTGGACCGCATGACTAGTGAGCCGCATATGAATGTGAGCCGCATATGAATGTGTGCCGCATACGAATGTGAGCCCATGTGTCAGGGCTGCATGGGCAGTGGCCCTCACTTAAGTCCTCTAAACATAGAGGAGTAATCCTTATGGACCGCATAGGTATATATCCGCCTGGGCCGCAAGGATATGATCTTCTTGAACCGCATGAGACGTCCTCGCTCGAGCCGCATGAGACTTTCATGGCCTGAGCCGCATAGGATGGATTCATTCTGTGCCGCATGGGAAGTCCTTTGCCCGAGCCGCATGAGGCTCCTATGGCCTGAGCCGCATAGGATTTATTCTGAGCCGCATACGAACGCCCACGTGGCAAGGCCACGTGGTATTTTTATGGCTCTCGGGTGATTTGTGTCAGAGATTTCTTTCCTCTTCCCTAGAGATTCATCATTATGGCAGAGCCATAATTACCTGCCTTTGGTGTCAGGGCTGTCAACTTTTCAGAGGGGTCAGCCGTTATAGCAATTAATACAGCATGGGTGGAGGAGAGCACTATCAGGCCACGTGTCCTCTGAGCCGCATGGAATGCCCTGGGCCGTATAGCTTCCTATGCTGCATGACTCCCTGAGCCGCATGCGTCTTCTGAGCCGCATGGATCTTTCCTGGCCGCATGAATCATTTTCTTTAGTATTTGCCATGCTTCTACAGGACCCCCTTCAAAGTTTTCAATTTGTAAAATTGAAATACTTTGAATAAGAAGCATGGCCGGGTTCCTCTAGCCGCATATGGCATCCTGACCGCATAGAAGTCTCGGCCGCATATATCCGTTCAGCCGCCGAGACTTTCAAGCCGCATGGATGGCTTAGTCGCAGGGGACTTTTAAACTACAGGGATATCTCAGCCGCATAGTTCCTTGCCATGTCATTATGTCGTGCATGCAAACCCTTTTTGGGGCAGGATCCCAAGAGTTTCTGATCTTTAATTATCTGGTCTGCATCGATAGCTGAAGAGTCTACTTCTTTGTACGAGGCGTCGGTCTTGGTCCTCTATAAATGGAAGGGTTTTTGGAGGGATTTCTCTCTTGGACTCTTCTTGATTTAAGATTTTTGTCTTGTTTTCTTCTTCTGACCGACAGACAACGATGGCACCTAGGGCTTCCAAGGCAGTGAAGAAAGCTGTGGCGAAGAGTAGGAAGTCAACTTCGTCTTCAACTGCCGCACCCCCCGTTCGTTTTGACGTTCACGTCGTTGTCGAAGGTAAGGACTGTGTGGAAGATTGGGTGCTTTGGAACCCTCACAGATGCTGTTTTACTGTATTACTTCGTGCATAATCATTTGATACGAGCTTTTCAATTTTCGTGGTCCGCATATACGTCCTATGAGCCGCATAGAATATATTCCATGTCCGAGCCGCATGAGACTTGTCTAATACGAGCCGCATGACCATTTCTGACTGTTTTCATTTTCTTCGTCTTTGGTTCTCGCAGTATCTCCACCGAATGCTGAGACTACGACGTCAGAGGAGCCGCAGCCTCCTGTCATCAGCCAGGGATCTTCCTCTGTTAAGGAGGAAGTAAAAAAAGGAGAACATGTGCCTGAGGGGGACGGCAGCCCTCCAAATATCGAAACTGCTGAGGGTGGCAGCGCTGGGAACTCTATTTCTCCTATTCCGGACGAGGATGCTTTTCACTTGCATCCTTCATATGTGAAATGGTTGAGGGAATGGTATATGCACTCCTGTAATTAGGATGTAGGGGCTTCTTGTGGATGTCTGTCTGTAATCTTTGTTTTGTTTCACCTTTCTGCTTGTCTTCCTGAAGAACTCTTTTAACTTGCTTGCAATCGTATGGATGTAACCAATTTCTGAATGAATGGAATATATATTTGCTTCACTCTTTTGCTTTGTAATAATCCTCTTATTGGGACATTTTGTGTGGACCCATTGTCCCTAACGTACCCTGGTTTTGAATACGGGCAACAAGTTTAGGAGGAAGGAACCAATCATACTGACTCAGAGGTACTGAGGACATGGTGAGCATGAGGGTTTCTTTGACGGGGGGGTACATAGAATAACTCAGAGGTAATGAGGACATGAAAATTCTATGTAGAGGGCTAATTTGTTTATGGAAGAAATAGGACGACTCAGAGGTGATGAGGACATGGTCGTCTTGGAAGTTTGGGGACCCGTTACCTTTGTTGTGCACTGGGAGTGCAGGTATTAGATCATGAGGGAAGATTTCTTGTAGGAAGAAAGTTCAGCGGTAGGGTTATACATGACTTTCTTTCAAAAAGAGTGACCAGGATGTAAGTTCAGGGGTACCAGCGGGTACGTAACTCGACAATCCATGAATGTTGGAATCAAAGTGTAAGTTCAGAGGTACCAGCAGGTACATGACTTGGAGATTTGGGATATCTTTATGGAAGAAAGGCATGAGTTCAGCGGTACACGCGGGTACGTAACTCGGAGATCTAGAGAATGGTGAGTGTGAGTTCAGCGGTACTAGCGGGTACATGACTCGATAGTCTGGAAAACTATGAGGGTGAGTTCAGTGGTATCAGCGGATACATGACTCGATAATCTGGAGCGAGTTCAGTGGTACCAGCGGGTACGTGACTCGATAATCTGGAGATTTATGGAGTGAGTTCAGTGGTACCAACGGGTACGTGACTCGATAATCTGGAAATTTATGGTTGCGAGTTCAGTGGTACCAGCAGGTACGTGACTCGAAAATCTAGAGAATGTTGTTTAAACATAGTATTTCTTCAGAAACTTGCCGTTGACGGGCAACATGAGCAAGTCTCCGTTCTGCTTGGCGAGGCGGTAAGCACCGTTGGAGAATACTGTCTCTATGATAAATAGGCCTTTCCATTTTGGCTGGAACTTGCCGGCGGTCTTGTGAGTCATGACCATCGGCCTCCGGACTGCTAGAATAAGATCGTCCACTTGGAAAGTTCTGATTTTGACCTTCTTGTTGAAGGCTCCTGAGATGCGTGCTTGGTATAGCTTGATCCTTTGCTGAGCTAGGAGGCGCTTTTCATCTAAGGCCTCTAACTCTTGCAGTCGAAGTCGATAGTTATCATCCGTTGTCAATTGATAAGTGAGGGCGACGCGGAGTGAGGGGATCTGGGTCTCCAAGGGGAGGACTGCCTCACTCCCGTATACTAGGGAGAATGGGGTATTCCCGGTAGCTGTTCGAATTGTGGTACGATAAGCCCATAAGCATTCACCGAGCTTCTCGTTTCAGTCGCGCTTGTTGGACGAGACGAACTTCTTGAGGAGTTTGATGATCATTTTGTTGAACGCCTCTGCTAACCCGTTTGGTGCCGAGTTGTACGGCGTCGAAGCGATATTCTGAATACGGTATTTATCGCAGAAACCGATAGAATGCGTGGCTTACAAACTGCAGACCATTATCATGGATGATCCTTCGGGGCAGTCCAAAGCGGTAGATGACGTGATGCTTAAGGAAGCTGATCACGTTTGAAGTCTTAACTTCTGTGAGTGGGACACCTTTCGCCTATTTGGAGAAGTAATCAGTGATCGCAAGTATGAAGCGATGTCCTCGGAAGGAAGGTGGGGTGATTGGACCAATGATATCCATTCCCCATGCTTCAAACGGCCCGGACGCCACTGTCGGATGTAGAAATTCGGATGGTTGGTGAATGAAGTCTGCGTGGACTTGGCAAGCTTTACACTTTCTAGCATAATCGATCGCATCTGCCACCATCGTGGGCCAATAGTAGCCCATTCGACGAAGATGATCTTATAGTTTTGGGCCGGGCTGGTGGGCCCCGCAGACACCGTCATGAGCTTCTCGTACGACTTCTTTGGCTTCTGCGTTTGACAGACACCGAAGCAGTAATCCATCGTAGGAACGGCGATACAGCATTTTCGTCTCTGTATCGCAGAAGAATCTGAGAGAACGTCGCCTGATGGAAGTGGCTTCCTTTGGGTTCTCGGGCAGGATGTCGTAGACGACGAAGTCGATAAATGGTTGTCTCCAATCTAGGGCGTCATCGATCGTCTGTGCGGAATAACTTGCCACGAATTGCACATTGTTCTTGGGACAGACCAGTTCATGGCCTATCACTTCCACTGATTGGTGATCATAATTCGAAACTGCTAGGGAAGCGGCAAGACCAGCTAGGGCATCGGCTTCAATATTTCGGAGTTTGGGGACGTGCTCGATGAAGAACCCCTCAAATGACGAGATGATATCGATCGCTATTTGGTGATAAGGGATCATGTCTTCGTGGCGGACTTCGTACGAATCCCGGATCTGATTGACGATTAGTTGGGAATCGCCGTATGATTCAAGGTATTCTACCCCCAGATCTCTTGCAAGTTGGAGGCCGATGACCAGAGCGTTGTACTCGGCCACATTGTTAGAGCAGGGTTCTGTGAGGGAATAGGCGCGGTTGATCACCAATCTGGAAGGGGAGACCAGCACTACCCCGACTCCGACGACTATATTTCCTTTAGGTCCGGTCCTTGAAGCACCGTCAAAGAACATTCGCCATATATTTTCGTGAGAGGTTGCATGCGAGTCGGCGACCTCATCTGGGATCTCTTCGTATATTCTGGAGGACTCCGAGCCTGGGTGGGCTGCTAAGAAATCCGCCAGGGCTTGACCTTTGACTGCCTTTTATGGGACAAAGATCATATGGTAAGGGGACAGCAATATTGTCCATGTAGCGAGTCGAGAGCTAAGTGCCCCTGGTTTGGTCATGAGGACTCTGAGAGGGTTGACTCGTGAGATCACATGTATCGTTTGTCCGGTGACATAGTATCGCGTTTTCTGAATGGCGAACACCAGGGCGAGGCATTCCTTCTCCACAGCGGTGTATCGGTGCTCTGGCCCAATCATCATTCGGCTGAGGTAATATATGGCCTGTTCAAGGCCTGCATCGTTGTTCTGTGCCAGCAGAGCCCCGAGGGAGTGTTCCATTGCTCGAACATAGAGCAGGAATGGTTTTCCAGGAACCGGGGCCACCAAAACTGGAGGATTTGACAAATATTTTTTGATGCTGTCGAAAGCACGCTGGCATTCCTCGTCCCAAACGAATGAGACTCCTTTCTTTATGAGGTACATGAATGGTCGACATCGCCCGGAGAGGTTGGAAATGAACCTTCTGATGTAAGCTAGCCTTCCTTGAAGGCCTCTGAGTTCGCGGAGATTTCTCGGGGGACCCATCTCCATGATTGCTTTTGTCTTCTCAGGGTCTACATGGATACCCTTTGCAGTGATGATGAAGCCTAAGAACTTTCCGCTGGATACGCCCAGGAAGGACTTCGTAGGGTTCATTTTCAAATTGTGCGTTCGTATTAGGTCGAATACCGTCCTTAGATCCTGCAGATGGTCTTCCTTGCTACGGCTCTTGACGGCTATATCATCGACATAGCATTCCACTGTCTTGCGTAAGTGGTCTCTGAAGATGATGCTCATGGCTCTTTGATATGTGGCGCCAGCATTCTTTAAACCGAAAGGCATGACTGTGTAACAGTACGTGCCAATCGGTGTTCGAAATGATGTATGCTTTTCGTCGTCAGGAGACATTTTGATTTGGTTGTACCCCGAGAAGCCATCCATGAATGACATGCGTTCGAAGCCGCAGGTGTTGTCGATCATGATGTCTGTGATAGGAAGGGGGAATTCATCTTTGGGGCATACCTCGTTCAGGTTGCGGAAGTCGATGCAGATTCGAATCTTCCCTTTCTTCTTGAGGACAGGTACTATATTAGCGACCCAATCGGAATATTGCTCCTCACGAATGAATCCGCTGGCTATCAGTTTGTTGACTTCGGCTTCGATCGCGTCCATGATGCCTGGACGGAAGCGTCGCTATTGTTGCTTGACCGGCTTCGCATCTGGTCGAATGTTGAGTTTGTGGAGAGCAATGTCCGGATTTAACCCTGGCATGTCTTTATAGCTCCAGGCGAACACATCAATGTATTCTCTGACAAGTTCTAACAGCGACTCCCGTTCTTCGTCAGTTAGGTTTTTACTGACGAAAATCGGTTTTGAAGAGGATTTGCTGCCGAGATCCACTTGTATGACCTCATCTTCAGTAGGAGGTTCTCTCAGTTCGAATCGCTTTTCCCATTGTGCGTCTAATTGCTGGGCCCATGGCTCTAGCTCGAGGATTTTGGGGATGTCTTCGTCTTCCTCGTAGGCGTCGGCGAACGCCATGTTGACTGACATGACTTGTCTGAACACATCTTCGATGCTGGTATCTGAGTCTGAAGTCGGTGATCCGGTTGAATGTGACTGCCAGTCGCATTCTTCATCTGAACTTTTAGGGGTCGTAGTAGGCGTTACATACCCTAACCCGCATCGAGTTTTGTTATAGTAGTACCGGGGTTTGCCTGCCGGGACTGGCGGCTTCAAAGGTAATCGTCGCCCAGTGCCGTAGTTCAATCCTGGCGTCGTCTCCAGATCATACCCCTATTTCTACATGAGATATTTGGATTGAGGACTATAGAGATACAGAGGCAGCCTCCCGACATCTGACCCGAGGTTGACTTCCTCTATGGTGAGGGGATGCGGGTTGTTCGTCCGGCCGAAGATGATCGGATGATCTCCTTCTTCGAATATTCGGTAAGCGTCTTCTACTGGAGTAAGCTGGATCGCGGTGTACACATTTGTCACATATGTGTGTAGGTGAGCGCCTATACCGTGTTCCATAGCATACATTGTACATAGATTATTGAGCTCGATGTAGTTCAAAGATAACCCTTTATTGATGAAGTAAGGTATCTTTTCTAGGGGGATTACATCATCAGCGGAGGGGACATTGGTGTGGGTAGCCATATACTTGGCTAGCTCCGGTTCCTCTTCGGCTACCCCTGCGTAAATGAAGACTGAGAGGACGACCTGGGAAGCTTGATTGTCAGTGGTTCGGTTAGCAGACTTGCGACCCCCAGTTTAGCATTTAAGGTGGAGCGAGGAGTGGCTGGTTCGCTGGAAGTGTCAAACCTTGCATCGAGGTGATGACCCTTCTTGGGAAGGCGTATTGTCAGCGGCTTGTCGGAGGGATTGAGCTACCCTGTTTGGGGTTGACTGACTCTCGGCAGTCGGATTGTTAGTGGCCCCGTTGTGGGTCTCGGCACTTGGCCGGACCTTGGCAGCCGGATTATCATCTGCTCTTCTTGCGCCGAGAGGCTGATCGCGTCCTTCCGCAGAGTGGCGGTGAGGGGTGCGGACTTGCCCGATTTGCGAGCTTGGAGGTGGATCGTCAGGGGTCCTTCTGATCCCGTGGTTATCTCAGTATGAGTTTGTGCGTCTCCTTCATCAAGGTGCCTCTTCGACTTTTCGTATAAGCAGGAGTCCAAGTAATAAGATTCGACCCCTTTGAAGGGATCGATATCAGCAAATTCTGTCTTCACGAAGCCGTGTTTGTCGACGTATTTGAAGCACTGGTGTAGTGTGGAAGGTACGATCATATAATCGTGTATCCATGGGCGCCCCAAGAGGATGTTGTAAGAAGTGTCTGCATCTATGACGTAGCAGGTGACTTCGGATTGGAGGTCGCCAATTTGACACTTCAGACGAATCTTTCCAATAGGGTAGCTCATGCCCGAATTGAAACCGCTGATGGCGGTGCTTGTAGGTGTCAGGCGATGCATTGGGATGCGGAGATGATATAGCAGACCCTTCGGGATGATGCTTATAGAGGAGCCAGGATCAATGTGCATCCGATCCACCTTTACGTCGCCAATGTATCCCGTGTAGTATAGCGGGCGATCATGTAGGTTGGTTTTGATGAGCATATCCTGCGGAGTGAAGACGATGTTGGGCATTGCTCCCGTACAGGCACTGTCTTGGAGATCCACGGGTGAGTCCTCCCCGGTGAGGTTGGATTGAGCGAGATAGGCATCGGCATTTTGGAGTGCTTCGCTCAATGCAATACGAACGTCCTTGGAGAGCCTTAGGAGTTCGTATAGTGACAATTTGGCCGGAGTGTTAGCCAATTGTGCTAAGATGTCAAAGTTATAGGGCCTCTCTAGCCCTTGGGCTGCGTCCTTTCGGAGGGATTTGTTGAAGCGAGTCTCCTTCGGCCTAGGCTTGTCGGTCATCGAAGGCTGAGCCGGTCCCGGAGCATCAGTTGTAGTAGGTTGATTTTTTTCAGCTGGGCTGTCCACCACAGGTTGGGATTGCGCTTCGGACCGCGTGATGACGGTTGTAGCTTCCTCGTTGTCTGCTGAGATTGTGTGGCAGGTCCTGATTCTCCCACTCTTTTTGTTAGTGGGAGATGGTGTGGGCTGAGTTACTTCTGACACCAAGTCTGGATGGACCCATATGACCTCCCCTCGTGAGGTGGTGAGAGGTACTAGACCAGCCGCCGGTTCCCGGGGAGGTGGAAGATTGGTAATCTCCATCGTCGCCAGAGGGACGAAGATTACCCTTCTTGAGTCCCCATCGGAGGGAAGCTGCCAAATTGTACGGACACCATATTGGCTGCTACGGTTACTTCTTCGAAGTCGATGGCCAGAGCGTTCGAATCGATGAGGCTTTGGATGTACCGTTTTAGTTGGTAGCAGTCGTGTGTAGCGTGGTGTACATAATGGTGGTAATGGCAGAACTTTGGGTTCTCCAAATCAGTCGGTCGAGGCTCCCGCCTTGGTGGAGGAAGCTGAATTCTACCTTCTTGTATGAGCATGTCCAAGATAGGCTTGACATGGCCGTCTTCGAAAGAGTAAGTGATCTGAGGCCATTGTTTATCTGCTGGTTGTGACTCGGGCTTCTGGGCCGTGTCGGCCACCATAGCCTGCTTTTCCGTGCTATCCCGATTGTTGGAGGGGTTACCCCCATTGTCGTTGTTGGGACGCTTGCCCTTGTTTTCTCCTTCTGAGATGTGCAATCCCAGTTGGCTAGCCTTCTTCAGTCGTTTTTCGGCGCTTGTGGCGCTGATGATGAACGCCTTCCAATCTTTGAATTGACTTTCGTCCATCCAGAGACTGATCGTTGGAAGCAGTCTCTTTTGGCAAATTTCAATTAAAGAGGAATCTGGATTCCCGGAAGGCAGCTTCATGGCGGTCTGGCGGAACCGCTCGATGTAGTTCCTTGTCAACTCCTTCTCCCCTTGGACGATGTCCATGAGGGTGGACATAGTGACATCCTGTCCTACTTTGTAGAATCGTTCCAAGAACAGACGCTTGAAGCCGACGAAGGAGTGGATGCAGTTGTCCGGTAGATTGTGGTACCAATCGAAGGCGACTCCTTCCAATGCCCCGATGAATAACCGTGTGAGGATCGCATCATCATGGGGCAGATGGTCGGTGGTGACCTCAAAGTAAGTGATGTACCGACTTGCTGAGGTTTTGCCATCATACGGGTTGATATTGAACGGCTTATATCTTGGTGGAAATGGAACATCCCTCCATTCAGCAGGGTATGGTTGCCGTATTCTGAGATCCTGAGCATTTTCTCAGGCATGGAACATGGCTCGGAGCTCCTGGACCTCTCTTCTTACTTCTCGGGTCTCATCTGTCGCAGTAGGGGCTGTTACTTCGGGAGGATTATTGCCCGGGTTTGGTGCCGCTGAGTTTGAATCCACATTAGTCGCGGGGCACGTGCTTGTTTGACCGGGCGTTCCTCCTTGTAGAGTTGGCAGGGCCGCTTTAATCTCGTCTACAGACTTGACCAGAGCAAGTAATATGGCTTCGAGATTGTCGATGCGCTGGCGATCATTGGAACCACCTTGATTGTGTCCGTCATGAACACCGTCCTTACGTGAGGAGTGATGGAAGGAACGGTGGAGGATGTACCCTCCGAGTCGTACCCATGTACCGAGAAGTCGTCGGGATATGTGGGAATATTGTCTTCTGGTTCGGACTCGGAGGGAGCAGTACCCCCAGCCTCAGAGTTTACTTCGTCTTGAGAGTAACGGGTGTCCTCGGGGACATCGGTGCTTGTCGTACCTGATGGAAGAGTTGTTCGTGCGGGCTCGGCTCCTTGAAATATCGGATTATTGTGGATGTTCGGAGGAGTGCTACCCCCAGTTCCCTCAACCCCCAGCGATGTGGACGATGAATTTCCCATCGTGGAAAATTTTGTCTTTGAACGGGTGTGTTGGAATACACCGGTAGAGGACAACCGTTTCGACGATAGTTTCTTAGCTGTAGTGGTTGATATCTTGGGACTGGAGATGCTTGTCTTTTTCCTTCTCCCTTCGGCGGGGACTTTTTGAGCGGAATTGCAGGAGACAACAGGAGGTGCCTCGTCTTCTGAGCTCGGGTGCTGTAGCTTTTGGAAGACGGACGGCCGATCTTCCGTCACTGCTGCGTTGTTGCAGCAGTAATTGACGATGATTTGGGTGCAGCGATGTCCAAGCGAGGACTCTTTGCATGCCGACATTCCTTCTCTTTCCATGCGTTTGTGGAGGATCGCCTTTTGCAGGTCAGAGGAACCACTCTGTCAGTTTGCCGCCGGGGGCTGGATTCGAGTGGTTGTATACAACTTCCCATCCGAGACCCGTGTGATGGTCAACGGGGCACCCCGATAGTCAGAGGTTGGGACAGTTGACTGGGCCCGATGAGCCCGCGCTGCCCTAGACTTCCTCCTTTTAGCACTTGTGGGTGCGTAATAGGAGGAGTCCAAGTTGGGTACCACAGAGTCTGGCTTATTATCCAGAGAATCATCAGGGTCAGGACCGCATGAGAGACGGTCAAAGACTGATCGAGAGAAGCGTGGAACGGGCGCTATCCGGCTAGAGTTGGGTACCATGCAGGCTGTCAGCATGCGGTTGTCTTCTGCCATCGGACGAATTATTTTTGTGCGGCTAGGAGTCACGATCGTACAGGCTGGCCGCACGCGGTTGGCAATTGTGGCCGCATGGGTTTTCTGCAAGCGATTGACTTCCACAGCCGCATGAGTTTTATTCGTGTGTTTGGCAACTGTAGCCGCATAAGCTATGCGGCTGACAGATATGGCCGCATGAGTTTTGTTCATGCGGCTGGAGGACGTAGCCGCATGAACTTTTTTCCTGTGGCTGAAGGATGTAGCCGCATGAGCTTTCTCCCTGCGGCTGCTAACCTTATGCGGCTCGTGTAAAACCCCTAAATTTCTACTAATTTTTTTTATTATATTTGTACGATTTTAAAATTTTGTATTGTACGTCGTGTGCGGAAGTTCGTTTTTCGAATTTGCTCGACGAGTGCGAATATGTGCGAGCGTACATATTTTAGAAAAATATTTTTGTTCTATTTTTTATAGTTTCAAACATTATAATAATTAGTTTTGCTATTATTTCTAAGCTTATTGTTCTTACGTCATTCTAAAAGTTATTAAATAATAAAATAATATTTTTGTATACTAGAAGGGCATAATTACGTAAAGAATATTTTTGCATGCATATATTTCATAATTATTTATTGGTCTATTTTAAATAAAAATATAATTTTTGAGATTTATTTATATTAATATTATATTGTTCAAAAAGATATTTAAAAATATTTATTATTTTCGAAATTATTATTATAGGTACTCTTGAAAAATATTTTGGAAGATATTGTGACAATTTAAATCTTGATTTGAACCTATGTATTTATTTAAATAGTTAAATAGTTGAAATTTAATTTATTGATTTGATTTTAAACTAAGGGAATCTAATTAGATTTAAATCGGATTCTTATTTGGATTGGATTTGATATGATTGATTGATTTTAATTAAATAAATAATTTATCTACTCGGGTTTTAAATTCTCCTAATCCTATCCAAAGTGGGAATTCCCACATCCTATAAATAGGCAGGTACTCATCCATATTATTCATCCACAATACTTCTCCACAAATCTACGTGCAGTGCCTCGTATCCGTGTTCCACGTCCCATAATCTTATTCCATATTTTTTACAAATACATTTATTTCCTTCCCCGTGTCGGACACTCCCCGACACATAATAACCCTATCCCTATCCCTCTAACCCGTCCACATCCACCTGCTGCCGACACGCCCTGCCTCCTCCACGCTCACCCCCTTCTTTCCAACCCGGTCCTCCGACCTACCGACTCAGCCGTAACCACCATCACCATTGAGAACACCACCGTCATCATCATCTCCACCAGCACCACACGCCAAAACCCATGTCACCCGAACAACTCAGCCACCACCGCGGCCACTGCCGCGGCAGCCCCGCACACCCAACCAACACCCCGACCACCAACACCAACCACCGTTACCACCACCAGTTCAACACACCACCTCCATCTCCGTCAACCCGCCACCAGCCACCACCACTAAACTACTCCGACAATTACCTCGCCTACAGCCGCCACCGCTAACCCGCGGGTCTCCGACAAATCAGCCAGCGGCCGCGCCCAGAAAATGAAAGAAAAGTAGTAGGGGACCCAAACCCTCACCTGCCGATGCCTCCGCCCGAGCGTCGCATCCCGAGATCTCCGGCCCCCGGCGCTCCCCGTCGCGTCCTTCAAACCCTCGACCTGGTGCCCGCAACACACCCACCGCCGCGACCTGCAGGCACCGAGCCCAGCCGCCGCCTTCCGTCGATCCTTGAACCACCGCGCCTCCGCTCCAGACCGGCACCCCCATCCACTCCGGCGCCGGCGAGTACCACTACGCCGCCTCCAGCGCATCTGCTCCGGCGTGAGCGCCATCCGCCTCTGTTGAGCGCCGACCAACGTGCCGGCGATATGCTCCCACCATCACCGAGGAGCCTCCGTCCAGATCTGCGGGACTGTGCGCTCGTCTCGCCGTCGCGCCGGCGTCTGCCCCCGCCGACCGCTCCGCCCCAACAGAAAACCCACCGTCCGCTCCATATCCCCTTTTCACCGCCGAGCCGTCGACGAGCCGTCGACGAGCCGTCGACGAGCCCTCACCGACTCTCCGCCTCCCCTTGTCTCTCCTCCGGAGCGGCGCTACCGCCGGTGCCCCCACTCCGAGCCCACCGACGAGCCCCACTCCCTCGTCTTCTCCACCACTCGAATTCTCTCTCTCTCTCCTTTTTTGGATGAGGGCTACAGTATAGTGAAGAGTGGGATTTATTGCAAATATTATTATTATTATTTTTTTCTATGATTATCAAAATTACATTATTATTATTATTATTATTATCATTATTTCTATTTTGTTGTCTTTTTCATCAAAAATTATTATTATTATTATTATTATTATTATTATTATTTCTATTGGTTTTGTTTTTATTGTTTTCTTGTGTATAAAACTTAGGTTTTGCTAAATTATTATTATTATTATTATCCTTAGTATTATTATTATTATTATAATTACTATTATTGTTATTATTTATTAACAGTTTTCTTTCTTTGTTTTTTTTTTGTTATTTTCGTTTTGATTTTTGTGTTTAAGTTATAAGCAGTACTACATATATAATTCTCTTGCTTTATGTTTTAATATTTTATTATTATTACACTATTAGAAAAATTATGAATATTCTATTAGTAGTTGTTGTTATTATTTTAAAAACTGGCATATTCAAATATATATTAAGGCTTGGCCCTATAGGTACTTCAAACAATATTTCGAAGCTTATTTTATGGTATTAAATATAGATGTAATATTTTCTGCAAGCAAATTAAGGTTTTGATATAAAGATGGTTTGTATGACTTCAAGTATTTATCTAAAAGTATTTTACTAATAAATATATATATACCTTTCAAACAATAAATATTTTCCAAAATATTTATTTATATATATAAAACTTCTCGATTATTTATTCTTGTCCATGACCAATCCCAATCTTCCTAATCCTTGCCAATTCCAACTACCTTATGTCCACCTAACTAATTTGACCATCCTGGACCCAATGGAACTGTCCGTACCACTACCCAATGTCACCTTGCATAGTTGTCGCACTAAAGTCGCAGATCGTGCCACCGTGATCATCGCAGCATACCGGACACAATATCAGGCAAGACACCTTGCCATTTGCTGTTTAATTATTTTAGCTCATAATTCATGTATGTTTATTATTTTCTTTATGCAAAATAAACTGTGATACATAGCATAACTGTTAGAATTTACTGTTCAGTTTCCTGCTGTGTATTATTTTTCTTACAAATTAAACCTAGATTTAAGGGACCACCTTGTGTGTTGCATTCATTGGCCTTGACACATTGTAAACACGAAGTTGTGTGTCGCATGTAGAACACGGAAGTGCGTGATTGGCTGGCCACCAGTACGTACAAGCCGTGCGATAGGAATAACCGCTAATAGTGGTTGCATGCTAGTTTGACTTAGCGGTTATAGTGGTTTGTGTTGTGGATGCAACACAGTAGGCATTGGGCGGGGAGGACAATTCCTTAGCGTATGGGCTTCGATGCACTTCCCTTGTGACCCGAACTCTCCACTGGAGATACGGGATTGATGACCCAAGATTACTGACGGCCACTGACGATTCTGCAGAACGTCATGCTCTTCCTGCTGGAGCCTCTGGTGCCCAAGGGGGACTACGCCGATCCTATTTAGCCAGGGCCCATGCGTAGGAAGGATTGTTCTTAACTACATATCACTTAGAATGGTAGGTTACCTTATCCGTTAGGTACGAGTACTTTTGGTTTGGGTACTTGTATCTGACCGTGACTTGGAACAATAACTTGTCGCAGATTAGTTCGTCACATCTTGTCCTTGTTTGGTTGTATGTGTGACTTACTACTTCGATGAGAAGGTATTGAACCTTATTGGGGTCCGGATACCATATCGGATTCTTAGCATAGAAAGATACGTCGCCGTGAATTAGTTTACCATCTCCTGTCCTTGTTTGGTTGGGGGGATGGTACGCTTGTTCAGTAGGTGCGTATTGGACTATGTTATAAATTCGATTGACTTATTTATTTGAGCAATACTTATTCAGTTTATATGGCATGCTATTATGTGTCTTGTTACGTCCCTCTGAGGACTTGGTTGTCTTGCCAGGTGTGTGCTATTGTCATTTGCAGGTGCTTTAGCTCTAGCCGTGTTTATTGCTATTTCTCGAGGATGATTGTACTTGGATCGTCTTCGCTTCGCTCGCCAAATTCATTTATTCTATCATGTACTTTTCCTTATTTTGTTGGTAGTGGATTTGTCTCCGCCCAACATATTGTATCAAGATAATTTATTCTCATATATGACATCTTTTATTCATTCATTCTGTGTGGATGAGATTAGTTATGGTTCTACTGCATTTTACAGCTTATGTATTTATACGAAGCTTCCATATATTGGAGTATACTTCGTATGAATACAGCTGGCATGTCTACGTTCCTAGTCCTACGTATTTTGGGACTGGGGCGTTACATGTTTTTGTGGTGGCCCATGCAGGTCAAGATAAATTGTTTGGTTACTTTACCGTACCAAGCAAACCTGCGTATAGGATTAGAAGTTTAGGATCTCATCCACATACTTGACCTCTTCCTTGATTTTTCTACCGTTTGACTCATCAATTGCATCTTGCTTGCTCCCTTCCATCCCTATTCTTATCTTTCCTTCGTGCTGCTAGAGATTGACCCTACTAGTTGGTTGTCCCAAAACACCATTAGATTAATTCTTTAAGTTGGGTAGACTACCTTATGACCTAGCAACCCCTTTGACCTAGTGACCTATATTAACAAGCTTATTTAGATCATAGAATCTAGAGGACCTAACCCAACTAGCCAACCAAAGACTTGGACAAGAAGACTATAGGACAATTGTATGACTTAGAATCATTGTACCTTCTTTTAGTCTAAATCTCTCGTGCCTATGTTTTTTACCACTTTGACTAATGTTGCAACTATAATCTAGTTTTGCAAACTCATCCATTTATCGAGTTTGTTCATGACTTATGCTATTGAGCGGCCGCTCACTAACATATTGTCTAATCAGAACCGGTGCATGATGGTCTGATCAACCGAGTGCACTTTGGTTCGCCTTTTTCATATATCAATCTACGTGGATGGGATGTAGTTGAACTTTTCCCTTAGAATTCCATCCACGACTGCCTTGACAATTCCTTTAAAATTATTCGATCGTCATTGAATCACGTATTTCGTATTCGATAACGCCTCCTTCGAACTCTATATTGCTTTCATCTTCACCTATTTCAGGAGACGGAAGCGTTGCGCTAGAAGTTCCTCTAGCTATCCTATCACTTAATGACCATTATCACTCGATGTTGCCATATTTTTGTCTAGAACCTACTCAACCTTTCCCTCGACCCTAATTCTTCCATTTTGACTTTCTAATCACTTGAAGTTAAGAAGTGATTACAATCGTCACTTAATCATATCCACAACCTAGACTACGACCATGTAAACTTCTTTAAACCCTTCTATCTACCGTTGTGCCTTCTTCCCCCTTGTGTCCTCTCACCCCCCTACTAATTCTTAATTTCGAGGACGAAATTCTTTTTAAGTTGTGTAGGATGTAAAACCCCTAAATTTTTACTAATTTTTTTATTATATTTGTACGGTTTTAAAATTTTGTATTGTACGTCGTGTGCGGAAGTTCGTTTTTCGAATTTGCTCGACGAGTACGAATATGTGCGAGCGTACATATTTTAGAAAAATATTTTTGTTCTATTTTTTATAGTTTCAAACATTATAATAATTAGTTTTGCTATTATTTCTAAGCTTATTGTTCTTACGTCATTCTAAAAGTTATTAAATAATAAAATAATATTTTTGTATACTAGAAAGGCATAATTACGTAAAGAATATTTTTGCATGCATATATTTCATAATTATTTATTGGTCTATTTTAAATAAAAATATAATTTTTGAGATTTATTTATATTAATATTATATTATTCAAAAAGATATTTAAAAATATTTATTATTTTCAAAATTATTATTATAGGTACTCTTGAAAAATATTTTGGAAGATATTGTGACAATTTAAAATCTTGATTTGAACCTATGTATTTATTTAAATAGTTAAATAGTTGAAATTTAATTTATTGATTTGATTTTAAACTAAGGGAATCTAATTAGATTTAAATCGGATTCTTATTTGGATTGGATTTGATATGATTGATTGATTTTAATTAAATAAATAATTTATCTACTTGGGTTTTAAATTCTCCTAATCCTATCCAAAGTGGGAATTCCCACATCCTATAAATAGGCAGGTACTCATCCACATTATTCATCCATAATACTTCTCCATAAATCTACGTGCAGTGCCTCGTGTCCGTGTTCCACGTCCCATAATCTTATTCCATATTTTTACAAATACATTTATTTCCTACCCCGTGTCGGACACACCCCGACACATAATAACCCTATCCCTATCCCTCTAACCCGTCCACATCCACCCGCTGCCGACACGCCCTGCCTCCTCCACGCTCACCCCCTTCTTTCCAACCCGGTCCTCCGACCTACCGACTCAGCCGTAACCACCATCACCATTGAGAACACCACCGTCATCATCATCTCCACCAGCACCACACGCCAAAACCCCTGTCACCCGAACAACTCAGCCACCACTGCGGCCACTGCCGCGGCAGCCCCGCACACCCAACCAACACCCCGACCACCAACACCAACCACCGTTACCACCACCAGTTCAACACACCACCTCCATCTCCGTCAACCCGCCACCAGCCACCACCACAAAACTACTCCGACAATTATCCCGCCTACAGCCGCCACCGCTAACCCGCGGGTCTCCGACAAATCAGCCAGCGGTCGTGCCCAAAAAACGAAAGAAAAGTAGTAGGGGACCCAAACCTTCACCTGACGATGCCTCCGCCCGAGCGTCGCATCCCGAGATCTCCCGCCCCCGGCGCTCCCCGTCGCCTCCTTCAAACCCTCGACCTGGTGCCCGCAACACACCCACCGCCGCGACCTGCAGGCACCGAGCCCAGCCGCCGCCTTCCGTCGATCCTTGAACCACCGCGCCTCCGTTCCAGACCGGCGCCCCCATCCACTCCGGCGCCGGCGAGTACCACTGCGTCGCCTCCAGCGCCATCCGCTCCGGCGTGAGCGCCATCTGCCTCTGTTGAGCGCCGACCAACGCGCCGGCGATGTGCTCCCACCATCACCGAGGAGCCTCCGTCCAGATCTGCGGGACTGTGCGCTCGTCTCGCCATCGCGCCGGCGTCTGCCCCCGCCGGCCGCTCCGCCCCAACAGAAAACCCACCGTCCACTCCAGATCCCCTTTTCACCGCCGAGCCGTCGACGAGTCCTCACCGACTCTCCGCGTCCCCCTTGTCTCTCCTCCGGAGCGGCGCCACCGCCGGCGCCCCACTCCGAGCCCGTCGACGAGCCCCACTCCCTCGTCTTCTCCACCACTCGAATTCTCTCTCTCTCTCTCCTTTTTTGGATGAGGGCTACAGTATAGTGAAGAGTGGGATTTATTGCAAATTATTATTATTATTTTTTCTATGATTATCAAAATTACATTACTATTATTATTATTATTATTATTATTATTATTATTATTATTATTATTATTATTATTATTATTATTATTATTATTATCATTATTTCTATTTTGTTGTCTTTTTCATCAAAAATTATTATTATTATTATTATTATTATTATTATTATTATTATTATTATTATTATTATTATTATTATTATTATTATTTCTATTGGTTTTGTTTTTATTGTTTTCTTGTGTTTGAAACTTAGGTTTTGCTAAATTATTATTATTATTATTATCCTTAGTATTATTATTATTATTATAATTACTATTATTGTTATTATTTATTAACAGTTTTCTTTCTTTGTTTTTTTTGTTATTTTCGTTTGATTTTTGTGTTTAAGTTATAAGCAGTACTACATATATAATTCTCTTGCTTTATGTTTTAATATTTTATTATTATTACAGTATTAGAAAAATTATGAATATTCTATTAGTAGTTGTTGTTATTATTTTAAAAACTGGCATATTCAAATATATATTAAGGGTTGGCCCTATAGGTACTTCAAACAATATTTCGAAGCTTATTTTATGGTATTAAATATAGATGTAATATTTTCTGCAAGCAAATTAAGGTTTTGATATAAAGATGGTTTGTATGACTTCAAGTATTTATCTAAAAGTATTTTACTAACAAATATATATATACCTTTCAAACAATAAATATTTTCCAAAATATTTATTTATATATATAAAACTTCTCGATTATTTATTCTTGTCCATGACCAATCCCAATCTTCCTCATCCTTGCCAATTCCAAACTATCTTATGTCCACCTAACTAATTTGACCATCCTGGACCCAATAGAACTGTCTGTACCACTACCCGATGTCACCTTGCATAGTTGTCGCACCAAAGTCGCAGATCGTGCCACCGTGATCATCGCAGCACACCGGACGCAATATCAGGCAAGATACCTTGCCATTTGCTGTTTAATTATTTTAGCTCATAATTCATGCATGTTCATTATTTTCTTTATGCAAAATAAACTGTGATACATAGCATAACTGTTAGAATTTACTGTTCAGTTTCCTGCTGTGTATTATTTTTCTTACAAATTAAACCTAGATTTAAGGGACCACCTTGTGTGTTGCATTCATTGGCCTTGACACGTTGTAAATACAAAGTTGTGTGTCGCATGTAGAACACGGAAGTGCGTGATTGGCTGGCCACCAGTATGTACAAGCCGTGCGATAGGAATAACTGCTAATAGAGGTTGCATGCTAGTTTGACTTAGCGGTTTAGTGGTTTGTGTTGTGGATGCAACACAGTAGGCATTGGGCGGGGAGGACAATTCCTTAGCGTATGGGCTTCGATGCACTTCCCTTGTGACCCGGACTCTCCGCTGGAGATAGGGGTTGATGACCCAAGATTACTGACGGCCACTGACGATTCTGCGAAACGTCATGCTCTTCCTGCTGGGGCCTCTGGTGCCCAAGAGGGACTACGCCGATCCTATTTAGCCAGGGTCCATGCATAGGAAGGATTGTTCTTAACTACATATCACTTAGAACGGTAGGTTACCTTATCCGTTAGGTACGAGTACTTTTGGTTTGGGTACTTGTATCTGACCGTGACTTGGAATAATAACTTGTCGCGGATTAGTTCGTCACATCTTGTCCTTGTTTGGTTGTATGTGTGACTTACTACTTCGATGAGAAGGTATTGAACCTTGTTGGGGTCCGGATACCATATCGGATTCTTAGCATGGAAAGAAACGTCGCCGTGAATTAGTTTACCATATCCTGTCCTTGTTTGGTTGGGGGGATGGTACGCTCGTTCAGTAGGTGCCTATTGGACTATGTTATAAATTCGATTGACTTATTTATTTGAGCAATACTTATTCAGTTTATATGGCATGCTATTATGTGTCTTGTTACGTCCCTCTGAGGACCTGGTTGTCTTGCCAGGTGTGTGCCATTGTCATTTGCAGGTGCTTTAGCTCTAGCCGTGTTCATTGCTATTTCTCGAGGATGATTGCACTTGGATCGTCTTCGCTTCGCTCGCCAAATTCATTTATTCTATCATGTACTTTTCCTTATTTTGTTGGTAGTGGATTTGTCTCCGCCCAACATATTGTATCAAGACAATTTATTCTCATATATGACATCTTTTATTCATTCATTATGTGTGGATGAGATTAGTTATGGTTCTACTGCATTTTACAGCTTATGTATTTATACGAAGCTTCCATATATTGGAGTATACTTCGTATAAATACAGCTGGCATGTCTACGTTCCTAGTCCTACGTATTTTAGGACTGGGGCGTTACAGCTCGGATCTCATAGAGTTCATTTTTGCCCCTGCAAGTCCAGCATCATAGTATTTTCTTCTGCCGGACTTGGGACAGCAGAGTTGTCTACGATCTGAAGTGGGGCCACAGGGGAATCTTGCTCGTCATTTTGAACAACAGAGGGTGTCTCTGCAAGAGCTTCAGCAGGAACAAAGGATCGGGGTCTCCACTCCTTACGGGCCTTCTTTGTGCAGGCTCGTTTCTGGACCGGGCCAGTGTTCTTGTCGGAGAGCATCTCTTCGAACGCCTGTTGGTCGAACCGGGCGACCATCTTTTGTTGAGTGGAGCCAAGCTTGGCTACATCCGATTGCATCATCAACTCTTCAGCCGTGGAGAAGTTAGTCCCCAGCAGAGTCGCCATCGTGTTTGCCATGAAATATAAAAGAACAGAACAATTATCGGAGGACCGAACTTTTACTTCACGTTACAAACTCGCTTGTACAAAGAAAGCCTAGGGACGAAAACCTAGGTACAGCAGTCTAAGTACAATTGTTTATTTTAGATTCTGGGGGGTGACGATAGAGGCTCGGGAAGGCGACGGCAGCCCTACCTTACTCCTTGGACGATCGGTATGCAGCCTTGGCTCCTTGTTAAAAGATGGTTGGCGTTGACAAAGAAATGCTCTTCTTGCTCCTCTGTTGCTCCTGTGTACTCTTTTTTCTCTGACTATTGGGGGGTCTCTCTGTATATACGTATTTTCTCTCTGAAATTGTATATCCTACAAGGGAATGGCACCTTGCTATTTATAATAGTGGGGGGTGGTCATTAGGGTTGCCAATGATTAGCTCTTGGAGATGGCGGCGGCTTGGAGATTGGTCCATCTTGGCCATCCGTTTTAATTATGATAAATCTGGGCCATTAGATGTAGATTACACCAAATCCCATGAGCAATTAATGCTGATTGGAATATATCTTCCTGCGAATAAATCAGATCTATTCTTCTGTCACGTGTCCCAGATTTATTGGGATCTGACCCAATCTTTAATGACAGCAAATCTGATGAAATAATCGGTTTAGGACACGTGTCCTAGGAGCTGCTGGGAGGATCTGGACCGCATGACTAGTGAGCCGCATATGAATGTGAGCCGCATATGAATGTGAGCCGCATACGAATGTGAGCCCATGTGTCAGGGCTGCATGGGCAGTGGCCCTCACTTGAGTCCTCTAAACACAGAGGAGTAATCCTTATGGGCCGCATAGGTATATATCCGCCTGGGCCGCATGGATATGATCTTCTTGAACCGCATGAGACGTCCTCGCTCGAGCCGCATGAGACTTTCATGGCCTGAGCCGCATAGGATGGATTCATTCTGTGCCGCATGGAAAGTCCTTTGCCCGAGCCGCATGAGGCTCCTATGGCCTGAGCCGCATAGGATTTATTCTGAGCTGCATGAGAAGCGAGCCGCATACGAACGCCCATGTGGCAAGGCCACGTGGCATTTTATGGCTCTCGGGTGATTTGTGTCAGAGATTTCTTTCCTCTTCCCTAGAGATTCATCATTATGGCAGAGCCATAATTACCTGCCTTTGGTGTCAGGGCTGTCAACTTTTCAGAGGGGGTCAGCCGTTATAGCAATTAATGCAGCATGGGTGGAGGGGAGCACTATCAGGCCACGTGTCCTCTGAGCCGCATGGAATGCCCTGGGCCGTATAGCTTCCTATGCCGCATGACTCCCTGAGCCGCATGCGTCTTCTGAGCCGCATGGATCTTTCCTAGCCGTATGAATCATTTCCTTTAGTATTTTCCATGCTTCTACACCTCCTCATTGGAATGATGTACCCTTTCGACCGAAATTCAAGCCACAGTCAATGGTATTGTTTGATGGAAAGGCTTCTCCTAGTCAGTATATCAATTACTTTGATATTATGACTGTACATTTACAGAAAAATGATGCTCTTCTCACTAGAGTATTCATTGGATGCTTGACGGGTTCAGCTTACGACTGGTATCGTAGTTTATCCGACAATTGAATTTCGTCTTTTGACAAATTTAAGACAATGTTTCTCTCCCGTTTCTATGAAGGAGGTATGGACATGAATATGTCCTCCTTAATAGAAATTAAGCAAAAGGTGAAGGAAGATACTCGAACGTTCATTGAACGTTTCCGACAGGCGACTTTAAAGATGCCCCCTGGTATGCCAGATTCAGCGATGATTGATACATGTAAGATGAATTGTGGCCATCCATCGCTGTCTTCACAGGTTCCTAATTTACAAATTGGGCTTCGTTTATCATAGCAGCAGTTTCTGTCGAGACCAATGGTAGGTTGGCTCGTGAATATGGGATGATTTTTGCCTCTGAGGATAAAGGAAAGAAAAGTAATCCTGGTAATAATTCCGGCAATCGTAATATGAAAGGAAAAGATACTCTTATGGTCAATCTTTCCAAGAATAAAATGACGCCGAATAATAAGGAATCTTCCAGGCCAAAAGAAGAATACTCTTTTGACGAAAGTGATATCCCAGGGATATTTCAATGTCTGGTAAAGAGTGGTAAACTCCAGATTCCGGAGCCAAAGAGGCCCAATGAGGTGAATCTGACTGACAATCCTAAATATTGTATCTATCATAGATACATTAATCATCCTACCAGTGCTTGCTATGTTTTGAAGAAGAAAATCCAAGAGCTGATAAATGGTGGTGCTATTGCTTTAACCAATGATGACCACACGGTTACAACCAATATGGTTTCTCTTCAATTCGGAGATTTTTCTCCACAACAAGTACCAGATGGAATTGTTCTAATTCCGAAGGCGACGATGAAGATTTTGAATATCCCGCCTGCCAGGGAAGATTATGAAGGATTGTTGCCTCTTACATTAAAGAATGGTGAAATTATGTGGGTACATCCTGACTTAGTACCTAAAATGGAAGATGAAGGTAAAACTTTAAAATCCAAGAAAGGTAAGAAAGTCAAAACCTGCAACATGATTTCTCATGTTATTCCAGATCCTGATCTTTTGGATCATCTATGGGATGGCATTCCTTTGAAAGATAGACTGAGAGGATTGAACATATGTCCTCCAAGTCTGGCTCCTCTTGCCAAGCTCAAGCTTACTCATCAGCAGTGGCTAGCCATGAATAGTGTTCCCTTATACAAGGCACAACAAGTCTTTGCTGCTTATGAAAAGGCTCCTAAAGGGATTTTTCCTCGTATCCCGAGTCCTCCTCCCATAGCTGCAGAGACGGTTATTCTTCATTCTCCTGTAGTCACAGAGATCTCTTCTTCTTCCTATATGGAATCACATGTTGAAAGTCCACTGCCTACTCACTTGTACAGTCAGCAATCTATCCTTCTCATGAAGAAGATGGGTTATGACTTTCAAAAGGCAGAAGGTTTGAATTATGATAAAAGGATACGACTTCCTTTACAAATTCAAAGTCAAAAATCCACTATTGGAGTGGGTTCTGAGGTTCCTCATAATAATCCTCACAAGAAGAAGGCTAAGAAAAGGAAGATTAAATCCTGCAATATGGTACTTCCTTTTTCTGAGTCTGAAGAAGAAACTTTTGCTGGTACAAGATCTGGAAAAGAGTACCACAAAGATTATAAGGGATCCTCCAAAGAAGCTGAGAATGTTGAAACACCATCAACTCAACCGTCTCTTGCTCCTGCTGTGGTTGAAAAGGAAAAACAGAAAGCGGTACGCTTCGATGTCCCGTTGAAGTCTACTTCCAGTCAGGGGGTAGTGATGAAACCCTATAAATTTGATATTCTAGCCCAGTTAGCTAATACTCCGGCTAGATTATCTATCTTCGAGTTGCTTCGCCTTTCTAAAGAAAGCCGCGAAACTTTGAGTGAAGCTTTGCTGCAAGCTGATTCCTGCTTAGCTCAACTCAAAACTCCTGACAATATACCAGTATCATGCCCACAATGTCATAGTGTGATGGAAGCAATTTCCAATATCACCTTCACACAAGAAGATATGTTGTTGAAGCATAACAAGCATGATAGGCCTTTGTGTTACACTGGATATATTGAATCCATTGAAGTTGACAGAATTTATATTGATCCTGGGTCTTCTATTAGCATAATTCTTCAAAGTATGCTAAGACCATTGAGGATTCCTACTAGTGATCTGACTTACACTGTACCACAATAGTTGGTTTCAACTCTGGAAAGAGCAAACCACTGGAGAAGATTCGTCTGAAGATTCAGATTGGTGATCTTCGAACTATGGCAACATTTTATGTTATTAACTCAGACGTATCCTACAATATTCTTCTTGGAAGACCATGGTTACATGAGCATAACATCGTGCCTTCGACTCTCCACCAGTGCTTTAAATATGTGGATCCCCAAGGGGTTGTGAAGACTGAGTTTGTTGATATCAATCCTTTCAAGGGTGTCGAAGCCTATTTTTTCGACTCAAGGCTTTACAAACAAGAGCATATGAAAGAGATATCAGATATGGCTGAAGATCAATCATCTGCTGAAGATCAGTCTATTAACGAAGATCCGTCAGAAGAGCAACCTTTGAATATCAAAGTCAAAGGACGAATCCAACCCCAATCTGTCAACAATCAACCTTTGATGATCAAGGTTAAAGGAAGAACTCAAGCTTCATCTGAGGAATCAGTGAATGTTCCTGTTAAAAGCCAAGTTCAACCTCTTATGATCAAAGTCAAAGGGCGTACATTTCGTACGAATGATCCAGAACCTCCTTTGATTGTCAATCTTGGCAAATCTACGCAGAAGACGGATGATAGTCCACTAATGATTAATCCGAAGCGTAGCAGTCAAATTATAAATGATGTAAATATTGATCATTCTGTACTTTTTGATATCAATAAAGATTTTCTTTTCGAGTATGTGGTTGTCAAGTTTATTGAAAGAATGACTTTATCTTCTGATAATCAAAGTCATCAATATAAAGACGACATAGACACAGAGGAAACCTTATACATTGACAATAAGAAAAATTCTTTCCTCCTCATGTCGATGTTGGACCTTATGCTCAAAGGTTTCTAACATCTTCTCCCTATCTTCTTTCTGTAGCCGCTTTATCGCAAGCTTGTGTAACTTATAGACGTCATAAAGAATCTTATTTCGTGGTTACGTCTGATAAGAAAAACAAGCGCCAAATTATTTTGGCTTGGCTAGAAATATCCCTGTTGCTCAGACAGATGATTCGAGAGATAAAGATAAAGGAAGAATCCGAATTAACAGATATAGTCAACAATCTCTCAAGATTATCCAGAACATGGGATATGATTTAAAGACTATGCAAGGTCTCAATCAAGGCAAAGGTAGACGACTACCATTATGTGGTGATCCGTTTTACCAGAAAACTCGTCATGGATTGGGATATGATCCGTCCCATATGTTTAATGACGATATACAAGAAGAATTCTCTTCTAGCTCTTCACAATCATCAGATTCAGAAGAAGTCCAATTCATCGAATCTGATATTTCTCACTCCTCGTGTGTTAAAGGAGACTATTATGATGAATCTGAGCAAATATTTTTAGCTTACATGGTTCAAATTGATGGTGAATCCGAGCCATTTGAGAATGATCCTTGGGCTCAACAGATGGACATTCAATGGGAACTTCGTTTTGAACAACGACAACCACCTACAGAGGACGAGGTTGTCCAGATTGACATTGGAGATGGAACTATGCCCAAACCAATATTCATCAGTAAGAATCTTTCTGAGATGAAAAGGAAGAATTGATAAAACTGATCAAAGAATATATTGATATTTTTGCATGGAGTTATGAGAATATGCCAGGTTTAGATCCCAAAGTTGCTACTCATAAACTCAATATTCTTCCTAATGCTAAGCCTGTAAAACAACAGCAACGGCGTTTTAGACCAGATATGATGGATGCAATTGAAGCAGAAGTCAAAAAGCTGATCACGTGTGGTTTTGTTCGTGAAGAACAACACCCCGATTGGGTTGCCAATATTGTTCCTGTTATAAAGAAGAACGGAAAAGTCTGAGTTTGTATAGATTTTCGAGATCTTAATGCAGCTTGTCCAAAAGACGAATTTCTACTTCCAATTACTGATGTCATGATAGACAATACATGTGGTTTTGAATGCATGTCTTTCATGGATGAATTCTCATGATATAATCAAATTAAGATGCATCCAGAAGATTAGAAGCATACCGCTTTTCGTACACCCCTTGGGTTTACTGCTATACGGTGATGCCGTTTGGTCTTAAAAATGCCGGTGCCACATATCAACGAGCCATGAGCATCATCTTTCAAGAACATCTACGGAAGACAGTAGAATGTTATGTAGATGACATTGCTGTTAAGAGTCAATCAAAAGATGATCACATTCAAGACTTGAAGACAGTATTTGAATTGATGCGCTAACATCAATTGAAAATGAACCCTACTAAGTCTTTCTTAGGGGTTTCCAGTGGCAAGTTTTTAGGATTTGTCATTACTTCTCAGGGTATCCATGTTGATCCTGATAAGGTTAAAGCAATTCTTGAAATACGTCATCCACGCAATCTAAAAGAACTTCGTGGCTTCCAAGGTCGTATTGCATATATCAGGAGATTCATATCCAATCTCTCTGGAAGATGCCAGCCTTTCTCCCGTCTATTAAAGAAGGGTGTATCATTTGTTTGGGATGAAGCATGTCAGAAAGCCTTCAATGACATCAAGCAATATCTTACAAATCCACCTGTTTTGGTACCTCCAATGATAGGAAGACCATTTTTGCTATATGTTCGAGCTTTGGATCATTCACTTGGTGCTCTTCTTGCACAAAAAAGTGATATAGGGCATGAACAAGCAATTTATTATCTTAGCCGAATGATGGTCGGAGCAGAACACAGGTATACTCCTGTAGAAAAGGAATGTCTGGCCTTGGTTTTTGTTGTCCAAAAGATAAGACATTATGTGATAGGACAGACTATCCATGTCTTCTCCAGAATAAATCTCATTCGGGTATTGATGAGAAAATCGAGCATTCTTAACTCTAGATTAGCTACGTGGGCGATGTTGCTCACTCCTTATGACATGATTTATATACCTCAAAATCAGTAAAGGGTCAAGCATTAGCTGATTTCTTAGCTGCTCATCCTATACCTGAAACATTAAAGTTATATGAGGACATTCCAGATGAAGTTGTAGATTGCAATATGACTTTGAAAAATGACATCTGGTAATTATATTTTGACGGAGCATCACGGGTTGGACCTAAAGGTTATATTGTCTCTGGGGTAGGAATCGTCTTGGTTTCTCCTGACAAAATGGTCATATACCGTGCCTATTCTCTCAATGAACCATGCTCTAATAATGTAGCAGAATATAATGCTTTACTGATTGGTCTCCAAGTCGCAAAACAATTGGATATTGAATTTCTGGAAGACTATGGAGATTCTCAGCTGATTGTTAATCAGGTTAGAGGGACTTATGAAGTCAGAAATCCTGATCTCATCCCTTATCATCAAGTGGTAGTCGAATTGGTCCTTTCATTCAAAGGATTCTTCATTGAATTCGTACCACGTTCTCAGAATGTGGAGGCCGATGCTCTTGCTAGCCTAGCTGCAGATTTGGCTGTTCCAATCCGAAGACAAAATACAATTACTTTGTTGGACCGATATTTATTCTGTGTCAAGAATAATTTGTGTATTAAACAGAGTTATACTACAGAATCAAGCTCTCAGCAAAGGGATTGGAGAACTCCATTTATTGATTACGCGGTTCATGGGATTTTACCTGAAGATCCAAAAGAAGCTGCATCAATTAAAAGACGATTATTTCGATTCTATTATGATTCATCTTTACATATGTTATATCGTCGCTCATATAATGGACTCTTGTTGCGCTGTCTCTCAGAAAGTGAAGCTAAACTGATACTCCGTGAGGCTCATGATGGTGTCTGTGGTGCTCATCAACCGGGTCCGAAATTACAGGATCGCATTCGAAGAATGGGGTATTATTGGCCTTCCATGATAGCAGATGCTGTAGATTACGCCAGAAAGTGTAAAGCATGTCAGATTCATGCTGACTTTATTTACCAACCTTCTGAATTTCTACATCCTACAGCAGCTTCCTGGCCCTTCGAAGCTTGGGGTATGGATGTCATTGGTCCTATTAACCCTCCTTCTGTTAAAGGACATCGGTTCATATTAGCTATAACCGATTACTTTTCTAAGTGGACAGAAGCAGTCCCCCTTGCTGAAGTGAAGACATCTAATGTGATCAGCTTCATCAAACATCATGTCATTTATCGCTTCGGGATTCCTCGACGAATAATTCATGATAATGGTCCACAATTTGCCAGTCAGGCATTTTATCGGTTCTGTGATAAGAATCAAATTCAAAATTTGGCTTCTACGGCTTATAATCCAGCTGCTAATGGTTTAGCCGAAGCCTTCAATAAAACTATCATTAAACTTTTCAAAAAGTTTGTCTCTTCTAATAAATGTGATTGGAACGAGAAACTTGGAGAATGTTTATGGGCTTATCGAACAACAGTCCGAACTCCTACTGGTTTTACACCATTTTTATTAGTTTATGGATGTGAGGCTGTTCTTCCATTGGAAATCCAGATTCTATCTCTTCAAATAGCTATTGCTAATGAGCCAACTATAGAGAACAATGATCGCTTACGACTCCAAGAACTTGAAGGAATGGACGAGAAGCGTCTTCAAGCACAACAGCATATTGAACTATATCAAGCCCATATATCTCGAACTTTCAATCGTAAAGTTAAAGAGAGGGTATTCAAGATTGGCGAGTTGGTATTAGCCGTTCGAAGACCGATGATTATGACTCACAAAAGCAAGGGGAAATTCCAAGCAAAATGGAAAGGTCCTTATGTAATTGAGACCGTGTTTTCTAATGGCGCCTATCGGTTATCAAAGCCTAATGGAGATCTACTCATGATGCCAATCAATGGAAAATTTCTTAAGAAGTACTATGTATAAATAAGGACAGAATGAAAATAAATTTTCTTTTATTAATTTTGTTCTGAACAAAGGATTAAGGACGAGGACCACTGCCTTCCTTATTAAATACATAGTCGGCCAATGCATCGAAGGCATCGTTGTCTGAGTTCATAAAAAACTTACAGGCAGCCATCCTCAGCGCTTCTTCTTCAGGAGTTTTCCCTGGCTCTACTAAGAAAGCAAGAATGTCTTGTGGTGGCTTGGAAGTAGAAGAGCTTTCGCATACTTCGGTTGGGCCTGTCACAATTGGTTCAATGGGGCACGTCTCAATGATGTCCTCAACTTTCTTGGAGACTTCATTCTTTCGCTGCATATCCTTGGAAGACATTTCCAATAGAGGAGTGGAAATAAGAGTGAAAAGTTACAAAGATTTCTCACCTATTTAATAGGAGAGATCTATTAATGAACCGGTCTTTGAAATTGAAAATAACCTTTCATTCCCGGAAAGGCTTGTCTGTTCATTACATCAGATTCATTCATTTACTTATGGAGTTGAATTGTTCTTTCTTTTCTCGAAAGCTATGCCGGTTCATTCCATATTATCATATATCCTCAATGACATCTGTCCTTTTAATCCCCAGATACCAAGGTTTGGTTAAGCTGATTATTCGTCTCTTCGGAGAGAAATTTTGATCTTCTATCTTACCCGTTGGTATAGAAAATTGGATTTATTATTTATCACGTTCTTATAAACCTCTGAATAAATATTAAATATGCTTGCTTTTCTTATCTATCAAATCCATTTGACCCCTGCATAGATATTAATCTACTTTTTCTTTGAGTTCTTACATGCTGTCATGTCCATAATACCTCTGATAGTATTGTATACTCTAAACAGAAAACAAGACTTTATTATCTATCATGTCTGTATTACTTCTGGATAGATACAAATCATTGAGCATAGAAGATTCATCATTTCCATTCTCATTTCATCATAAAAGTCTATTACATTTCTTAGACTTTCTTACAAATCATAATGGAAATCAATTATATTTTGGATTTTTATTCTATACAACAACGATGACCTAATCGAGATCTATTTTCTTCTTTGGATCTTCTTCATCGGATTCGTGGTTGGTGTCAATTCCTTACTGTCTGAGCCTCAATGGCGACCAGAACAGAAGGAATCAAACTCTGGTCTTCTCTCTCAGACAATAGGAGAATCCTAGAGTATGGCAGCCCGAAGACGTATTGCTGCCAATACAATTGGTGGAGAAGTGGCAGCCTTTCAAAGGAGATAGGAATATATCCAGCATTGGGATACAATTCTTGGTCCTGCCGTGAAAGAAACTCTACTACCCAATTTCTCGGGATAGAGTTGACTCCACCATCCCAACTTTTCGTGTATAAAGGCTCTTCCTACCATCTGAGGAAGACCCTTTTATCCCACGAAAAGTTCTGAGTTGTCTGATTTGCGCGTCAAAAGCGTATGAGCTCCCTGATGCTGATGTCAGAAGAATACTCCTCACAGCGTCAAAATCGCCAATACCGGTTCTGGAAAATTTCTTCAGCCAAGCTTCTGCAGAAGACAACAGAAATTTTTTTATCATCAGCCACTTACTGATCAATTAAAGACTGATGCTCGTGTACCCTACTCAACAAGGTTTTTACGCCCATGTCTCATGTGCACCCTATTCAACAAGACTTTTTACGCCATTGTTTTATATGCACCTCATTCAACAAGGCTTTTACGCCAATGTTTCATGAACATATTATTCAACAAGGCTTTTACGCCCGTGCATCTTACCTATAGATTCTACGCCTGTCAAGGATTTACACTCATGGGCATCTGTTTTCGACAAAAAGGTTCAAAGGCAGACGATTGTTCTACAAATTAAACTTACCATTGAGGTCAGATGATTCGGCTCTGAGAATTGTTGAATTAACGTCTGTCGATCGAGCGTACAGAGGAACGACATCGGAAAGCATTATCTTTTGTTGAAGAATGAAATCTTGCAAAGAGCTACCGGGCGTACAGAGAGACAGCATCGGAAAGCATCATCATTTGCTAGAAGCTATCTTCGAAAGAATGAGAATGAGAATGTATAAAACATTATTTAACTCAGCTATTTATAAGGGTTGAGGAAACGGTTGGCATGAGTCTATTTCGGAAAAGATCCTACTAAAAAGGCGCTCGTGACCACAAGGTAGATGCCACGTGTTGTTTTGTTTCTCTTGGGAATAAACAACCATAAATGCAGTTAAAGAGGTGTTGAACAATTCTATGTACCAACAGACGAGTTCAATATCAAGATTTTATTTATAAAAAGGGGGGAGTGGACCCCTACAGATAAAGAGTCGCAATACATAGACGACACTTCTACATAAAATATTATTTTTTCTCTCCTTCGTTGGGCTGACGAAGGGAGGCATCTAAGTCGTGCATATTGCGAATCCCAGAGCGACGCATCAGATTAAGAAACGCTTCTGCATCTCCTGATCCCTCATACGCAGTTGAGGGACCACCATCGATACGACTAAAGACTGCTGGAGTCACTCCGAAGCACTCTATAAAGTTGCGTGCCCGCTCAAAATCAATCCTGGAACTCGGAGCCTCTTCCTTGTTAAATTCTTTCTTTGGGGCCATGACAATGTGAGGATGAATAGTAAGGATAAAGAATTTCTCCTTATTTATACAGTCAAATCAACTTTTCATATTCCTTACGGGAAATTGCTCATTATTAATGCAAGCTCGGGAAGATGAAGAAGCATTCAAAAGTTTCGAGAAGAAAATTCATTATGATGGTTAAGTATTGACCGGCACCATTTCTTGATTTTTACGCCGACTGTTGGATATCCCCACTTTTACGCGGATGACTGTTGAGTATCCCGAATTTTACGCTGATTGATCAAATCTCGACTTTTACGCTTCTGTTCAAAGTGTTTCAAATTTTGAGGATATTTGAAAACTTTGAAGGGGGTCTTGTAGGAGCGTAAAAAGTGCTTCATAAGAATGAGTCAAAAAGATGGATCATTCTATTCAAATTGATCCACTTTACGCCAAAGAGAGGCTAATCACTTTATGCCTGAAGCAGGCTAATCATTTTACGCCCGGGTCAAAGCTAATGGTTTTACGCTCGGGACAAGCTAGCCACTTTTTCGCTGGACAAAGCTGTCAAGTCTTGCATTTAATGCAAAGTCTGACATGAAGATTAAATGATGGCATATATCACAGAAATCAAAGGGATTTGTTTTACACAGAGACCAATTTGTCGTTTAGTATGTGGACTAAGCTATCTTACGCTCATAATATGGCTTCTTTTACGCACGGAGACTATACGTGTTTTTACGCTCAAAGGTTGACGTGTGCGTAAGGTTTATTTGGGCTACTTTTACGCTCAAGGTTATTTAACAACACTTTACGCGGGAAGTCCATATCAGGGCTATTGTACGCCTAGTCTACTACTTTACTCAGGGTATATTGGGTTGTTTTTACGCCCTATTCCAATTCAGAACGTGGTTTGCCTACATGTCTTTCATGCCACACATCTCGAAGAACGTGTGTATGTGCATCCTATTCTTACTGATAATGGGACACGTGTCAACGTATGCAGAGGATGACTCCAATCATGGGTGGCAGTTGTTAGCGTAAAGACGAACTTTTGCTGAGTTTTTACGCACAAGAAGCCAAGTCTATAAATAGACTTTTTTCTCAAGACACAGACACACAGAGAGAGGAGAGAATACATAGAATCAGAGCCCAAGACTTTAATTTTTCGGAGCATTCTTCTTCAACTTTTCTTCCAGAACAGAGTGAAGCAAAGCAGGAAAGCATTCGGCCTCGCCATCAGTGCCCAAGTACGTGGATACCTTTCTGGTGACTTAGTTCTTCCAATTGTTCATCTTCTAGCAGTGATCTTCATCATCGTATGGTCCAAGGAACAAAGTGATCATTTACAGATCAGACTTCCATAGCAATACTTCCCAGAATCAAATTTGTACTTCTTGTACTTTTTCTCGTTTTATTTTCAAAATCGATTTCCAGGCATTTTGTTAAGTAAAACAGTAGGCCCGTACCTATCAAATCCTGCTTGAATCTACTCAACACCCACTGGGTTAGCTCGCTCCATTCCACCTTAGGGAAAATCCAACCTTAATACGGAACATATCGTTCGGATTTGTATAGCATGTGGCCAGAAGCCTATTAGCAAAAAGAGAGGCTCGGAACAGAGGTACTTCTGTGGTAAAGTTTAAAAGCAGATGGCCAGGAAGTAACACCATAGCATAGCTGATGGACCGTCAGGTACACTTTGAAAGAATCCTTCTGGTGGAGCACCCCTACACTTTGATATGGCCGATCATCAAACCTCCTCGCATCCGAGTCAGGTCCCATTCCATAAAATGCTTCCGGCAAAGCAAAAGAAGACCGAAAGGATGTGCCGATCGATCGACAAAATACAGAGGCAGACATCATTCTCAAAATACCAGTTTTGTTTATCTCCAGGTGCTTGGTATTTTCCAAGACCAGCTGATCACCAAAAGAAACGAAGGCTTCAACATCTGTTGAGGTCAGAGAGGTAAGACAACTTGCCTCGGTCCATCATATAGCAAAAGTATACGGGCTGTAGATCCCGTATCATGACTAGTCGCCCTTTCGGTTAACCATGGGCGATCAGCTGCCGAACGGGAGTGATAAGCGCCTCGTCAATATTTATGCACGAGGCACAAACCGCCGAGTTCCAAAAGATGTCCCCGAAGAGAGACACGGACACAAGAACTGTACATGAACAAAGTATGTCAGAAATATGCAAAATATTTTGTAGAGACAAAGGCACTTCGCCAGCGTCCACGCAGTCATCATCTGCACAGTCAGCCAAAAAATATCTGCGTATATACTTTGTCGAAAGCACTGCATAGAGACACTGGTTGTACGAAATCTCGGCACAGAGTGGGTCATCACTTGGTAGAAAGTAGCAACTCTGTGTGTCAGATTAATAAAGCCTCAGCATATCTTCTGAACACCATTCCGAAGAATGGCGCCCATGCACATAGCAGGAAAAGGCATCAGCATATCTTCGAGACGAAGCTCCTAAGAGTCGACGCTCATATGCATCAGCAAACCAAGAAAGTCAAATGTTGATCAGACACCTACTGGAAACAGGCGGCCTTACGTCTTCTGTACTGAGACTACTACGTCAGGAGCTTGCTCATCAATAACGACTTTGGAGGCCAGCTGCTTTCCTCTAGCCTTTCGAGTGCTCGTCGTGGGCTCTCTAGCTTGTCTCATCGACGATGTTTTGTCTTTCTCGTACTCATGGTGGCCGATCTAGAGCTAGGTACCGCCCCACTGGTCTTCATATAGCTCGCCGTAGGAGCTTTTAGATTTTTTTGATTTTTTGGGAGCCATGGTGGGAAAGTTAGGATTTGAAAGAAGAAGACTCTGATGACAAGCTTCTGTGAGAAGAAAAAAAAGCCAGAAAGCTTTCTCTCTCATAATAAACCCTACTTATAAGGTATGGCCACGTCACCAAAAGAAGACAAAATGCTTCGTGATCGAGGAAACTCTTCGGACGTCGTGGGAATAAAAAATTAAGGTCATAATGACTGTTTTCTAGAAACGAGGAGTTGTGATCAAACTTTCAATGAAGCGATGGCTCAAGGCATTTAATGCTAAGGCTAACCGTGATGACAGCCTGTCAGTAGACGTGATGGACATTCGCTTGCAAAGGACATGTGTCATGCTTCTGTTCAAAGTATTCGAACTTGACTCAAGTTCGAAACACTTTGAAGGGGGTCTTGTAAAAGCATAAAAACGTGCAGACATATCAAAAGTGCAGGTAGTGTTCTCGCTACACAAAGATTTACAAAAGCATAGGTACCCAAAAGCGCAGACAGAAGATCAGAAACCACAGTTCATAAAGAGTTCTTTATTAATTCATGCCTACAAGGATCTATTACAGATTCATCATGATTACAAGAAGAAAAACTTCTTTATTAAAATCATGCATACAAGGATCTATTACAGATTCATCATGAAAAAACTAAAGCATATAGAAATATACAAGAGGGTTAATCTTCACTACAAGGGGGTTAATCTTCACAGGTGCTCTATAAGGGGATTAATCTTGACAGATGTGCAGCCCCCCAAACACACAATGCTGTCAAAGTGAGCCACTTCTGAAGCAGTTATTGGCCCGAATGAGAACTCAGTCCACAGCACATGTTGTGCACCTCCATTGAGCAAGGCAGAGCACAACCTATGGCTCTGGGATTGGCAATCAATCCAAATTCCAAAGCTTGGATCTCGAAGACCTCCAAGATGTTATTCAAGTTCGAACTCCTTATGCCAAACGCTCAAGTGCATCTCAGAACTCAGCAGCAGTTCTTCCATAAGGTAGCTTCTTGGAACGAAGGGATCCACAACCAACAGTGACTTACGTAAGGCCAATGGCCGCTTGAAGCTAAGTCTGGGTCAAGCATGACGGTGGGAATGCTAAAAGACAGTAGAAATGATCTCTCTCAGAAAAAAAAACTCCCCTTTATATAGGGTGAGTGTGGTCAAACCCACATGCCACGTAGCGTGGTCAAAGGCCCCCGAATTAATGGATGAACCTAAAACTCAGCATAATGAACCTCATTTAATAGGTTTATTTTGACTGAATCCTAGGCCACTAACTTCTTGGAATTCCCTTAAAAGATGATAGTAATTAAAGAAGAGGACGATCGATTCGTCCACTAAAAGAGCAGTCATTAATTGCTCTTAAAAGACTTCAACAGAACTAGCTCCTTCGTACTCGAAGTACAGACCACTGACTACGCCCTCTCCTCGACTCAGGATCACAGCCAGCTCATTCCTTACATAATGCCCTGGCGATAACCTAAAAAACAGTAACTCGTTCATCTTCAAGACCAAGTCACTGCTCGCTCTCAAGCACAGTAACTTCGTTGTCCAAAGCACAAGTCTACTCGTCGCCCTAAAGCACAGTGACTCCGTTACCCAAAGCACAAGTCTACTCGTTGTCCTAAAGCACAATGACTCCGTTGCCTAAAGCACAAGTCTACTCGTCGCCCTAAAGCACAGTGACTCTGTTGCCCAAGGCACAAGTCTACTCGTCGCCCTAAAGCACAGTGACTTCGTCGCTTGAAGCACAAGTCACTTGTCGCCCTAAAAGCGCTGTGACTCTATCACTTGAAGCACAGTTGCCTCCTCGCCCTAAAAGCACAGTGACTCCGTCTCCTAAGAATAGTTTACTCGTAGCCCAGAAGCGCATTGACATAGAAGCTTCGCCAGAAGCGCAGGTAGCATGGTTACGGGTATCTTTTCAGATAGTACCCGAATTGGTTTGTTTAAACTACTGCTCCTAAGATATACAGAGTTCGATTATGTTGATAAGAGCCCGATCCTATCAGTTTGTTTAAACCACAGATAAGGATGGATTTTGTTCCTATAAACGAGGGCCATATCCAATCAGTTTGTTTAAACGAATGGCCCGCTAAGATAAGACAAAGTCCATCCTCGGAGATAGGAATAGAATCTACTTAGGTTCATCGATCAACAATAAACACATGCCACATGTCGTTTATTAGTTGTTGATAACTCTCCCAAAGATCTGATAAAAGAGAATCTCAGCATCTGCCACGTGTCAGTTCAGCAATAGCCCTATCGTGCAACCTCGAGATTCTCTTATATCTCAATATGCAGCATTCCTGCACAAATCCTTATGCACATCGCATATGTGTTCCCTATAAATAAAATGAGTTTTCCTTCGAGAAAAATGCTTCAAAATCTTCAACTTCGATACCCTCTTAATTGGCAAACCTAGAGTCTCAATCACCATCAGCAGAAAGCCAAAGCAAGTTCAAATATTGTCTGATTGTCAAAGAATAAAGGAGTCGCTGCAGTGCTCGATCTGTACCATCACACTTTTTCAAAAATTTTGTACTTAGATCTCCTATTTAGGAATCGATTATACTCTTTTTATTTAATATACAAAAAGTTCGTATAACCTTTTGTCATAGAAAACAGGTCGATTAGGGCTGCAAGTCGACTGTCTTATGTAGAGAGAAACCTTTACATATTTGGATAGAAGGATAAAGTTTTACAAAATGATTTGTTGTTTGGTTCGAGTGCTTTGCGGAGTCACTCTGTCGATGAGCCAACTTGGGAACTTGAAGCAGATATGAAGGAAAAATTTCCTTCATTATTTGATTTATGGGGTTTTGTTTAAGTTTCAGAGATAAAACTTTTTGTTAGTGTATTAATATGTAGTGCTCTGTTCCCAATGTAGAGCACAGATAGGGCTAGCGGACGAATGGCCGAGTCCGATGAGATTGGGGAACTTTAATTGGGGAAAGTTTACCAGGATTGTGGGATAGTGAATTGATATCCTATTCTCGTTATGGATTGGACTCTTTTAAAATGAGACCCAAGATACAGTAGCTCGCGTCTTGGGGAAAGAATTCTTTATAAGCGTCACTTGCCCCGAGACCGTAGCCCTACTGGTTTTCGATGTTGCTTTCGTTGTTGGTTTTGTGTACATTTTTGTAAATATTTTTTATGAATGTTTTCATGCATTTACTTTTACTGTCTGCGTATTCATATCGAATCACTGAGAGAAAGATAAGGAGTATGCTGAACCATTGTTGGTGCCAATGTAGGTGCAATGAAGTGAATCGAGCTTGACGTTGCGTGAAAGACTTCTTTCTCTCGTCAATTCACCAACAGGTGAGTGGCTTTGATCCTTCGACGATCCTTGATCATCACGCTTAACAAAGGATGACTTGTTATTGCGTACGGTGCTTAATAAAGGATGCTTAGTGTAGCCTCCCTTCCCAGAAATTTTTAAAATAATTTTTTTATTATTTATTTGATTTAAATAGTGATTTTAGAATTTTATAAATAATTAAATAGTTAATTATTACGGTAGATGATTTTAGCCATAGTTGAGATTTGGAGTACAAGGTGACTAGGAATCATGGCACAGATAGCTCAGTGGCGTGCTTTGACTAGTGTTTAGTCATGGTAGGGGAAGGCCGAGCCATAGTGATGTCCTAACTAAGAAAACTAGGCCAAGTTATAGCATGGCCATTATAAATAGTTTAATTATTTTATTATTAAATTTATTGACTTCGTAGCGACCCGGTTGTACCGAACCAGCCCGGACTGGAACCGTACCAAGCCCAAGCCCATGTAGTCTTGCGGGACGTCCAATGACATTCGTGTCGATGTATTTTGCTATGATGGTGTCGTATTCTGTTTTAATGATACAATGAATATTTTCTAAGTATTCTTAATTAAATATTATAAATATTATTTAGTTTATATTCCATGATATTTGTATAAAATAGGCCCTTATACGTTTTTGGGATATTTAGAATGTGCATGATGGTATCCATTATTAGTTTATTAAATTTTATTATTATTATTCTTATTCTTGTTATTATTATATTTTATTGTGGTTATTAAATATAAATTATTTATTATTAGTTATTATCATCAAGATATATGGGTATATAAATATATGATAAATATTGTATATGTGTGAATGTGAATGTATGAATAAATAAATTATATACATGTGTATTTGTATGTATATATATATATATATTTATATATATATATATAGATAGAGAGAGAGAGAGAGAGAATAAGGGAGGTAGGGTGCCACCTCACGGGGGGGTGTCTACTTGTCATCCCCCCATGCTATCATCATGCACATGGGTGCATGATGATAACATGTGGGGGGTGACAAGTAGACACCCTCCATAGGGCGGCACCTCACCTCCCTCAATCTATATATATATATATATATATATATATATATATATATATATATATATATATATATATATAGGTGTATTCGTATGTATACATAAATACATTGTATAAATATATGTGAGTATGATATATAATATGTGTGTTTGTGAATATATTAGATAAATATTATATATATATGTGTAGGAATATATAAATAAATAAGTTTTATAGAAATATATATATGTATATACGTGTGAGTATTTACGTATATATATATATATATATATATATATATATATATATATATATATATACTAATAATAGAAATATAAATGAATAAGAGAACAGCAGCAGGCCCCAAGCCATCCCAACCCGGGCCCAGCACACCCAGGCCCAGGCCCGACCTCTTTCCCACAACCAACAGTAAACCGAGACCCCTCCATTCGGCTCTGTTTGCAAATAGAGGCCTCTCGAAACATATATAACGAGAGGAAGCAAACCCTAAAACCGAACCCTAGCCTTCGACCAACATCGTCGCCCCCACCTGGGCGAACCCCGTGCGCGCGCACACCGCCGAGGGTCGCCTCCGGCCGTGCGGAGTTCGCCGAAAAACGCACAGACAGTCAGGAAACGCAGCAGCAGCGGCGGGGAGTTCGTCGTTCGATTGCTTCGCGCTCGATCGTTCAATCTTCGATTCATTTCTTAAGGTGAGAACACAACCCTACCCCCTTTGAATCCCTTCAATCGCTTTTAATTGTTACACGCTAGATTACCCAGAAATCGGCGCCAACTTGGCGGAAAAACTGTTCCGAACCGAACAGAAACCCGATTCCAGGAACTAGATTTGGAAGGCAGTTTTCGGCAAAACGTTCGACAATTTCGTAAACCCACTTGAAGGGATTTATAGATAACCTAATCATGATCAAAACACAGTAATTAGTTTAATTATTTATCTATTGTATTCTGTTTAAATCAGGATTAAAATTGACCAAAAACCCTTTCCTAAAACAGTAGAAATATTGAAAAACCCCTCGATACGACGTGCGTCCCGCCAAATCGGGCGACGTGGTCGCGAACTGAAGGCATCGAAAGGTGCGTAACGGCTTCATGGTCGTGTTGGCTTTGACGGAATTCAAATTGTTCGCGTGTACGCGACGAATTTGATGCGTATCCGTCAAAATTGACCGTATCGTGCACTTTGTAAATTCTCCAATTACTTTGTGCACGCTTGTCAGATCGAGACGAAACTTGTGCCAACAGGACCGTATCATTTTTCTGGTCCTGTATGCCAAGTTTGGTCCGATTCTGAGACAGTTGAACGGATCGCCGTTTTTTGGGCCTTACGGTTCCACTCAACGGGCGATTTGGTGCACGGCCTGCCAGAATTCAACTTTGGACATACGGTTGGATTCGTATCAGAAAACTGGATCCGTAGACATGTAGTTTGACGACTTTAGAGACCATTGACTCTGGCACGCTTTTCGGTACAAACTGGGTCCAACGGCGGACACCGTTTTTCCTCGAAATTACCGTTTTGCCCCTGTGTCCAAAATTGGACTTAAGGACAGGCAATCCTAGCTAATTGACTATTCTGAGAATGTTGGTAACGTTTATTTCAGCTTTCGGAGACATTTGTGATGACTTGGACTTTCTGACTTGTGATTGAAGATACATTGTTGGTTCTCCGTGCAACCCCCAGACAAGTATACCTTGCCAACTTGTACAGTTAATTTATATGCATGTTCATCATCTTGCTGCGATTCTTTTCCTTACTTTCGTGATTGCTTATTCCATGTCTAGTACACTTTTCCTGTTATAGTTTTACTTTACATGTTTCTAGTTGCCTGTACATTCTTGTTCTTTCCTGTTATGATATTTCTATCTGTTACACTGTGTTAGCCTCATATGTATTCCTTGATAGAGTCGTCTAGTCCTACACCATGACTTTTTCGACTTGATTATAACTTGATTCGACTTGACATGACTTGAGTAGGACTTGACTTTGACATTCTATAGATTGGGAGTACTTGCCTTGACTACGGTCTATAGGATTTTTATACTAGGATTGGCTACTATCTTATTTGTGAGTACTTGTCTTGACTGCGATTGAGACACTATAGATTGTGAGTACTTGCCTTGACTGCAGTCTATAGCTTTGACCTATTAGCCATTTCTAGTATGGCATGCCAGTGTCTTAGGATCCTTGTGTTTAGATCTTGTGTCTGGGTCCATTTTGTCTCATTGGATGTCCTTGATTGTTTCTCACATCTTTGTATATTTGTACTATTACATGTTGGCTTGTATTATGTATCTTGCTAGACCTCTGAGGACCTGATGATCTCTTCAGGTTTAGCGACTGCATGGAGTTAGTTAGCAGAGGGGATGGTAGAGGATTACAATCTATGATACAGGTATTTGCTTGTGATATTAATTTATTATCCTTTCGTGCTTTATATTCAGTACCATGATATACTCTGCTTATTTATAGACTCATATCATTCTTGGAGTCTAATCGAACAATATGCTAATGGGCTGCAGACCATAACCCATACTTGTTCATTCTTGTTTTAAAATATTCATGTGGATTGAGATACAGTTTAGATTAGACATGATACCCATGACCATGACAGCTTATACGTACTCGAGTCGGGCTGGAGTCCGCTCGATACGTAGCTGGCTTGCTCACGAGCTCGCGTCTGAAACCGGGTACGGGTCGTGACAAGTTTTTATGGTGGCCCATGCAGGTCAGAGCATATCGTACCGGTTACGTAACTGTACTGGTACGAGCCTGTGCTTGACTAAACCTTAGAAATCTCAATCCACCCTGCCTTGAAAATTCTCTTAGAAATTTCTCTACCGTCTTTGAAACTTCGTATTCGTTCTCGATTATTCTCCCTTGCCTTCCTGTACTCTTGATTCTCGTCCCTTCCTATTTCGGGGTGACGAAAAATTGTGATGTCTAGAATTCACCAGAAATTCTTAAGTTATAGTATAATATTGTTTAATTGGTTGTTTGTAGATATGAGAGATTATAAGTACCATATGTCCTAGATATTTGGTAGAATAATTAGCCACTAGTTAGAAGATTATAAGATTTTAGTGACCCGTGTTTCAAGTGAGTTGTGTGACCTAAGGTGGGTAGAAGTCCTCGAGATTTCGTAAATACCAAATGACTAGAGCAGGCCATAAATATTTTTGAGAAATTAAAATTTAAGGAGATTAAGGTTCCGGTAGACTTCTTATTGAATCATAAGGAATAGTAATGGATTAGAATTTCGAGGACGAAATTTTTTTAAGGTGGGTAGATTTGTAGCCTCCCTTCCAAAAAATTTCAAAATTTTTTTATTATTTATTTGATTTAAATAGTGATTTTAGAATTTTATAAATAATTAAATAGTTAATTATTACGGTAGATGATTTTAGCTACAGTTGAGATTTGGAGTACAAGGTGACTAGGAATCATGGCACGGATAGCTCAGTGGCGTGCTTTGACTAGTGTTAGTCATGGTAGGGAAGGCCGAGCCATAGTGATGTCCTAACTAAGAAAACCAGGCCAAGTTATAGCATGGCCATTATAAATAGTTTAATTATTTTATTATTAAATTTATTGACTTCGTAGCAACCCGGTTGTACCGAACCAGCCCGGACTGGACCCGTACCAAGCCCAAGCCCATGTAGTCTTGCGGGACGTCTAATGACATTCGTGTCGATGTATTTTGGTATGATGGGTCGTATTTTGTTTTAATGATACAATGAATATTTTCTAAGTATTCTTATTAAATATTATAAAATTATATTAGTTTATATTCATGATATTTGTATAAAATAGGTCTTTATACGTTTTTGGGATATTTAGACTGTGCATGATGGTATCCATTATTAATTTATTAATTTTGTTATTATTATTCTTATTCTTATTATTATTTTATTTTTATTGTGGTTATTAAATATAAATTATTTATTATTATTATTATCATCAAGATATATGGGTATATAAATATATGATAAATATTTTATATGTGTGAATGTGAATGTATGAATAAAAATATTATATACATGTGTATTTGTGTATGTATGTATATATATATATATATATATATATATATATATATATATCTATATATATATAATATATATATATATATATATATATTATATAAAATTATCTATATATATATATTATATAGGTGTATTCGTAGTATACATAAATACATTGTATAAATATATGTGAGTATGAATATATATATATATATATATATATAATATAATATATATGTGTGTGTGTGTGTGTGTGGGTGTGTGTGTGTGTGTGTGTGACTAATAAAGATAATAAATTAAAAAATTATTGGGCCGACCATTGGGCCCGATATATATTTCATATAATGAAATAACTATGGTCGTATATGTATGAACTTATGCGAATTTATATTAGTCTTTTGGCCAATATTTTTATATGGCTTTTAGATCTTATTATAAATGTTATGTCTAAAATATAATTTTTTCTACGAGTTTCATAAACATAATTTTAAATCATTTGGACTTTTGAAATAATTTATTATTTGGGCCTAGTATTATCGACTTGATCAAAGTTTAAATCTAAACTTTAGTTTGGACTTTTAACCATGTATATTTTTGTGTTTATACAAAATGAGGAACTTTATATAAATGTTATGATTTTTAACTATGGGATTTTCTATTTCAAATTTAATAATAGGCTTTTAGATTTAATTTTATAAATTTTTATTTCAAACAATGTTATGGCAATAAATATATTTCTAATAAGTTTATATTTTTTTTCTAATAAGTTTTTATTATTATATATATATATTTTTTCTAATAAGTTTATATATATATATATAGATTATATATATATATAATATATATATATATATATATATATATATAATATATATATTTATATTATTTAATATATATTTATATATTATATATTTTATATTTATATATATAATATATATAATATTATATATATATATATATATAATTAAAATATCTATATATTATATATATATATATATATTATTTTCTAATAAGTTATATATATATATATATATTATATATTATATATATATATATATATATATATATATATATATATATATATATATATATATATATAAACTTATTAGAAAATTAATATTATATATAATAATTTCTAAATGGTTTATAAATATTTTTCTAAATAGAATAAATAGAATTTTCTAAATGGTTTATATAATCTCTTAGATTAGATTGTTCCCGATCATGACTAAACAAATATTTCTTATTTTCTTGCGAATTCGGACTTCTTCATATCAGTACTGGCTAATTGGACTATTCTGGACCCAATGGAATGTCTGTTTTATCATTGAGATCATCTTGTAAAGTGTAGCATCTGAACATATTTTGTATGATACACTCTACTCCAACAAATCTAGGCAAGTACTTATACTGATTGCCTTTCAATTCCTGATTGTTTCTCTATTACATGTTATAGATATGAATCTCTCGATTCTGACATGCTTGTTACACGAGATTAGTATTTATGGATTTTATACATGTTACCGTGTTTCGTAATTATAATGCTTCGTGACTTTCTGTTTACATGATTATCGTGTTCGTGATCTCTTTGTGACTCGAATCCGTGAGTACTAGTCGCACGAAAAATATATAGTAGACGTGTAAACTACGCATTTTATCCATTGTCTTTTGTGGCGAATGGCAGCCGTACACGACACGTATAGTTGGCCAGATCTTATCGCTTAGTCGTTCACATGTCGAACGTGATATTTCAAAACACATAGTATAGGTACATATTTACTTATTATATTTTGATAATCTTGTTGTCACATATCATGATTCATGTTTACCTATTTTTCCTTGTTGCTATATCATGAAGTTAGTTTTATTGCTTATTCTATATCACATATGTTATTTCCTATTTTGTACTTTCTATCATGTTTTGAATAGCTTGTTATATTTGTATTTGTTCCATTCCTGACTGGAAACCTATTTTTTCAGCTTAGTCGCTTGCTTCTCTATGCACTTGGACCCTTGGGAGAGAGATAAAATATTTGGAAGGCCGATCCTATAGACTAGTTAGATAGATCATTTGATCATAAAGTTTAAAATTGTTTCCAATCTTGTTGTATTGATAAGATCTTATATTTTAATCAAATATAAACTTAAAAGTTGTAAATGATTTAGTTATTGCGAATGAGCAAATGTACTATTTGTGACCAAGTTTGAATAATGAATTTAAGCTTATAATTGAGGTCTAGACAGCGTACTACCGTCGATGCAACAGCGTAGGCTGAACTTAGCCAGGTACTCGTATCCTCAAAAATAGGTACGGGCCGTGACATATTTTTTGGATGGCCTATGTAGGTCAGTTTTTGCAGAAGATTGCGAAACTCGTGGTAGTAACTAACTTAGTCGAACTATTACGAGCCTACAACTAGGAAATGCTGATTGACAATTAGGATTGATTTGATTTTAGGAGAATGACTAGGATTAAGTATACAATAGGAAAACCCTTAATCAATCTGATTGCTTGGATAGTTAAGGTTGTTACATAGGCTATGCGATTAAGATAGGGATATGTTGAATTTTGAGGTAAACCCAATTAGATGAAATTGAGAAATTTTCATGTAATTGTATAATATTGCGTTTGATAAGATGGTATGATCAAAGGTGAGTAGACTTCTCGATTGGCAAATTGGTTCTTTGAGGTTAATCAATTAATGAAGATGAGAATTGTTAAGTTTTTGGTGCTTCAAGGCTTAAATTTATTTCGGTTGATAAATATGAATTTTTTCTATAAGGTTGAATTTTAAAAAAAAATTTGACTTATTTGATGATAAATAAAATTGAGATAAGAAATTGAAGATTTATTGAATTTTAAATTTTGAGGAGATTATAGAAGAGTGGATTTGAATTTAAAATATTTCGAAGAATTTAAATTTTGTGGAATATAAATTTTAAGGATAAATACCAATTTGGATGAAGAATTGAGAATTTGATAAGGCAACATTGGATGATTTGATAAATCACAATTTTTGAAGATTATGACAAGATTGGACATGAATTTAAAATTCGAGTATTGAGTTATTGATTTAAAATTTAATGATTAAAATTGGAGGTTTTTGTAAATATCTTGAGGAAATATTATTGATTTAAAATTTGATCAATATTTCCATATTAAGAAAAATTCTTTTTATCCTTTATTTATTTGATTAATGTTTTCTTATGATATTTTACTACTTTTTCATGTCTATCTTAGATATTTATTAAAATTTGACAACAAATTTTTTTGGGTGGGTAGATTTTTAAACATGTCCCCGAATTTTTTTAAAAAATTTCTTTTATTTATTTTATTCTAAATGTTGTGTTATAAAGTAAATTACTTTTGAACTTCTATAAATGAAATCAATTATTTTTATATGACAAAGAGATTTGCCAAAATTATTTTAAATAAGATTTTGTATTTATGGAAATATATTTTAGAAATTACTGATAATATTGGATATTAATTTAAAATTCTTATTGCGATCAATATTATATTGAGATTTAATCAATCTAGTTTTAATTTAAATTTATGAAAATCTAATTTTAAAATTATTTGATGATATTGGATATTTATTGATTTAGATTAGTCAAATCTAATTTTTGATTTATTTAATTTAAATTATGGAAAGATTTATATTTTGGGATTCCTAATACTTATGTATTTAGCAAACCTCCACTCTATTTAAGGAGAGCTTCCTTTGCTTTTTTCCATCAACCATATAAACTCCAAACCACAACATCATAGCCAATCCAATAACCATAGTTGCGTCCGTGCACCGTGTCCATGTCTATCTATTCCTTTCCACTATTCTCCATTATAATTATAGCATCTTCGTGTCCATACACCGGACACGAATCCGAGATTCAAAATACTAATTTTTCGTGTCGTGTCGACAACCCGGACAAGACACAATCATCAAAAACCTAAACCTAGCCTCTACCTGTTCCGGCAACAGCGACATGCGTCCAGTGGACCCTCCATTCATGTGTATCGTGCTCAGCCTTGACCCAATCCTCTGTCGTCAATCTCCGACGAGCACTACAGATCCATGCCATCGACCATCACCTGAGTCACTTTGCCCACTTACCTCGGCTGCACCGCCCTCATCTCCTTTACCATCACTACCATCAGCCCAATCCCCAACCGCCACTACTATCACCCATCTTTGGTCGTCCAATCCCGGCCACGACCACCGCCGCCGAGACTTCGCCCATCTTGCCGAGCTTCCAAACCACTATTACCCAGCACCACCATGCCATCGCCAGAGCCTCTGCGTGTGCCACCGACTCTACGCCTCTCCAAGCGCCGATGAGTGGCCGAACCGGTGTTCCTATGTCACAGTGTCGACGAGCTCCCGTAGCTATCGTCGATGTCCAGAGTGCCCTCCAGCTCTCCTCCGTGCGACCTCTCCAATGCCGCTGCTGCCGCATCTAGTTTTCAACCATGCCGACCACTGATACAACATCTACTGCACTTCCAGCGCCTCCCAGCTGGCGAGCTACCGCACCCCGTGTCCAGCTCTGTCACCCCTCCGACCATCGATGTTTCCTCCTCGAGTAGTGATCTCTCTCTTCCCTCACTCACTCGAACACTCTCTCTCTTCACTTTCTCTCTTCTGATGGTTTTTTCTCCCTCTCTGTCTCTTTTTCCTTGTATTTTAGGTCATCAGTAGTAAATATGGTTTTATATGGGCTAAATTATTGAACTATTAGGCTTGGGCCTTAGACCTACGCCCATTAAGGAATTCATTTCAGGTTTTATTTTTGGGGGGCTTTGATAAATGGAGCTTATTATTTTGGGCTATAGTAGTATTTAGTTTAATATGGCTTATGTTTATATATATATAATATATATATATGTTGCTTGACTAATAAATTAAAACTATTGTGGCTGATCAATGGTCCCAATATATATTTCATATATAAATAGCTATGGGCCTATATGTATAAACTTATGTGAATTTATATTAGGCTTTTGACCAATATTTTTATATGGACTTTTACGTCTTATTCTAAATGTTATGTTTAAAAATATAAATTTATCTAAATAAGTTTTTTAAACATAATTTTATATCATTTGGGCACTTGAAATAATTTAGTATTTGGGCCTAGTATTATCGACTTGATCAAAGTCTAAATCTAAACTTTAGTTTGGGCTTTTAACCATGTATATAGTTTTTGGCTTTATACAAAATGAGGACTTTTATGTAAATGTTAGGGATGTTTTAACTATGGGCTTTTGTGTTTCAAATTTATTAATGGGCTTTTAGATTTAGTGTTATAAATTTTTATTTCAAACTATTGTTATGGCAATAAATATATTTCTAATAAGTTTATATATATACAATAATAATTTATAAATGGTTTATAATATTTTTCTAAATAGAATAAATATATCTAACTAAGAATTACATTTTTCCTAAATCAAATTCTCTTTTAGATTAGATTGTTCCCGATCATGACTAATAAAAATTTTTTTTCCTTGTGAATTTGGACTTCTTCATATCAACCCTAGCTAATTGAACTATTCTGAACTCAATGGAATGGCTGTTTTATCATTTGAGATCATCTTGAAAAGTGTAACATCTGAACATTCTGTGTTGATACATTCGACTCCAACAAATTCAGGTAAGTACTTACACTGATTGCTTTCAACTCCTAATAGTTTCTCCATTACATGTTATACATATGCATCTCTCAATTTTTGACACGCTTGTTACACCATATTAGTGTTTATGTATTCTATGTATGTTATCGTGTTTCATGATTACTATGTTTCGTGACTTTGGTGTTTACATGGTTATCGTGTTCGTGATCTCTTTGTGACTTGAATCCGTGAATACTAGTCGGACAGAAAATAACTTAGTAGACGTGAAGTACCCATTCCATCCCATGGTCTTTCGTGACGAATAACATCCGCACACAACACGTATGATTGGCTGGATCTTATCCCTTAGCCGTTCACATGTCAAACATGATATTTCAAAACACTTAATATAGGTACATATTTACTTGTTACATCATGGTAATCATGTTGTCACGTATCATGATTATTCGTGTTTACTTGTTATTTTTCTACTTGCAATATCATGGTGTTAGTTTTACTTGCTTATTTTATATCACATATGCTATTTCCTATTTTATACTTTCTATCATGTTTTCAATAGCTTGTCATGTATATACTTTATCCATTCCTAACTGAAAACTTTTTTTTCCAGCTTATTCGCTTGCTACTCTATGCACTTGGACCCTTCGGAGAGATATATATATTTGAAGGTCGATCCTAGAGACTAGTTAGATAAATTATTTGATCATAAAGTTTAATAAGTTGTTTCCAATTTTGCTATATTAATGGGATCTTATATTTTTAACCAAATATATACTTGGAAGTTGTAAATGATTTAATTATTGTGAATGAACAAATGCATTGTTTGTGATCAAGTTTGAATATATGGATTTGGGATTATAATTGAGGTCTAGGCAGCGTACTACCGCCGATGCCGCGATATAGGCTGGACTTGGCCATGCACTTGTATCCCAAAAAATTGGTACAGGTCGTGCACCCATACAAAGAACACACGATCAACCATCTTGGATGTCGTACCATAGTATGTTTATGCGAGGTGTGAATTTGTATTGGTTCCCGAAGGTTCCAACCGAGATTCAACTTTAGCGTCGATTCTAGCATTTAATGCACAAATTCTCTTCTAAGGATATGCTACGATCACTAACCAACTACGGGAAAATTCGTGCAAGAATACTATATTATACTATACTGTAATTAAATAAATAGAGAAGGATGTCATACCTTAATTAACATGAAACATTTAATAGCAATACAGTGTACTAGTGAACAAGAGCACATTGGTGTGATAACATGGCCAGTACCTCAGAGGGTAAACTGGTAATCATATAGCATGAATACCATGTAGCCAAGTCATGAACATGGATAGTCAGACAGTAAATCATAACAAGGTTCAATATCAATAGTTTCTTAGTTTATTAGCCATCATGATATCGAGACAAAGATATGTCACTAGACACTATTCTGTCCACACAATCCAAAGGGTAACAACTTAGGTTAATCAATCAGTAAACAAATAACACTTGGACAAGACAATAGGTAACACTTATCCAAGGTAAGAAGCTATCAAGTACAAGAGCTATTGAATAAAAAAGTACAAGGCCAATACCTCAGGTTCGGGAAGAACTAAACAACTGCACCGCAAGTATGTAAAAGCTACCCTGAAGAAGGGTAGGCCAGTAGTATACCGGCGGTACACCTGTAGCGTTATACAGACGGTATGGCAAAAAAACACTAATTTAAAAAAAACTAAACTATGAGATAAAGTTATCCTAGCGATATGTTGTCGGTTCACCAACAATAGTATATCGATGGCATGGCAAAGAATGCTAATTTTAGACATAACCTCACACAACCCAAAATCCTATCCGACCTTTAGACCGAGTGTGCATTGGTAACAGTATAACGATGTTATACCGCACGCAAAGAAACTGTGCAGATATAGCTCCAAAATGAGTTTTCGGGACAAAAATATAGTCCGATCTCCAACAATACTTTTGTAATAAGTTGTGATGTTAGGGATAGGTAATCTACAACATATAGGAATAGGATTGAGGATACAAATTTAAGTATCACAACTGATACACAAGTTACCTCTAATTTGGAACAAAACCTAGGTTAAACCAAACCAACACCAATCACAATACTTACATCTGAGTTCAAAGCCTATTCTTTCACTCCTCCTCCTAGGAGGATTCAGAAATCATATCCTAAATCTCAAGATCTATTTTTATGTCAGCCCATGCCCAAGGAAGTGAAGAGAAGAAAATTTGAAGAGTAATGGAGAAGAGAGAAAAAAAGAGAGAGAGTTTAAATAGAAAAGAGGGGAAAAGGAGACGAAATGGATGGAGGCCACGTCACCAATCTGTGCCCCCATACCCAATCACAACCGTCACAAGAAGAACAAGTAACCAATGGGTAATAGGATAGCCTAGTTAGTTATGGTAACTGGTGCTCACTACACCCCGACGGTACACCGATGGTATGCGCGCGATATACCTGCGGTATGATGGCTATCTAAGAATTTTTCAATTTGGACTATTCATTGTTACTCCCTACGTACGATTCACGGTAGGGATCTATGAAAATGAGAAAAGGTAATATAGGGTTCTATGTAGTCTAATATATAATTATCTTGTTAAAAATCTGAAATCCAAATCCAGTTGCATAAGTCAGTTAATCAATTTAGACATGTCGATTATCATTTGGACGAACAGTTGTCATGACTTTCGAACTCTCACATAAAATCATATACAAGATAACATGGGTCCACTTTCTGATACATGTAATAACAATATAAGTGCATGATATCGTATCGATACTGGATATAAAAAAATACTAGATATTGGATATTAAAAAAATTACCCGTATAAATAAGAATATTGAAAGAGAAATAACAAAAGGGGTCGAGAGAAAACGCCATAATGTGACCCTACTTTCCATATTCATAAATAACCCAAATTTAGTACGAGAAGGTAAGTGGTATCTTACTCATTCCCTTTGATTTTTGCTAAAGGCACCACAAAATTTGCTCAGGATAGCCAAAATCTTGGTGCTACGCCACTTTGGATGAACTTTTACTCAGGCTAGCCCAAAATTTGCTAGGACTTTCCGCCCTATCCTTTTCATCGTCCTTCTCCTCTCCAGCCCCTTCTCTCCTCCTCCTCCTCCTCCTCCTCCCTGTCACGCCCCAGAACCAGAATACTGGAGAGCGGGGGCAGACATAGCCAGCTACGTATAATGAAATGGAATCTACCTCATTATACGGTCACGGCTGTCTAGCTATATGAGGGTTTATCTACAAGCCAACAGTCTCTTAAGGTCAAAAACAAGCCTAGTGTCTCAATCACAAACAAGTAAGTAAATGTTACAAGATGTAAGATCACCAAATATATAATAGTAAGGCGTCCCAAACATTACATATTCAGCTGATCATGAAGCTAGTCGTTATAAAATGTGAGGACTAGCAAGAGTTTGGTCATACATGATCAACCCTAGGTTGCCAATCATGTTACAGCCCGTAGGCAGACAGCAAGTAATGCAATACGAGCTAAACAGGTGCTCGTCTGCTAAACGCCTCAAAAGAATATTTTTACAATAAAGTAGGAGAGCCAAAAATAACCCACTCATTGCCAGGATTCCTTCTAGTGGTCACCATCTGGCAGGAAAACCGGTAGATCCTCTAGAGCTGCTCTGGTATCTGGCCATACAAAACCAGCTGGGTCAGATCCCAAAGAGAGCAAGTGCCACAAAGGAGGCTTCACTTAGGAACTAAAACCAGCAATTAGCACAAGAATATAATTACATAATAAAAGACATTAATTAAGGAAAAGCATGACCGGTGATATACGATGTGATAACCATGGGACTATTCAGATAACCAAGTTACAACCCGTAAACCAAACAAGGACCGAGGTTGTAACTCTTCATCTGAACGGAACTTGGTATCCCCACCATTTATCAATAAGGCCAGTGTAAATAATCACGATCTCGAAGTAAGGTAAAGTATGTCGAGCATGTCATGGGGTACAACAAGACAATAAACGAAGAGAGAACACAGAACTACTCCGGGAGCCAGGTTACAACCCGTAAACCAAACAAGGACCGGGGTTGTAACCCTTCGCCTGAACAGAACTGGTCCCCTGATCTTTATTGTTAAAAAGCAAGCACAAGTAATCATGTCATGTAACAATCTTGTACAGGATCGAGGCAAGAATAGACAGGGTTAGACTCCATTCAATCATTCACGGCCAAGCAATAAGTACGGCTTGATACTTTAACTAACTAGGGTTATCACAAGCCTAGTTACTAGCAGATGCAATGAGATTATTCCACGGCCACAAGCCCTGCAGACCATCCAGGCTATCCGGACGCAATTAGGGGTTGAACTCAAGTGGGTACATCGTCCAGGAAACGCATGTACCCTTAGGTGACTTAGAGGGTGCAACACATGACAGTGTGCTGGAAATGTGCCCTACTCGACGGCAGGCTACAGATCCCAAGTGGGGCGCCTAGATAACGGGATTGCCTGTAGCTGGGAAATCTCTTCATGACTACTGTGTTAATCTAGTTATTAGCCTTAGTCCATTTTAGTAGGTACTCCTGACCGTGGTACTCAGGGGTCCCATCCTAAGCATGATGCAAGACAAGACTGGTTCATTGTATAAGCACAATCGTCCACGGTGTCCAGGTGGTTTATACTTATCAAGTCATGTCATGTCAGGTTAGCCGTCGCAACAGCAATCCGAGGTATATCATGTCAGGTATACTTGTCAGGAGTGCGCCACGGCGGGCCACTATCAGGTCATGTCATGTCCACTTGGTACTTGTCAAGAGTGCGCCTTAATGGGCCACTATCGTGTTCTATCCTTACATTATCATGAATGAGAGAAACTTGCATAAAAAATAACTAGTGACATATTCTTGAAGCCAAGAAAAAGATCTGCAACTTTCATGTTTTGAGTTTTTCAAGATTCTAGCTACAAAACAACTTAAACAGGCAAAAACAGCAAAATAGAGCAATTCCGCGCATGGGATTCCTGCACAATCGGTGCATGGGATTCCTGTACGAATCGGTGCATGAGATTCCTGCACAAATCGGCGTATGAGATTCCTGCACAAATCGGCGCATGAGATTCCTGCACAATCGGCGCATGAGATTCCTGCACAAATCGGCGCATGAGATTCCTGTACAAATCGGCGCATGAGATTCCTGCACAAATCGGTGCATGAGATTTCTGCACGAATCGGCCCATGAGATTCCTGCGCAAATCGGCGCATGAGATTCCTGCACGAATCGGCGCATGAGATTCCTGCACGAATCGGCGCATGAGATTCCTGCACAATCGGCGCATGGGATTCCTGCACGAATCGGCGCATGAAATTCCTGCACAAATCGGCGCATGAGATTCCTGCACGAATCGGCGCATGAGATTCCTGCACAAATCGGCGCATGAGATTCCTGCACGAATCGGCGCATGGAAAACTCACGTTGCGTCTTCAGTACATGCGCGTAGGGAACCTACGCGCATGACACGCTCGGAGTTAAGGGATGCATTGCCGGGACTTCACGGCGCATGGCCTCCCGGCACATGGCCTTCCGGGCGCATGAGGTTCATCGTCCCCAACACAAGCAAGTTCAGCCATGAAAGTTCCGAAAACTTGTAATGGCCATAACTTACTCATCCGGAGTCGAAATCAAGCGAAACAAAAGCCAAAACTGAAGGAAATTGAATTCTCTACAACATAGAACCATTAGTTTTTGGAAATACCAAGTTTTTAGAGATCAAAACCAAGAAAAACTAAACAAAAAGGAACTTAAAACTTAGATCTACAAAAATATAACCATCAAAATAGAAAATGCCAAGTTCTAAAGTATCTTAGAATCAAGTAAGGAAGAGAATGGAACAATAAAACTTGAGATCCATCATGAAGCAAGTTTGTACTTGCCTAAGCTCTCTCTCTCTCCCTTCTGGTGGTTGAAGAAGTAATGGTGGAGAGTAAATGAAGAAGGAAATAATGATGAGAGAGAAAGGAAGGGGTTATAAGTAAAGAGGGTGGTGGTAGGTAGGAGGGTTCATCCTTGGTTCATGATGAACCAAAGCAAACCAAGCCAAGCCGAACCAACCCAAGAATAAACCAATCAATGAAATACTAGAATAAATCAAGCAGGAAGACATGCAATACGGGTCAAATTACGTATACGTATTCTAAATACGTAATACGAGATCTGGGTATTACAACTCTACCCACCTTAAAAGAATTCCGTCCTCGAAATTTAATTAAGAGGCTAGAGGGACAAGAACAAGCTATACTAATCTCAGGCAAGCTATACTAAGCAATCAATCATGCAATCATGTATGTAAGCAAGGAAATCGAAGGCACGAGAAAGAGGGAAGATATCCTGCTAGGAACCTCTCTGCCGGTTCTGAATCTGAGCTTGGACCAGGGCATACTGTTGGGGTCCCTGCTGCTGGAATACTTGGGTCTGAAGCGGCAATGGCCTCGGAGGCTGGTACTGTTGCACTGGTGCTGGTGCTGGTCCCCTTACCGAAGGACTAGTCTGGGCCGATGAGGAGGAACCTGTTCTATTCGGACAGGACCCTATCTTGTGGTCCGGTGCTCCACAAGCCAAACATAATCCCTGAGCTCTACGACACTCTAAAACAACGTGTCCTGGCTTCCCACAATAAGTGCAGTCCATTGCGGAAGACTGCTTCTATTGCTGAGGGGACGTGACCGACGTCACTAAGGCCGCCTGCCTCGGAGTTCCAATTGTCAAAGCTCTAGTTGCCGGGACTGGTGCTGAAGACTGGGTCATCTGGCCGTGAGATCGCTTCCGACCTCCGGTCCTGTCCATGATCCTGTGGGAGGTATACTCGTGCCTCCTGGCTGCCCTCAGTACTGCATCGAAGGTCTGATGCTCAAACTGCTCCACTGCCAATAAAATCTCGAGATGGAACCCCTGCTGGAACCGTTGGGCTCTGTCGAACTCGGTTGCCACCAAAGTGGGAGCAAACCGACTAAGCCTGGAAAACTCGGCCGCATATCCGTCGACCGTCCTACCCATCTGCTTCAAATTGGTGAACTTGGTCTGTAGATCGTACCGAGCCACCGCATCGAAGTACTTCGTCTGGAATCTCTCTCTGAATACTGCCCAAGCAATGGGTGCCAATAATCCAACAGCCTGCGCTGCCCACCAGCTGCGGGCAAGATCCAACAACTGCAGGCGCACTACGGTCACCTTCTCGACTTCTGGAGTCCTGGCTGCCTCTAGAATCACTTCAGTGTCCTGAAGCCACGCGTCAGCAGCGATAGCATCTTCACTGCCATCGAAGAATGGAGGGTTCAGGCGCTTGAAACTGTTCGCTGCACTGTTCCCATGACGACCGCCTCTGTTCAGAGCATCTTCCACTGCCTGGTGCAAGGCATCTCCTCTACGATCCTGGAAAGCTAACAAGGTCCTGATAAGACCCACCAAAGTGCCATCATCTGGCTTTGCAGGCTGGACGGGCTGAACTGGTGGCTCGGGATCCCCGGTAGGCATGACTCGGGAGGCTGCTCCTGAGTGCTGGGTCTGATCTCCAGGTTGCTGCTGGTCCGCGGGAGGTGCTTCGCCTTGCTGATCGGCAGGTCCAGGAACAATGCCGCTGAAGAAGACGACATAGGGAACAATAAGAAAGGACCAGGACAGATCAACGATACAAACATGTGATCAGGGCGAGATTTCAGGGATTCAGATAGTACGAGCAGAGATCAAGGACGAGAACTGATTGAGACATCTATTCGGTAAACCCTCACATATCTTGATTTACAAGACCTGCATGGGCCACCACTTTAACCATGTCACGCCCCAGAACCAGAATACTGGAGAGCGGGGGCAGACATAGCCAGCTACGTATAATGAAATGGAATCCACCTCATTATACGGTCACGGTTGTCTAGATATATGAGGGTTTATCTACAAGCCAACAGTCTCTTAAGGTCAAGAACAAGCCTAGTGTCTCAATCACAAACAAGTAAGTAAATGTTACAAGATGTAAGATCACCAAATATACAATAGTAAGGCGTCCCAAACATTACATATTCAGCTGATCATGAAGCTAGTCGTTACAAAATGTGAGGACTAGCAAGAGTTTGGTCATACATGATCAACCCTAGGTTGCCAATCATGTTACAGCCCGTAGGCAGACAGCAAGTAATGCAATACGAGCTAAACAGGTGCTCGTCGGCTAAACGTCTCAAAAGAATATTTTTACAATAAAGTGGGAGAGCCTAAAATAACCCACTCGTTGCCAGGATTCCTTCTAGTGGTCACCATCTGGCAGAAAAACCGGTAGATCCTCTGGAGCTGCTCTGGTATCTGGCCATACAAAACCAGGGGTCAGATCCCAGAGAGAGCAAGTGCCACAAAGGAGGCTTCACTTAGGAACTAAAACCAGCAATTAGCACAAGAATATAATTACATAATAAAAGACATTAATTAAGGAAAAGCATGACCGGTGATATACGATGTGATAACCATGGGACTATTCAGATAACCAAGTTACAACCCGTAAACCAAACAAGGACCGGGGTTGTAACTCTTCATCTGAACGAAACTTGGTATCCCCACCATTTATCAATAAGGCCAGTGTAAATAATCACGATCTCGAAGTAAGGTAAAGTATGTCGAGCATGTCATGGGGTACAACAAGACAATAAACGAAGAGAGAACACAGAACTACTCCGGGAGCCAGGTTACAACCCGTAAACCAAACAAGGACCGGGGTTGTAACCCTTCGCCTGAACAGAACTGGTCCCCTGATCTTTATTGTTAAAAAGCAAGCACAAGTAATCATGTCATGTAACAATCTTGTACAGGATCGAGGCAAGAATAGACAGGGTTAGACTCCATTCAATCATTCACGGCCAAGCAATAAGTACGGCTTGATACTTTAACTAACTAGGGTTATCACAAGCCTAGTTACTAGCAAGATGTAATGAGATTATTCCACGGCCACAAGCCCTGCAGACCATCCAGGCTATCCGGACGCAATTAGGGGTTGAACTCAAGTGGGTACATCGTCCAGGAAATGCATGTACCCTTAGGTGACTTAGAGGGTGCAACACATGACAGTGTGCTGGAAATGTGCCCTACTCGACGGCAGGCTACAGATCCCAAGTGGGGCGCCCAGATAACGGGATTGTCTGTAGCTGGGAAATCTCTTCATGACTACTGTGTTAATCTAGTTATTAGCCTTAGTCCATTTTAGTAGGTACTCCTGACCGTGGTACTCAGGGGTCCCATCCTAAGCATGATGCAAGACAAGACTGGTTCATTGCACAAGCACAATCGTCCACGGTGTCCAGGTGGTTTATTCTCAAGTCAGTCATGTCAGGTTAGCCGTCGCAACAGCAATCCGAGGTATATCATGTCAGGTATACTTGTCAGGAGTGCGCCACGGCGGGCCACTATCAGGTCATGTCATGTCCACTTGGTACTTGTCAAGAGTGCGCCTTAATGGGCCACTATCGTGTTCTATCCTTACATTATCATGAATGAGAGAAACTTGCATAAAAATAACTAGTGACATATTCTTGAAGCCAAGAAAAAGATCTGCAACTTTCATGTTTTGAGTTTTTCAAGATTCTAGCTACAAAACAACTTAAACAGGCAAAAACAGCGAAATAGAGCAATTTCGGCGCATGGGATTCCTACACAATCGGCGCATGAGATTCCTGCACGAATCGGCGCATGAGATTCCTGCACAAATCGGCGCATGAGATTCCTGCACAAATCGGCGCATGGGATTCCTGCACGAATCGGCGCATGAGATTTTTGCACAAATCGGCGCATGAGATTTGCACGAATCGGCGCATGGAAAACTCACATTGCGTCTTCAGTACATGCGCGTAGGGAACCTACGCGCATGACACGCTCGGAGTTAAGGGATGCATTGCCGGGACTTCACGGCGCATGGCCTCCCGGGCGCATGAGGTTCATCGTCCCCAAACAGCAAGTTCAGCCATGAAAGTTCCGAAAACTTGTAATGGCCATAACTTACTCATCCGAAGTCGAAATCAAGCGAAACAAAAGCCAAAACTGAAGGAAATTGAATTCTCTACAACATAGAACCATTAGTTTTTGGAAATACCAAGTTTTTAGAGATCAAAACCAAGAAAAAAAAAACAAGAAGGAACTTAAAACTTAGATCTACAAAATATAACCATCAAATGGAAAATGCCAAGTTCTAAAGTATCTTAGAATCAAGTAAGGAAGAGAATGGAACAATAAAACTTGAGATCCATCATGAAGCAAGTTTGCACTTGCCTAAGCTCTCTCTCTCTCCCTCCTGGTGGTTGAAGAAGTAATGGTGGAGAGTAAATGAAGAAGGAAATAATGATGAGAGAGAAAAGGAAGGGGTTATAAGTAAAGAGGGTGGTGGTAGGTAGGAGGGTTCACCCTTGGTTCATGATGAACCAAAGCAAACCAAGCCAAGCCGAACCAACCCAAGAATAAACCAATCAATGAAATACTAGAATAAATCAAGCAGGAAGACATGCAATACGGGTCAAATTACGTATACGTATTCCAAATACGTAATACGAGATCTGGGTATTACACTTCCGCTCCTCCCCCTCCGGCCACCTCCTTGTCGTCCGTCCACCAGTTGTTGGTGGAGGTGGATTCATTCGCGAAGGAGGAGAGGGTGGGAGAAGCAGCAGCTGGGGGGATAGGGGTTGCAACCGTGGAGGAGGGGACTGCAACCGCGGAGGAGGATAAGCGGCGGCGGGTAGAAGCAGCGACTTCCTCCTCCTCCTTCTCCTCCTTCTCCTCCAACCCCCCCACACTAGGGCCTCCTCCTCTCGCTCCTCCACCCCCCTCTGGCATTGTCCTCGCCGTCCGTCAACCAGTTGTTGGCGGAGGAGTGGACTACATCCTCGAAGGAGGTGAGGGTGGGAGAGAAGCAGCGACGGCGGGGAGAGGACTGCAACCACGAAGGAGGAGGCCTCGTCGTCGTCGTCGAGGATTGTCAAAATTTGGAAGGACTGTCAAAAATTTTGACAGTCCTAAAAAAATGGAACAGTCCGAGAAATTTTTTTCGATAACAAACTTGTAAATAAAACAAAATTTTTTTTTAATTATCTTGAGTAAAATGTATAGTGCCTTTAACAATCATCTTTCCTTTTCACCTCTACTTTTGTTTTCTTTCTTTTTGTTTGCTTGTACGACCGAGCACCTCACTTTGTTGTTAGAGCATCATTAGTAGTTGGGACTCTCCAATGTAATTTTATGCCCAAAATTTCAAAAAAAAAGGTAAATGTAGAATGGGTTGGATTTGTATGAGAATAGTAGGAAACGATAAAGTGAGTCTGGTCCCAAAAATTGTGTGGTCAAAAATTAATGTAGAAAAAAAATAATATAAAGTTTAGAATCTAGAAAGTTGGGTTCCAAATTGGAACTTATTATTCTAGAAAACGAGTTTCTACAATCTAAAATCTAGAAATTGGGAGGCCCAACCCTTAGCACCCATGGATGGGTTGGAACCGAAATTGTAGAAATTGGAACTAGAGATGAGACTTATTATTCTACAAAATGAACTTCTACATTCTAAATCTAGAATCTAGAAAATGGAATGGACCTTACTAATGATGCTCTTATGCCTTTCTCCAGGACCGCAAGAGCCTGAGTCGAAGGGGTCATATCTAGTCCCAAAGGTCCATAGTAGTGTCCGTCGACCTATCGAGTGTGCCAAGTCCAAATTAGTCTACGAGAACAAATGTATTTATAAGCGGTGCAAAACAGCATTACCATCCATGTTGAAAAAGACAAATCTTCTAACATTCCTTTTTCTTTTTTTTTTTTTTTCTTTTTTAAAGTTGTCCGGTGTAATATTCTAAAACTTTTATGCATAATATATATGTCTTTTTTTTTTTTGAAATCACACGCACACATACAATTGGGGGGCTCGAACCTTGCCGGCCCCTCCGGATGTCCGCTCTAATACCACTAGGCTAGAGAGCTCAGACTATTATATATCTTTTGGATCCACTTTATAACTTTCAGCATAAATAGAAGGAATAATACACTTATGTGACTTAATAACATTACTAATGAAACAAATACCCTTGTAATAAATATACAAAATTTGCATATAAAAATCTTGGTTATTGCTTTATTTTCTTTATAAGCAAATTTAAGTGGTGGCCTGTAGATCATTTATGCTCTCGCGCACACATAGAAGAAAGAATTTTAAAGAGAAGAAAAAAAATTACAATGGATAACTTTTTTTATTATATTTTGATATTTTTATTTATAAAGGGAACTGTAATTGTCAAGAATATTTCTACAATGTCCAAAGGTTTTTTAAATGGGTTATTAATTTTTTTTAATTTATAAGAGAAGCTACAAATTTAATTTTTAATAGTTGTAATCAACTAAGGATAGTTTTGATACTCCATACTTACAAATTTGAAAATATTGCAAAAATCTCATTGACAATTACATTTCCATTTATAAAAAGTTATAAAAAAAAATGGAGAACCAAAAGTGAGTTGATTTTGAACATGCCCTGATACATGGCCCAACGACGAGTTTCAAAATGTTACACGGGCCGGAACATAATTCCCCGTATTTTGTTTTTAATAAAAAGTTCGTATATATTATCATCTAGACTGTGTTTGGTAGGAAGGTTAGAAAAGTGGAAAGAGGAAAAATCAGAAAGATTTATTTTCCATCCATGTGGAAAGGAAAGATTATTTCCTTCTTGTAGGATGGAAAGAAAATGGAAGTGATATACTTTCCTTTGTTTGGTATGGAAAAAAAAATAGAAGGAAAATAAAAAATATAAACTTTACCAATTATATCATCATTTAACAATATTTATTTACCATTTGACTTTATTGAACTACTTTAAAATAATATAATTTTATAGGATATAATTGTAAATTAGAATGGGTATGCACTTTTCCTTCCACTTTTTCTCCCACTTTTGGGATGATTGATTTTTTTAGGTTGTGTTTGATAGTAATGATGGAAAAGTGGAAGGAAGAAAAAAGATAATGATACATTTTTCTTCCGTATGGAAAGGAAAGATCATTTCCTTCCTTTGTGTTTGGTAGCAAGGATGGAAAAGATAAGAAATGCATTTTCTTTTGTTTGGTATGAAAGAAAAAGTGAAAGGAAAGTAAAAAATATAGGGTTTACCAATTCTGTCATCAACTAAAAACACTTATTTACCATTTGACTTCAAAATAATTTTTAAATAATACATTCATATGGGGGTATAATTGTTAATTAATACAAGCCTCCACTTTTGGGGGATTGGATTTCTTAGGTTATGAGGAAAAAGTAATCCCTCCACTTTTCCTTCTTTACTATTTTCCTTCCATACCAAACAAGAGAAATAAATTTTTTAAGTGGGAAGAAGAAAAATATACGATAGAAAAGTGGGAGGAAAGAAACATTTTCTCTTATTTGGTATGAGGAGAAAAGTTGATTGAAGGAAAAGTGGAGGGATTGGTTTTTCCTCGTAACCTAAGAAAATCAATCATCCCAAAAGTGGAAGAAAAAGTGCATACCCATCTTAATTTACAATTATATTATATAGAAATTATATTATTTTAAAGTAGTTCAATAAAGTCAAATAGTAAATAAATGTTGTTAGTTGAGGATATAATTGGTAAAGGCTATATTTTTATTTTTCTTCCTTCCACTTTTCTTTTCATAGAAAGTATATCATTTCCATTTTCTTTCCATCCTACAAAACACAAAGAAGGAAATAAGCTTTCCTTTCCATATGGACGAAAAATAAATCTTTATGATTCTCCTTCCTTCAACTTTTCTATACTTCCTACCAAACACAGCATTAGATTATGAGGGAAAACCAATTCCTCCACTTTTCCTTCCATACACTTTTCTCCTCGTACCAAACAAGAGAAAATGTTTCTTTCCTCTCACTTTTCCATCATTATTTTCCTTCCTCCCACTTTTTCCTCCTACCAAACACATCCTAAATTTTAATCTACCATTTAAAGTAAAAAATTGTTAAATTAATCACGCTTTACAGTTTTGTTTGGTTCTTGTGAACCCAGCAGCAGGCTACAAAGAGAAAAGAGACAAAAGACGGAAGATCAATCAAATAAACGGCACACAATGTTGTATCGCTTATTCCTCCACCTAAGCTGAGTAGAAGCAGCGAGGAAGGAGTGAAAGTTTTTTTCTTAAACAACTTTGTTCCAACCTTTTAAGAATTTTCTAAGGGTTTAAAAGTGTTTTGGAACTCAAAAGCCAAGCACATGGATAGTGTATGATGTACGAAGGTCTATTAAAACTAAGATGCACTGAACTTGCCGCATGATGAATTTGGACAAATGAACAACTTCAAGTGCATGCTTTTTCGAAGAAAAAAAAAAGTTCCATGCTTTTGATCAGTTGTTCAATTTCTTATTGGTGAAAGTAGAAGGTTAGGCAGCTTCCCATTCTGAAATGTGTACACAACTATAGGAATTTCAATGAAAACCGGCGGTTTGTCCTTTGGTTGCAGAACGAAAGGAGGAATATTTAGTTAATTGTGAAGAATGGCAGTTCACTGCCAGACTCTATTTTACTATAGGTTTGGTGCGTATTTGTTGAGTAAATGTCGAAGATTGTCTGGAATACCACGGTTTCGTTTGTACTGACTTGGTTTCGTAGGAAATATTTTTGTTCATGGTAAGAAAATTGAACACGTCATTTATCACTGTAGAATTTGGTTAATCGATAGGTTCCTTACAAGAAAAGTACTGTTTTTGCTAACTATAAGTTCTAATCCCCAGTATCGTTCATCTGGCTTTGTGCCACATATATTTTATTTGTTGGAGTAATAATATTCTCTGTAGGTGCTAGAAACGTAGTACACCTATACATGATAGAACGTAGAGATTATGTCCATTTTGTTGAAGTTGTTGATCCCATCCTCGATTCGAGGATTCCGGGAGGCTAGGCCGTATGAACATCGTCGAGCCAGCGGCGGAGCTCTTGTCACGAAAAGATGAAGCCATCAACTGTGGGAATTAGTTGGAGTTCTAAATCGATGTGGAAAATATTTGGAACTGCGATCAACGTCATTTATTGTCAAGAAGTTCGGAGTGTTAGAGGCGTCAAAGGCGGAATTAAAAACTGCCATTATCTTTTAAAACAGAACAACAAAAGTATATCGTCAGTATATACACTATACCTTTCGGTATACTAGTGTTGTAGCTAATTGGCTTCAGTTTGGTTCTAGGTTCACATTCGTCGATACTCGTCGATTTAGTATACCGATGGTACAGTACAATATCCTGTAAGTATACTAGTTTCTGTTCCATATCCTATTTGAGGACTCAGAACAGTATACCGACGGTACACTATAATATACCATCTGTACAGTGGTTTTGTTCCAGAACCTATTTCGTGATTTGGAACAGTATACCTATGGTACAGTATAGTATACCGCCAGTATAGTCGTTTGTTGGGCTGAACCCGAATTTGGATGTTTTATATGCACCATAGATTTCCATCAATAGCCCATATTTGTTTACGTTGATAGGGAGATATGTTGGAGTTATTCCTTATACTCATTGAGGTGTTTCTCCTTGAGAGATAAAAAGATATTCCCATATTGAAACACTCCAAGTATCTCAATATAATACCATACTTGGTGTTGAGAGATCCACATGGGGTGGTGGCCCATGTGGTGGGGCCATGTACGATATTTTTTTAGCATTAAATTTAAGGTCTCGTTTGGTTCGCAGAAAGGAAATCAATTCCTTGGCATTTTCTTTCCACGAGAAATTACATTCTCATTGATTTTCATTTTCGATGTTTCAAAATAATAAAATTTGAAAAGGAAAGTGAACACTTCAATGTGGAAAAGTGATTCATGGCTTGGATGGATGGAATTATTTTTTTACCTAATTTTTCTTCATTGAGAATCACTTTTCTTTCCTTCTCAATTACTTTGGCACCCAAAAATAGGAAAGTAATCACTTTCCTTTCCCTATCTCATGATTCTGCGAACCAAACGAGGCCTAAACTTCTCGAGAAAACATTTATGCCTTTTGTCATGCTTTTGAAAAAAAAATTCTTAGGAACTAAGCCCCAAAGAGGTTTAGTGACTCGAGCGCAAGGACGCAAGGGCACAAAGTGACGCTTTCATAACGCCTTAGCACGTTAACATGGTCACATGGTGCTTA